>JAPMOQ010038114.1:746253-784500 GCA_026543055.1 Argiope trifasciata | reverse complement strand
GGTTTTGATTTTGATTTTTTGATGGGTTTTGATTTTGATTTTTTGATCTCAAAATAAATCGGATTCTAAGTTTTTTTTCTCATGGTCAGAATTTTTTTTTCTTAGGAAAAATCAGTTTCAAATGATTTGAAAGAATTATGTGACTATCAGATTATGCATTCTGATATATAGAAAATGATGCTTTTTCCCCAATCTCAAAATCATTTGAGTTCCGAATCTGTATTTCAAAGTCAGATTTTTTTTTTAATTCCAAGAATCTGGTTTAAACTGGTTTGGAATGATCATGTAACCATTATATTACAAAGTTGTCCACTTTTAGAAAAAGCGATCTTTCTTTCTTTTTTTTCCATATTAAAATTGTTCGAATTCCGAAGCTTTTTTTTGCCAAATAGGAAAATTATTTTTTTTAAAAAATTAAATAACTTTCGAAATTAACCTTTACTGTTTCGTGATCCTTTTCATTTTATTCTCTGGGCTTCTTCGAGTGATGATTTCTTATGACCCATCCTTTTAAAGGCTGGACAGGAGAATCGGGTACATTTCGGACATTTGCGCAGAGTTATTACATTTTGTTGGTGATAAATCCCCAAATGTGACTTTCTTTTCATTTCATTTTCTAATAACCCCAAAAGCAAAAAGTTGGTGCCTCAAAAGATAAAAATTAGTTTTCTGATCGTGCATTTTCTGACTTCAAAAACCTCAAACCAAAACATCATGCTGTCAGATGATAAAAATTCTAGAATGATATTTTAAATTTGGAGCAATTTTAGTATCTTCCCTTTTTGGAATAAAGTTAAACGTAGCTTCCTAGATTTGCTTTAAATAGGTGAAATCCATCTTCTTTATCCAAAACCAATAGTCTAAGCAGTATCAAAATAATAATGAAATACTTTTCAAGTTTCATTTCTAAACTTTTTTATAATTTCATATATTTAAGACGATGTGATGTTTTTTTTTGTATTTAGCTTAGTAATATAGAGATAAAAAATCAAGTAAAATTTTGTGATAACTTTTTTATGACTTACTGATGTCAAAATCTACAATATTCAAGGAAATTACGTAAAGCAAATTCCATTGATGAAGCTGTCTTCATTTTGCAGCTATCATGCACAAAAATAAGCTAGCTACCGAGAAATATACACACTATAAAAATAGGGTATCGATCGAGAAATATACATGCTATAAAAATCAGGTAGAGGCCGAGAAATATACACAATATACAAATAGGGTAGCGACCGAGAAATATACACACTATAAAAATAGAGTAGAGGCCGAGAAATATACACACTATAAAAATAGGGTATCAACAGAGAAATATACATTCTATAAAAATAGGGTAGCGACCGAGAAATATACACACTATACAAATAGGGTATCGATCGAGAAATATACATTCTATGAAAATAGGGTAGAGGCCGAGAAATATACACACTATACAAATAGGGTATCGACAGAGAAATAAACACACTATACAAATAGGGTATCGACCGAGAAATATACACACTATACAAATAGAGTAGCGACCGAGAAATATACATTCTATAAAAAAAAGTAGAGGCCGATAAATATACACACTATACAAATAGGGTATCGACTGAGAAATATACATTCTATAAAAATAGGGTAGAGGCCGAGAAATATACACACTATACAAATAGGGTAGCGACCGAGAAACATACACACTATAAAAATAGGGTATCGACAGAGAAATATACACACTATAAAAATAGGTTGGTCGAGGAAATAATAGGTCGAGGAAAAGACCTCCAAGGAACATATCCAGTGATCTGGTCCTGTTTATTGACCCCATTCCGGCAATTCATCATCACAAATATTTGCCAAAGATTACGTTTTGATAGCTTCTTTTGTAACTATTTTACTCCAATCTTATGCAGTTAATAATACTTTTATTTATTATAATAATGCATTAATGTTGTACTGTTAATAATATATATATATTTGAATATGTGAAGAAGTTTGGGGGAGATCAGTTGGTTCTTCTGGTCGTTAAAATATTGTTGTGAAATCTTCGGTTTCCTTTCGTGTGTAGTCGGGTGTATGGTGTGGAAAAACACAATGAACAGTCTTTTAGAGGAAAAACAACGACAGCTTTTCTTTACTCGAAGACAGGACAGCTCAAAGATGGCAAATATGTACAGCTCAGACGAATAAACAGAAGAATACACAGCCGCACTCTACAGCAGTCAGCAGCCCACAAGTAGAAATTAGTGAAAACATCCACAGCACACAAAGCGGCCATACAGAATCCAGCAGGAAAGAAGAACCTCTGAGCTCCGCTCTACAACCTCCCTGATGGTAAGGTCTCAATTTCGGAACCGGAGGGTTTCAGGTTCGAGACTCGATTCCACCGAAGAACCGTCGTGTAAGGTTGTCTCTTGCACGTTAAATCCACCAGGCCAAACGTTCTCCGCTGGTGTGGTGTGAAGAGGGAGGGGTGCTAGCTCAGGCATCGACCTCATCATCTGACTATGGCTCAAAACTATGAGATCCGTCCAAAAATAGCCCTAGTGTTGATTTACGTTAAACTAACTAACTAAACTAAGCTAGGATCTCCTCAGACGACTGAATCACTTCTCTGTCTTTTCTCACTTTAGTTGACGACTCAATTCACGACTCCTAAAGGTCAAGAGTGACGGTCTTTTATAGTTCCCAGGAAGCGGGACTAGAAGCTTCTAGACCAATCAGAGCGTATTTGGTCGCATCTCGGTTCATATTCGATGGATCGTGAAATTACTGGAAGTTTTGAGAACTATTCATTTTGTCGCCAAACTCTTGGATCACTAATGTGACACTCGATGGCATCCAATGTAGATGACTATGCTGGGGAACAACTTTGCAAGCTTGTAACAATATTATTAGAGAACAAAGCAAAAATATAGCTATTCACAGTTATTCTTGCCTGCTTGATTCCCTCCCAAAACAATCCTTTCCAGTCCAGGTTTTGAGAATGAAATATTTGACTAGTACCAAATAACCGTGAGATGACTGTGAATAACATTTCATTCACTGGAAATGTGATGCACATCTCAAAAGTATTAAGTTCTACCAATCAATTAGGTTGAATTATTCTCATCTTTTCATCCCCCTGAAATATGCTTCGCCAATGCATGCATTGAAGTACCATAAACTACACAGGTCCAATCTCTCTCAGAAACATTATATATTCATGGGGAGGAATAATCTGCAACCAGGTGCTTTCCATGTAAAAAGGGAGAATCAATATCTTCATTTAGAATGTATTTATGCCGGCCGTGCTAGGTATAAATCGAAGGGGGACTGCTTTTAGCACCTGATAATGTCGCCATGCTCATATCCATAGGATTGGAGTAAATAAACGGTTCTCGAGTAAGATTTCACGGAATTGCTCAGAGCTCTGGATTGGGTTCCTGGAACTTCCGGAGCTTTGGTGAGCTCTAAAGTTTCGGTTTATGGTTGAGATAGGTTTTTATGGAGTGCCGAATAAACGAAAAGGGCTTTCGATTTCCTTTCAGGTCAGAAAGTTAAATAGATTCAGAAGTTTGTTCCTGAAATCGTGAGGTTTTATGAGCTGAGCTAATTCACTGAGCCGAAAGGTTGAGTGAATGAAAATAGTAAATTTATTTTTGTTAGAATAAAGAGAAATTTCTTTATTTTAATTATCGTATAAAATACTTTCACTGCTATTTTACTTTACTAAGTTTGAGGAACTCCGTAATAAAGAAAGAATAATAAAATTTATAAATACAGTTTCGATTAGTGTTTAGTTTAATAATATATTTAAGTGTTCTAACAATATCTTATAACTTTAAACGAGTTATTTTTGTGTATATATTTTATGAAAGCTGTAATGCTGCTTCTTAGTATGGTTATTTTGAACATTGTAAAGACTTTTTTCACGATCTGCTTTGTTGAGTGCTGATCGGATGCCGTGTCAGTGAACTCAGATTTTGACGCCAAATTTGGCGAACATTATTACTTATTGCCAATTTATTAAGTTTGTAGTGGAAGCTTTATAAGCCAGATAACATCCTCGAAATTGAGCGATCACTTTTAGTCTGGAGGTCGTTATCTGATCTCTATCCGTAGGATCGTGACCTCAGGCCTAGCTATCGCCAATAGCAAAAAGTAAATCAAATATAAAATCTCACCTTTTTTGATATTCAAAATGTTGCTAGAATGTATCATAACCAACAAAATGAAAATTCTCATATGATATTACATCATGAGACAGAATAGTCGTTTTATAAATTTGCAACAACCTAAATTAAATAATACTAGCAAGTAATATGTATTATTAATTTAAAAAAATGTTTCTTTTATTTTATGGAAAAAAGGCTTAATTTTTTTTGCCTATTCTCATTTGTTGTAAACTTATTTAGTGAAATCTAACTGTAAAAGTTACTTTTTTGTTATACGCGAGCAACGAAAAATACGCCAAATAATCGTTAGTCGAAGAAAAGGGAAAAATCCGCAAAAAGTAGCCAAAAATGCAAAATTTCAAGTATTTTTTACACTTGGCGACTTTCTTCGCGTTTTGCTCACATTTGTTTTGTCATTCGCTTCCCTTGGCGACTTGGCTCGTGTTTGGCTGACTTTGGCGACATCTTGGGCCGTATAACAGAAAAGTACCCTGTAAACTTAACTGTTATTTTAAAAACCGTATTGACCTTCGAACTATTCTTTTTTCACTGCATTACGAGTTAAAAGTTTATAAATAATGATTGTCATAAATAATATGTTTTAATTCAATTCTAAATTATTTATTTTTTCCTATTTTCTTAGAAAATTTATAAAACAAAGCGATGAACTAATGTTGCATCGATAATACTCATCAAATATATACGTATATTAATTCCTACTTCTTACATGTATGAGAAATATTCGCTGGTTCTGAATTCTTCTTATTAAAGAAACAAAACTTCCAGGGGAAAAAATACATACCTGAAATAAACATTTTTACGTACTGAAATGACATCAGAGATGTCTCAGCCTTCCTATTCCATTTAAGCCGTCACTGACAGGTAATGTTTTTCTTAGAAACTCCACCAAAGAAAAAAAATTAATAAACTAACGGAGAGTTAAACGGAATAGAAGTTCCAAAGTCTTGGCGTCAGCCATTTTTGACGTAGTTTGCCAACAAGAGCTCGTTGTTGAGTCAGCAAATTGACGAGAACCAATTGGATTGAGTGGATAAAAAAATTGGATTGGATGAGAAAAACTACTCAAAAAACATTTTCGTAATATCACAGAGTATGTTATTTCACTTATAGTGTAGCTTTTTTCATTACTTTTTCTTTTATCAATGGGGTTTTCTTTTTCGGACTTTTCATTCCAACTGGTGTTTTTGTTTGACGTTAAGGCAGCTGTCAAACGAAGAAGCCTGTCGGTTAACAGCTGAAAATATATATAATGTTAAATGCAAACGTGATGTTATTAAAATATTTTTGAATTGTTAACATTCAACTCAGTGGAAATATAAATATAATTAAATCATATGATTTCATTGAGGATAATTTTTTTAAAAAACTTTCGAAAATTGTTATATTTTGAATATTTGTATAAAAAAGATAGAAAAAACATAAATAAAACCAAAATATACCAGATAAGTGCCAAACGGTTTTTTCAAATGTAAAAAAAGCCTTTTTTGAGGTTATAGAAAGAAGTATAAAGCAAAAAAAATTATATTTTAGAGGTTTATCAAATGATTTGCTTAAAATTTTGCATATAACATAAGAAATATATAATATAGAGCCTAAGCTATATTTCTACCCATTCTTTAAATCTTGTCTTTTGACTAATAAATAGCATAAAATTTTCCATTTGTTTTCGCATTGTGAACTCAAAAAAAAATAATAGAAGTTTTCTAACCAATATTTCTAACGGAAGAGATTATTTATTCTCTCGTTCAAGAATTACAGAACAAATCGAGAAATTATTGCACCGAATTTAAGCGAAAAGTAGGGATTATATTTTAATTTATGATTTTTTTTGTAAGAAAATACTATTCTATATTTGAGAAAATAACATCTTAAATTGTAAAGCAGCATTAAATCGTGTGAAAATGCAAATATAAAAATCAGAGAAACTTCTCCCCCAAAATAGACAACTTAGAAACAAATATATAAATGTTTTATAATGAAACCTGTTCAAACATTAAGAATATTATATTTAAAAAAATTCGTAGCATTGGAAAAAAAAATCGATTTTTTATCGTAGTCAACCTTACGTAATCACCATTTAGCCCTGGATGTTATTCTTCATCTACTAACTTTTTGCTGAAAATTATATCAAATTACCAGCAACAAAACCCATTTTCTGTCTATCGAAATTTTAGCTCGTCTCTATATTAAACTATCGCTTCAATTACAACTGAATGAGCAGTTTGAGCTATATGAAAACTATATGAACAGTATGAAAGCTATATGAACGTTATGAAGGTTATATGAAAACTTATGAGTATTAAAATTTTACAATTTAATACTGTTATACGCTATGTATTTACAAATATAATATCTTTGACGTATTAAGAAATCTTTGCTTTCTCAATTATCCTAAATTAAGATGGCTAGAAGTAGGATTATATGCAGCAGAATTTTTCCTAGTACCATATAATCAATCAATTATTTTAATTTAGTTACACAAATTTTAAAAAGTAATTTATCAAAGGATTTGATATTCCACCATACATAACAACAACAAAAAAAACTTTTTTGGGGAAAAATAATACTAAGTTAGATATAATAAGGCTTAAAATATCGTTAAGAAAACAGATAGAGATTAAAAAAGCAGATACATAGAGCAATAATTTATTTATTTATATGAGATGTTTTTATTTTATTAGTCTGGAGCTTGAGAAATAATGCTTAAAAAATAACGATACTGCTTTAATATTTCTAAAATATTTTACTTATTACTTTATTTACAAATTTTTTTTATACATTCAGGAATAAATTTTTTGGGTTTAAGTTAAAAGAATCGATTTAGTTGAGATAAAGAAAATGTTACTTAATAAAAATATTAAATGCTTCAAAAAATATTAATTTTTTGTTGTAATGTATTTGTATTCTTGAAAAGTTTAAAATTTTATTTTCCCAAAATTGGATTTGTTATTAATATTAAAGTTAAATCCTTTGAAATTTTGCACGCCAGATTCTGTAAAGTACAAAAAAAAAAAAAAAAAAAAAAAAAAGAATTTCTGATAGCTGATTATTTTTCTAATAGCTCATTTAGAAAATGAACTTTTATTTAAAAGTATATAAAAGACATTTTATGTATTTTGAATTAGATGTAGAAATTACTTCCAATTAAAACAAACCCATTATTTTTGAACTCCGAATTAAGTGATTATTTTCAAATTCATTAAATGTAAATAATTTTAATGATTATCTTATATGTTTAACTATTTACTACTCAATATGTTTTAAAATCATTTTTTATTAGAAGATGGAATATTTGAAGCTTTGACAATGATGCAAATTTGAAGCTAGTATATTTGGTAATTCATTGAAATCCAAATAATTCAATCAATAATATAATTTTCATTTTGTAGGAAGACTGTCACCATAATGCAAATTATCAATTCTATATTTATAATTTCTAACACTTTCTGTAGCTATCACGTACTTTGGAGATCGTACATGACATTTAAATATTTAATTTAAACTAAATTAAAATAATTTAAACTAAAAATAAAACACACTTTTCTGCTACCAAAACTAACCGAATTATGATTTTTGAATCTTATTACTATATTTCACTTTATTACTTTTTTAAATTTTATTTTACCTATCAATAACTTGCTCTAGTAAATTCAGTGAACTGTGAATCGGTTCTGCTTGAAGCGGCCATTGAAATGATAAAAATTTCTAAATTACTTATATTCTAAGCTTCATAACTTGGAACGATTTAGAGTAAAGGGTACCGAACTGCTTTTTTAAAAAATATTTGTATATTAGGATTATGTGAAAAAGAACTATAGGACTGGGATACCATACTAAAACATTTTTTTTTAAATTTTAGTGGCATATTCACTGATTGAAGATACGCAAAACACTATTACTTATAGAATTTATAGGACTTTAACAATTGGAAGCATACGACTTTGTTAACGGTTTAGAATTTACAAAATGGACTACAGTAACAAAGCACATATAATACAGGAAAAAACATATTTTCCTAATTCTCTCTTCCTAAAAACATGAAAATCCATCTTGTTTCCTTATGTAAACAAAGAATATCGACAGGAACATTTCTAAAGGGAGCGAAAAAGTTTAGATAAACCGAAGCACTAATAATAAGGATCATTTTTTTCACAAAAAAATCCCTCAACCAGTCAATTTAGATCCAAAGAAAAGCAAAATTATACACTGCCACCGGATAAATACTAATTTAAACACATAATGCACGTATCGTTCCCACAACGGACGATAGAATCTGTCACAGTGTCGTTGTGACATATGCCACAAAAGTGGGCGGAGCTGCAAACAATGTACGTCAACTACAGCCTGTCACGTGCCCTGGCAGGACAGTTTTGCCAAAAGGAACTGACACGTAATTGCCCGAACATTGTTTCATTACTTAGAAAAGGTTGCTTTAAGAGATGAAAGTCTGACAGTCTTCAATTCTGAAGTTTGCGTTCAGTGCCTTTTAAAAACCTGTTATTGTATTATGTTTAAGTATTGATTCATATGCTGTAAGAGTTCCTTTGTTTCAATATTGAATACCTTTTAAATAATATAAAAAATATTTGTGGTTGAAAATGGATTTCTTCATAAAAAATGATGAAATTGACTCTAAATTTTAATGTTGATAACTGAAATTTTATCCTCGACTGAAGAAAGAAGATATGTCAAAAATGATTTCTGATTGGAATATATGTTACTGTTTGCGAGTAACTGGAATGTTTTATTGGTAAAGGAGCTCTTGAGAATTATTTATCACTTTCATATTAAACACGCGCATGTGATAAATATTTTATACAAATATATATTTTTCTTCTTGTGTTGAAAGTGGTAGTCTGGTGGTAAGTTCTCTGCCTCGGAACCAAAGGGTTACAGGTTCGTGACTTGAGTCCACCAGAGAATCGTCGTGTAAGCGGGTCTGTTGCGCGTTAAATTCTTCCGGGTCAAACATCTTCCCTCTGGTATGGAAAGGTGTGCTTCGTAATCGTCATCTGAAGGTGTTTCAGATTTATAAGGTAATTCCTATTAAACATTAAAAAGACTTTCACAAGTTTTAAATAAATCTTCATTGTGAGGGATCTTTTAAAATATTTGCTACCAATTGAAAATTTTATTCTTTTTATATTTTCTTATGAAAAAATGAGTTTGATAGAGAGATGGTCAGTAACCAGCGATACACAATAACTAAATGTTTTCAATAAAGTAGTTTTATTATTAAAAAGGCGTTAAGGAAAAAAGTATTACGGATTCCTGATTCGTCGGATTCGTTTATTTGTAGTGGGAGGATATGGTGTGAGAAGTGTAATCTGCAGTCCTTTTGTAGAAGAACAACTACAACGTTTATTTACACGGAAATAAGATAGCACAAAGAAGACGAATACTTAGACAAATTGGCGAACACACAGCAAGTCACGATAGTCAAGGCGAATACACAGCAGCACACAACAACAACAACAACAGTAGCCCACAAGTAGTAATAGTGTCTACAGGACACAACGGCCAACAGGATTCATCAGGAGAGGGGTTCCTCAGAGCTTCACTCTATGGTCTCTCCAGACGTTTGAAACTTCCACTGCTTTTTCTAGCTTGGCTGTTGGCTTATTACTTCAATTAGAGACTACTCCTCAGTTCAGAACAACACATTCAATGGGCTACAACACAAGACACGGCGACGACAGTATACGGCTCACAGCAATTCAGCACTTCACCGTTGTTTCGGTATTTTCTCGGCAAACTCCGATTGCTATTCACCACTTCTCAAATAAGGACTATTATCCACGACGACCACTCCATCTCGAGACTGCCGACCTTTTACAGTTCCCGGGAGGAGTGGCTAGAAGCTAGTCAGGGCGTATCTGGACATATCTCGGTATCTATTGGAAGAATCGACAAAATACTTGAAATCTCGAGAATTATCAATTTTGTCGTCAAAGTCGCCAGATGGTCGCCAAGCTCTGGGATCATTGATGCGAAATCCGGCAGCATCTAATACAGATTGCCGTAAATCATTCGTTCTTGTGATGACATTGTTCGAGCGGGGAAGAAAAATTACAGATTTGTAACAATATAGTGTGTGAATTAACAGACTTCGTGTGGAGTTAAATCAGAAGTGTTTTAGCTAATAAGCGATATAAGACCTCTTAATTGTAATAATAAAAGTAGAATTCATTATGTTTTCAGGTGAGTTGAAATACAACAGTACAGGATGTTTGGTAAAGTGTGTCTTACAAACGCTTATTATATTCATAATATAAATCCATCTAGTTCTGTATAAGGAAGAAAGTATTATGAAAAAGGTACGGTAGCATCCATAATAACTAATAAAATATAGAAAGTCTGCAACAAATTGTCCTTTTAAATATAGAAGTAGCAAAATTAGTGTTACTGCTCGCAAATTTATTTTAAAGAATCATGTAAAAACGAATTTGCAATGACGCATTTCACCGAAACAATTATAAGAAACTTGTAAAAGAACGGCCAATAGTGCTTGAAGGATACGTTTTATAACAAGGAATGTTAAAATAAAATATTCATTTTGGATTCGTTTTTTCCATTCTACGAACCATTTCTTGAAAGATGTTGTTGTCGTGTCCATGTTTTTCACGGAAAGGGGCTGTAGTAGCTTCTGAGGGTAAAGACCCCTGAGCACCCAGAGGGCAGAAGTCCGACTTCTAGCTCACACACACGACACAACCCTTTTTTAGGGGGTGGTCGAATTCATTCATACACTCATTCATCCATCAGCAAGTCGGAATTTAGATCCAAATCAGAGACCGACTCATCCCTGATTCAGTACCCCCAGAGATATCGTTTTGTTATGGGAACTTGGAGGACTTGTAAATCATATTTCGTAAAATTCTTTTTTTAAAAGCAGACGATAAAGAGCTCTGGACAAAAAAAGATAATCCATGACTCATAATAATAGAAATGACGAAAGCTATCAATTTCGGAAAAAAAAAGATTTCTTTTCAAAATGAAGATTTCAGTATTGCAACGGTTGCGTAAATCTACTACTTTCTCTTTTGATCCAACAGATGGCGTTACTTTATTAACATAAAGGAATATTTCCTATAATCCTACTTGGGGGTAAATATTAGATTGTATTCTAAGTGAATGTCGTGTATATTCGATTTTGTGCTTGTTTTGTCTTGTGAAAAGGAGAGCTTAAAAAATAATTTAATAACTGTTCCTGAATTTCCGGTTATTTTAATCTACGCTGTAATGAAGTGATAAAGAATCTTGTTTCACTTCAGTATTAATTAAAATGCTTCATATCTAAGAAAATATTAGATCATCGCATTCTCGTTTCCTTTTTATATAGCTTAAAATTTCAAACAATTTGTCGCACATGCCAGTTTTGGAACAACAATAAAAATATCTACTAAAATGTAAGCTAATTATAAAGCTAATTGCAAGCTAATTATAAAATTTTAGTAAGGATAGATTTTATGTGCCCCTACAAGGTAAGAAAAAAAAATTCTACAACCATTTTCTTCCCCAATTTCAAAAGAGTTGGAGTTTTGAAAATTTTATAATTTCCACGCGAATGCATGAATTTAAATTTAAAAGGCTTAAAAGGACTTTGCCTATCGCTCTGCATGAAACTTTGAAACAGCGGATGATTTTCAATTCTAGACAATTAGTCGATTGAAGTCTGCAGAACTGATTCTGAAATTTCGTCTTGAAAATTATTGTAATAAGTATCCTTTAATGGATTCTATAAAAAAAAATCAGTGATTCATTGGTTCTGATTAAAAGTTTTTGCAATGCTTTTCGAAATTTGATATGCAACAACAATGCTTGCATATCAAATTTCGAAAAGTGCATCTTTCCGGTACTTAAGGTAGGTATCCGACTACGTTCAAAGGAAATTTTTTGAAAAAAAAAATTTTGGTTTTTAGATGTATAGTCGATTATAATACAAAATACTATAAATACAAAAATATTATTTGAAAATATAATATATTTTGAGAATTAAAAAATTTGTAGTAACTTTTAATGAAATTTGACCTAAACTGTTAATAATTTATACAAATTTGTAAAGCGGGAATCCTATTTTTCTTTGTACAAAACTTATAGAATATAATGACGAATGAAATGAACCAAAATCTAAGAAAAATCTAGAGATGCAAAGAGGTTATGGGTAAAAATATACATATATATGCATTTTTTCCTTAAATTCACGCCTCAATTTTTCTATAAACATCTATAAATGAAAAAGTATTTCACCAACAATAAAACTTTCGGTTCATTTCATTGCCCATGTTTAAAACACACGCTAAAATTTTTATATAAATATTTTTATTAGTTTTTGAGATACCACATTAAAGGTTGGGACTTCTTATGAAAATTAAAGTTTTGAGAATACTGAAGACAAACTTTTGCCGAAAAAATATTTGGCCCTGGATGGTAGGTCAGGCCTTCCTTTTCCTAGAACAGACAAACTGTTTTCGGAAAAGGAAAGTCTGAACAACAAGAAATAATAATTATAATAAAAATTCGCCGATGCACAATGGATTCGCTATGATAATCAATGTTTTTAACGTAGTCGGATACCTTAATGAGTCTTCAGTTTTCTAGTCACAAGTCAAAAACCATGATACATGGTGTTTCCCTTTTATAACTACGGATTTGAGTTCAGGATTATCAGATTGTTGACAAATGGGAGAAACCCAATGATGGAATTCCCAGTGGCGAGCTGTATTTTCCAAGTTGTGTAGATCCCGCCTTTAAAATTTTTGCCTACGTAGTTTTGTCCTAGCTTATTGATCGATCTTGGGAGTAAAGAAAAAGCAGTTAGTAAGATATTTTTCTTATTATTGAAGTCTTTCATGCAGTAGTAACCGTGTTGAGGTGAGCTATTAGATAGTTTATTGGATTGTAGAAAGACATGCTCTTTAAGGTATCCGACTACGTTCGAAGGAAAAATTTCTAAAGATTGGATTTTTAAGAAACTATTGAAAGTCATGGGTTTTTAGATGTATTGTTTATTGATGCACAGCGAATTCGCAATTATAAGCAGTGTTTTTAAAGCAGTCGGATATCTTAAAGAGTTTTAAGTTTTCTAGTCACAAGTCAAAAACCATGATACATGGTTTATATACAAAATATTACAAATTATAATACAAAATATTACAAATTATAATACAAAATATTACAAATGCAACAAAACTATTTGAAAATATAATATAGTTTGTGAAGTAGGAAAATGTGTAGTGAATTCTAATGAAATTGAACAAAAACGGTTAACACTCTTCACAAAATAGTAATGCAGTAAACCTATTTTTCTTTGTACGCAAGATATAGTATATAATGATGAATGAAATGAACCAAAAGAAAAATCTTGAGATGCTAAAAAATTATGGGTATAAACATACATATATGTGCATTTTTTCCATAAAGTTGCTACTTCATCTTTCTAAAAAACCCTATAAATGAAAAATCATTCCACCAACAGTAAAACTTTGGTCCATATTATTGCCCATATTATTTAAAAAACCGGCTGAAATGTTTATATCAATAGATATCATATTAACGGTGGAGAATTTTCATGATAATGAAAGATTTGATAGAACTGAAGCGAAAGATACATTTTAGTTGAAAAATTTGCTACCCTGATTGATAGTTCAGTCTCCTTTTTCCTGAAAAAGATAAACTGTTTTGTAAAGAGAACTGTCTGAACTACAAGAAATGACAATAAAAAAATTCGATGTGGTCGATAACCAGCGTTTTTAACGTAGTTCGATACCTTAATTAACTATATGCTTTGTTCTGAAATTAACTGAGGGCTATTTTGAAATGGGAGTGTCAGACGACCAGAACGACATCTTACCAACAGGAAAATGTGTAATTCCCGACGTCAAATATAAAATAGAATGTTTTTTTAATTCAGTTTGTGTGAGAGCATGAGGTTGTTTTGGTTTCAGGTTTTTTAAATTTAAAAATTCGTAGGCAACAAATTGGTAAAGCCTCAAAATGCGAAGGCAACAAATTGGCGATTAACAGCTTTTAGATTATTAGAAAATAAGGCAGAAGGTTGTCATATTTGGCGATTTATTGCCAACTTAAAGTTACAACTTGACTTCCAAATTATTCATTATTTGAATTCTTACGAATTGCCTTAACTAATTTAAATAATTAACCAGTGTTAACCGATTTGGAATAATCACGAGACTATCAAATAACGCATGCGTCGATATTTAGAAAAACAATGTTTTTTTCTCCAATTCAAAATCGGTCGAACTCCAAAACTTCGTTTGCCAACTAAAAAAATTTAAAACGAAAGTTTAAAAAAATTATCAATATGAATATATGATATACACAGAGAGAGAAAAGGAACTAATAGAGAAGTCACGTGATAGTTTCAAACCAATTTAAACAGAAAAATTATGAATTAAATCAATTAAGAAAAAAGTCATAATGTTCTCACATGACAGCTTTAAAATTACGCTCATCGATTTAATTTTTGTATTTTCTTCTTGTTGTTTCATATATGCATTAGTTAAAGTTTGGATATTTTCAGGTAAAGTGATAAGAAAGAAATTATCTTTGCTATTTAGTAAAAAAGAAGATAAAATCCCAACTGCACTTACTTCAAATAAATGGCCATATTAAATTGAAGAAAAACATAAAATATAATTTACAATAAAAAATATTTGAAAGGCTGATTATTGAAATATACTTTACACCAGATTATTAATTGGAATGCCAGAACAATTAGAATATGAATCGTATTTGAATTCTTTGCTAACTCTACATGCTTTATAAAACCAAATACTTTTGTTTAATGAACTAGATGGAAATACCTGCTGATTCAAAATGTTTAAATATACATTTGGGTTTCAGTTAACATTTCATCGGTGAATTGCAGAAAAGATATGCCTATTTCTGTGACGCACCAGTAAAATTTACAATTTCAAAGCAAAAATGTTTTATAATATATATTTATATATTATATAATTATAATTAAACTTCCCCAATAAATAGAGTCCCATAACACAAAGGAATGAATGGTTTGCAGGGAAATTTGGTATACAGACTATACACGGAGTGCATTGCTGGAATTTCGAAAAAAAAAGTTCCAAAATGTCCACGAGAGTATGCTTTTACCACAAAAACATTAAATTTAACTCAATAAAACCCCAAAACGGAATCCAGAAACAATATGAACCATTCCGAATAAGAATTATGAGTAACAAAATGTAAAACCAGGAAATGCTGCCAATTCTAGGAAAAAATGTTGAAATTTGCATGCTTGCTAAAGTGAGGACACTTTATGAAAAACAGGATAAGATTAAAAAAAAAGAGTTATCAGTCGTTGTCCCGTTTCATGTCGATGTTTCCGGCTGTAATGATGACCATATCTTGTTGCGACGGTTGAATGATTTAAAGAACTCCATGACGCTGCCGAAGCATCACGACTGATCAGTTACGATCTGCTGTTAAACACACTGCCTATTGACTTGAAATTTTGCAGGGGAATGAGGGCGGAGCATCTTTCCCTACATCATTCTGGACACGATTAACAACAGCTTCCCTTGTGCTATTTCATCCTTTGTTCTTATTTCTGCAAATTGAACTGTCTTTCTCAAAGAGTATTTTTATTTTTTACTTGTCTTTACTTAATATGATTCAATGATAAGGTGAACAAAAAAAGTTAATAAATGTTATTATTGTTTCTACGTTCTGTTTTGGTCGTTTATTGTGTTAAAATTGATGTTTTTCCAAAAAATGCGTCATCTGGTGGACATTTGGGAATTAATTTTTTTTCGAAATCCTTAAACAGCATTTCGTTCATAGATTCCAAACCAAATTTCCATAAACCAAATTTCGTTGGAATCAGTTCCCCCATTTGCATTGTCTGATGCTGTTTGTAGGGAAAGCTCACACACACACACGCACACGCACGCACGCACACACACACACGCACGCACGCACACACACGCACGCACACACACACTATAACTAATAGAAAAAGAATCCGGCCTGAAAACTTCGTCCACTTCCAGGTAAGGATTCAAATGATTTTTAGTTTCGATTCCGGTTTTGGTTTCATTTCCGTGGTTAGTGCCGTTTCTGTTTCGTTTACATAATTCTATTAAATATAGTAATTGGGATTTGTTTCTTTAATTGGTTCTATTTCATTTACCTTTCATTTTGTGAATTTTTAGTGTTTAATTCCGAATTGAGTTTTAATTTCGATTTTGACCTAGTTGGTTTCGTTTTGATTTTTGTTGACCAGGAAATGGGTTTTGATTGTTTTAATAATTTTGATTGTATATATATATGTATGTATAATATTACTGATTAAGTATATGCCACGCATGACTTATTCATACTGCACCAGTTTTTTTAAAATAATCTAACCAGGGTTTATTTTTACGAGTAATAATAATGGTACGAAATCGTTTTCATGAAATCAAGATAATTCTAGAGTTAGATTTACAATGCTGTAGCATTTTTAAAAGAAAAAAATATCGCCTAAATGGATTCATCAATGTATTGAACGTAAAATATATAAAGAGCATGAGTGTACAGATGTGTTTGCGCTTAAATAAAAAGAAAAAGAAGAAAACGAAAACCCATTTTAACTGTAATGCAGCTGTTAAAATTGAAGCTAAACTAGTTTCAGATTCGAACATGTAATAGAGTATATTTGTTTCACTCCAAAAAAAAAAAGAAATAGAGACAGAGAAAAACAAGACTTATTTCGAAAATCGATGAGAGGAATTTCCATGCATATTTTGAAAGGCGGCTATGATTTAACACCAAACGATTTTTTTTATCAGTCGCAAGAGGTCATAAATATTCCTTCCTCACTTTTTCAAAATCGAACCGTCAGACGATAATCACGAAGACTTCTTTTCTGGGAATCAGAACACCTGTGTTCGAATTCGCTTTTGCTCTTTCCCGTAATAACAAGTGATTCGTGAATGCAGCAGTTCTGCTACTCAGGCCACTCCCCTTCTGTAATAACGGGCGAATCTTTATCGTCTGCCTTTTCTAGGAGCATTTCATTTAAATATTCAGTCTCTCCTCGTGGGCTCTTTATCATATTTTTTCACTTCTTTTTCAATGAAAAGGACCGTCAAAAACTTTCGCAAAACGTGATAAAAATAACGGGGGGTGGTAAATTTCCCTTTCTTGGCCTGCTTTTGAATGTTTTAGTTGAAAGGACGCCTTCAGCTTTATTAATATAAATGAACCAAGTAGACTTCCGTAAATTAAACTCTGATATATGGTGTTTAATCTTAAGTTATGACAAAGCGGGCATGGCTTAGGCATAGATTCATTTTAAGTTACAGTCATTAATTAGTAATTTTAACATTTTGTTATTATTCGTAAGATTTTCGACACGTTGATAAAAATGAGATTTGTAAATTAAAAAAAATTAGGGAATACTGTGTTTATTTTATAAACCTAGAAAACATCTTGTTAATGATGCATATAATGGTTTTAGACGTCTATGTCTGACGATTTGCGAGTTTTTTAGATTTATGTCTTTAAAAAGTAAATATATTTTTATATTAATTGTTTTATATGTATAAAAATAAATGGATTTCATAATCTTTTATATGAGTCTGATATTTTTATCTCTTTCAAGGCAAAACATAACAGATAAGAGCTCATAGTTAATTTTAGAAAGCCTAAAAGTTAATTAAAATATCAGTTAATTTTTTAAAAACTAAACAACTTTTGCTTTTTAGACGTATTTTCCAAATTTATTACCTTGCAAAAAATGAATCTTTAGCTATCATTTATATTAATTTATTTTTTTCAATAAATTTAATAATTTTTTTCAATTTATGTTTTGTAGTAAATCTCGACTGTGCTTTTATTATCATGTGAGAACAAGGTATTGTTTTAGTTTGATGTTTTTGAAGCCTCACAATGCTTAATCAACAAATTTAATAATTATTTCCTGTCTCAAACGTTCTGAAAACTTATTTAAGACAAAAAAAAAAGATTCCATACACCTCTTTAGTTTTATAAATATATTGTATTTAGACGCGAAATCAAATATTGAAGTGATGTTATTTTTTGTCTCAGTTGTCATCTGTAGCAGTATACAAGGTGTGTTCAAATAAAAAGGTGCGTAACGACTGTGGGTATAATTGAAGATTTATTCAGAGTATACACCATAGACCGGAGCACAATGACCCCATTGATTAACGAGTCGAAATATTCCTTGATCCCAGAATTCCTGTGGCCATGACGTGACCCAGTCCTTCAGAGCGTCCTTGAGTTCGCCATCCGTGTTTAAGTTCTTTCCTTTCAGATGTTTTTTCAGGGCACAAAACACATTGAAATCGCAGGGCGACATGTCCGGGCAATAGGGCGAATGGTCGAACTGCTCCCATTTGGTCAGTTTCTCTTGTGTGACCCTGGAGACATGTGGGCGTGCGTTATCGAAGAGCAGAGCCACACTCACCGTGAGTAGCCCCCGGTCTTTTGTTCTCGATGGACCTCCGTAGTGTTCGGAGTGTCTCATAATACACATCGGAGTGAATGGTTCTTCAGTGCTCGTGGAATTCTAGACAGACTAGTTGGTCATTAGGCACTTATTTAAGTTATTTGGACTAATGACAAACCTGATACTCTATGACTTTCACAATGCCGGGTTAAAGTTGAACACAACTCTGTTGCTTACATAGAAATAACACAAACATTTCAACGTGTTAGCTTTAATGTATCGGTTGTTGTAGAAAGGGTACAGTTTATAAATTTTTAGCATTATAAATGTCTCTAATGTATGGTTTTATGACTGACCCCAAATCGCTATTGAATTTCAATATTGGAATGGTATGTATTCCAGTATTTTAATATTAAAAATAGTTATGGAAATCTATAATTTGGATATTTACAAAAAGTGCAAGCTCGGTGTATTTTGTCATTTATATTATTTCCTTTTTTATATATTTCGAATTCTAGAAAAAGTAATATCAGCTTCCCAAAAGATTACCGTTTACGTTTCTTCCCACAAACACATACACACATCACAGGACTTCGCGAAACTATTAGATAAATATTTATTTATAAAATATATATCCCAACATTTCAGACATTTGAATAACGCTAGTGTTTAATAAGTGATTTAAATTTTATAGACACCTATCTATTTTCTGTCTAAACAGCACTACTTTTATCGAAATTCTAGTATCTCATTTAACTTTTCGATTTTCTATTTTAATTGAAGAATTGATCGCAAGCAACTTTAAAATTCGGTGTTTATGAGAATTACCAGAGAATTGACAAGGAGTCGTTTGGCATTTAATTAAAAGTGAATATGTTATCCTGGATAATTTATCCATGAAAGAGAGATAATTTATCCATGAAATATGTTTTCTCGAGAATACAGAATATACAAGGAAATTTCAAACGATTTTATTGAAGTTGTTATAATTTTTTTTCTATTTTAAATTTCAACAGATTTTTGGAATAAATATTTTCAAATCCTCATTAAAATTCTTTGAGAAAAATTTAAATATTTACTGATCCTAAATTATATTGTTTGCTACATTATTCGCATTTACCAGTATAAGAAACCTTTTTTTCATTGGGACAGAAAAAAAAAGTTCCTTAATACATATGAAATTAAATGACTTCTATAAATTCCTTAACTGATATCAAAAGCTTTTCAGCAATTATAGATTGATTTCCGATTCGAAATATATTAATTTCGATTGATTGTTTGGGGGATGAATCAAAAATGAGATGATTTTCTTCTTGGAAGTTTCGTCACGCAGTATCTTTTTCTGTTTAGTTTCAAAGAATTGCTGAGTGAGCCAAATAAATATTTTGGGCATCATCTGTAAAACCTATTTCTTACAAAATTTAGTAGAGGTGTACAGTTTTAGCGTGTATACAACTTATGAAACTTTATTTTATTTACTTGCTGTGTATTTGAATGATCTAATGCTTATACAAAAATGAATCCGCAAATAATTTTTGAGAAAATTTTTCAAAAAAGAATTTAGTTTAAAATTCGACGCAAATCTCAGTATATTGAAAAATGTGCATCATAACTTTCATCTATCTGGATTGTAGAATGTTTTGAAGTACCATGTTCAAATGTTCATAGACGGGCAGAATTTCTTTTAACGGATATTATGCAAAATTTAATAACCAATCTTAACTTTAAAGCTATACATCTACGCCAGATACAATCTTTTCCAATATTTGATAAAAAAATCTAATAAACATTTAATAAAAAATCAATGTTTTTATGTTCAAAATCTTATGTCAGTTACAATCTACGCAAAAATTTCCTAAACAATCTCAATTTTTATGTTAAATATTTATGTCAGATACAATCTATGCAAAAATTTCACAAACAATCTGTTTTTATGTTAAATGTCTTTGTCAGACACAATCTATGCAAAAATTTCATAAACAATCTCAGTTTTTATCTTAAATGTCTATGTCAGTTACAATCTATGCAAAAATTTCATAAACAATCTGTTTTTATGTTAAATGTCTATGTCAGACACAATCTATGCAAAAATTTCATAAACAATCTCAGTTTTTATCTTAAATGTCTATGTCAGTTACAATCTATGCAAAAATTTCATAAACAATCTCAGTTTTTATGTTAAATATCTATGCCAGATACAATTTCTACGTATCAAATAGGTTTTTGTTCAAAGAATGTATTGAAATAAAGTTTCAGAATTTTATAATTTCAGAAGTAATTGAAACTCTTTTCTAATTTAAAGTTCAGATTTTTAACACAAATAATTTAAGATTAGAAGTAATATTTTGTCCCTTATTTAGTAGAATGCCCAGGACTGTGAAAGATTTCATTAATAGAACTCATTCCATATCTATCACTCCAACGTGGAAGACAGTAGAGTACTGTTTAAGGTTCAGCTAGCTACAATATATCCAGTATAACACATATGCTCAGAAACTGTACTGTAGCAAGAACATGACCCATCGAGACGAGAATTTGCTACTGTCCACTCTCTCAAAACATGTGCAATTGTCTGTCTGCGCATGCGTTGTTTAATCTTCCAATCGGTTAATCGTAAACCCGACATAAAGCCGGGTTTACGTTAAATTAGTTATAATACCGCCAATAGGAGCGCATATGTATAAACTATGAAAAATGATGTTCTTTCAGTGAGAAGTAATTATCCCAAAGGGACAAAAAGTCACTGAATTGTATTTTTTGCCTTTTATACACATGCGTTTGTAGAATTTGGCTATTTTTTGGCGAGAAAAAGTTGATCTCTTACCATAGACTAATTTTTATATCTTGCTCTTTGTTCTTTTTGATGCAAGGTTATGTTTCATTTTTCCATCTTATTTGCCGTTTTTTTTCCATGGTTGCCGATTTTTAGGCGTGTTGACTTTTTTTTTTCATTTTACCATGTTTCTTAATGTGAATGTCCTTTATACTTTTTATATCCTTTTGAATACGATACACAGTGAAAAATAAGAATTCAGGGATTCCAAAACGGTAATTTATAGTAAAGCACGGAAAGCCTGAATCTATCTTACGAAATTGTGGCAAACATAAATCGATCCTTTTCTGCACATGCGCTGCCTGCTGGCAGAGCTTAAACCCTGCCTAAGACAAAATATAACACATTTTACTGAAATATTTGTCAATCATGAAATTAGATTACAATTAGAATCCAAAATTAAAATTATGGAAATAAATGTTTAAGCGATGTTTGTGTGCAAGTAACATTAAGAAATATTTGTACTCAGGCAACATTAAGAAATATGTGTACTCAGGCATCATTAAGAAATATTTGCACGCAGGCATCATTAAGAAATATTTGTACTCGGGCATCGTTAAGAAATATTTGTACTCGGGCATCCTTAAGAAATATTTGTACTCGGGCATCCTTAAGAAATATTTGTACTCGGGCATCCTTAAGAAATATTTGTACTCGGACATCATTAAGAAATATTTGTACTCAAGCATCATTTGGTTTGTTTTTAATAATTTAGTTCAGATATTTCAAAGGAAATATGATACTAAATGCTTCAGTTTAGTATTAGTCTTCACTTTGACCTTTCACTTATTTCTGATCATTTATATACGGTCCCTCTACAGATCCCCGGACATCCCAATGATTTGTGGGGCAAGAAATAAATTGGAGGTGCGCTCCGAGACTAAGAAAGTTGTAGAAAATGCTCAGATGTAAATTAAGTGGCTGCAGGCAGATCCATTTACATTTCCTGGAAATCGTTTCACTTTTATTACTTTACATTGAAAGGCGTGTTCCGGCCATTACAAGGTACGTTTCGGATGATTCTTCTGGGACAATGCGCTGCTGCCGGATTAAACCAATAAGATACTTCGTTTTTCCCTAAGGAGCACGAGCTCTGTTTGGTCTTCAGCATGAGGGCCGTTGGATTGTTGAGGAAAGTAGTTAACCAAGGTTTCATTGTTTTGTTTATGTGGAGTTTTTTTTCGTTAAGTAATTTTTAAGAATTAAAAGGAACATAATAAAATGGCTATATGGATTTAAAAGAATTAAAGGTATGTGTATGTTTTTTGGTCATCATCTGTCTTAGGACTTTGAACTCATGAGATTTCTATCTAGTTTCAGTTGATCAACACTTTCAAATCTACTGACGAAATATATCGTCTTTTAGATATTTCCAATTACAGATTTCAGTGAGCTAAAATTTGTCTCCACCAGTTTCGATGGGTTGAACTTTCTAATACATATATGAATAATTTTACTTTTTTTCTTTATTTTTTTGTATAAAAATGTCGTCTCAAAAATCTGTAATTGGAAGTTTCTAAAAGACGAGATATCTCGTCGGTAGCGGTGAAAGTGCTTGTCCTTTTTGAAACTGCTAGAAATTTATTTTAGGTTGGATGTAGTAACATGTTTGTGCTTTGGTAGTAATTAGATGATGAAGATATCATAATCGAGACATCATATCGCCGAATTTCCATGCCATATACAGTGAGCCTCAAAATTGAGTATACAGCTTGAAGTGTAAGGTATGTTTTTATCTAACAACCTAAATTTTGCAAAAAGGAAATCGTGTGTTTTGCTGTTAATACTAATTTCCCTCCTCATCCAATGTGTACAGAAAAAAATTACAAAATCGAATTTATTTTTTTATAAAAAAGAATAAATATGAGACTTGGATAAAAAACTACACCACAAAATTGAGTATACATCTTTATTAATTTCCATAATAAAAGCAAATTAATATTTCTTTGCATATCCTTTTGTCTGGATCACATCTCGTAATCTTTTAGGCCACCAGCTTTTTTGATGTTTCAATTGAAATTTTTGCCCACTCTTCTCGTAAGAGCTTCTTTAGATCCTCTTTACTTGTCACATCATGATCACGGATGGATTTTTCCTACTGAGCCCATAAATTTTCTGAAACATTTAGATCTGGAGATTGTGGTGGAGTATGTAGTTGCTGCTTGCAATGGTACAACAAATATAACTTGACTATCTTCGCCGTATGTTTAGGATTCATTGTCTTGCTTGAAGACGAAGTTTGATCCAAATGCTGCTTTGTTGGCACTTTTATGTAAATTATTCTTTAAGATTTCAAGATATACCATTATGTCCATAATGCCATCAATAAAGACAAGCTCTTCTACTACTCCTGCTGCCATACAGCCCCAAACGGAGACGGATCCACCTCCATACTTAACCGTCTTTATGGTGTTCGCAGGGTCTACTTCTTTCCCAACTTGTCTCCATACTCTATATCTTCCGTCACTTCCGTACAGATTAAATTTGCTCTCATCGGAGAACAGAACAGTGTTCCAGAATGATTCGGGTTTTGAAATATGATTTTTTGCGAAATATAGCCTTTTTTTCTATTGGTGTGACTAATGAGAGGTTTTCGTCTTGGAGTACGGCCATGAAATCTTGCATTATGAAGAACACGTCTAACAGTTTCAGCTGAAACGGTTCTTCCAATGTCTGAGGACATCGACGATGCTAGTTTTGGGACGCTTAACTTCGGATTTTTCTTTACGGAACGTATAATCTCCCCCTTTGCAGTAGCACTTAAAAATTCCTTACGTACTCTTCCTGGAATATTGGCCACAGATCCAGTTTTTCGATACTTTTGAATTATTTTTTGAGCACAACCATGACTTTTTCCAATTAACGAAGCAATTTCTCAGAGAAATTTGCCATCTTCTGACCATCTAATGACTAAACAACGTTCACTTTCAGAAGTTTCCTTCCTAGAGCTCATTTCGTGATTTTAAGATTGCAAAAAAGTTAATTATGTCAGTGAAAAACTATTAAAAAGTTTACATTTGTCATGTACAGCGGCAATAATAGTTTAACGAATTCATTTTTTTAAAAAAAGGGGAGGTAAACTGATTTCATCAAGTGTATACTCAATTTTGTGACATAGTTTTTCGGGATATGTTCATGTTCATTTCTTTTTCGGAAAAAAGAAAAGAAGAAACGACTTTATTTGCTCACAAAGCAGGAGAGACAGGGTTGGAGGATCTTCACAGAAAAATTCGATTATTTCCCAGTAAAATTTGGCTTATTCTTCCTAAAATATTTCAGACCTTCGAAGTGTATACTCAATTTTGGGGCCCACTGTAATTCACTGCTCTCCTTACAATGAGTGACACCAAACTGCGTGTATTGGCTGATTTCGCCAAATTTGGTGCCAAATTCTTTATGATAATTCTAGGTATAATTCTCTTTCTAGAAATAAAGGGAAATATGGGGAAAATTGGATTATTTTCCTCTCAGGATTATAATAGACAGATTATTGTTCTAGTTTTCTGAATGGTATAACAATTGAAAGGGTCAAAACGTTTGAATTCTTGCTCATGATGTATGTAAAAAAGATGCAGTATCTTCCGTGGGTTAAGATCCATGAGCACCAGAAAGTTTGAAGCTCTAGCTCATAAGTAGATGACTCTCGCTTTCACAACCTTTTTTTAAAGGCAGGAGATCTTTCATACACTTCACAGAACACAGGGTGAAGAACAACCACTGCCAAACAAGGATTCGAACCTGGAATGCCCAGATCAAGGGGAAGACGCACTACTTCTGGGCCATGACGCCGGCATTCTTGCTATTATTGTTAGAAATCTCTAACCAAGTCTTCCTGAAATCTTAATGTCATCATTGAAAGAAGTGATTTATAAATAATCTTAATGGATGTCGAATTCTATAAATCTGTTGGGGTATAGTAAAAGACGAAAGGCTTACAAGAAAAATAAAGCAAATTTCACTATGGAGATCGGTGCTATATCTCTAGTTATATTATTGGTATTTATTGCTACCTTCTGTTTGCTTTTACATACAGTTATTAACAGAGTTTGTAAACGCCTTGAGTGTGCGCTTTTAACCAATTATAGTTTTCGTTTTCTTATGGAATAAAGTATTATTTACCATTATTTAGGATTCTTTCGCTTAAAATTCAATGGATTTTTTTTTCTGCATTATTATGCTATATTGTTATTGAGTTTTGATTTGTGTAAACATGTTTCTTCTCACTTTCGGGTTGGGCAATTTTTACTTTGAATAAATCTGCTTTACTATAAGAAATTTATGTACTTATTTCCGCATATTATCACTCAGGTTCGAAACTCGATTCCACCGAAGATCCGACGTGTGAGGGGGTCTGTTGCACGTTAAATCTGTCAGGCCAAATGTCCTCCGGCTGGTGTGGCGTGGTGTGGAGAGGGGGTGCCAATTCAGGTGTCGTCCTCGTCATCTGACTGTGGTTCAAAATTACTAGGTCCGTCCCAAAATAGCCCTCGTGTTGCTTTAAACGGGACGTTAATATAACTAAACTAAACTAAACCAAACCGCATATTATCACAGTCAAACGAGGATACACAGTGCAGCTGAAAGAATCTTCGTTAGAGGAACGTTGTCCGTAGATCACACTGGCAGACAGAAATTTGGAAATGCGATATGTATTTCAAGCTTTTATTTTGTAACTAATAATTTGTCAAATATTAATTTTGTTAGAAAATTTTGGCATTAAGAGACTAAATTATAAATTCGTTTTTCTCGTACTTTATTCTAAAAGGATTCAATGCATTTTGAACCTGCTATTGTGCGTCTTTATTTAAAATAAATCACTTTATTTGATATTAAACGTATAAGTTATTTATTGATATTGTATGTGGCATTTATTTAACCCGATATTCAAATGTTGAAATTAAGACATGATATAAATATGTATCATTATGTTTGTAGTATGATTCGGTGAGGATATCAGGTCCTGTAATAACCGACTTTGTACAAATATTTCATCATGTCTGTAAATACACTGAAGTGCCACTGAATTAGAGATACCTGTCTAGTAACGAGTTGGGCCTCCTCTGGCCTTGATAACGGCTGCCACTCGACGAGGCATAGATTCGACAAGTTTCTGGAAACGTTCTACGGGAATGGCTTGGCAACTATTGGCTAAAGCTATCCATAGTTCAGTAAGGTTCGTTGGTGCAGTGTGGTGGCCTTTTACGTCTTGTTCCAAAAAATCCCAAATATGCTCTATATGGTTTAAATCTGGCTTCTAGGTGGCCAATTTATGACAGAAAACTCAGAGGAATGCTCATCCAACCTACCAGTAGCCAATCGGGACTTGTGAGAAGTACAGTTGTCTTGCTGAAACACTCCATTACTTTGCGGATAACAGAACAGCATAAATGGATGGAGGTGATTCCCCAGCAACTCTACATACCGAATTGCATTGAGAGAGGTTGGTACAGACACCAATGATCCCATACAATGCCACGAAAAAACACTCCACACCATAATTGAGCCACCATGCCCTTGAACAGTTCCAACCTGGCATGCAGGATCCATGGCTTCATGAGGCTGACGCCATATTCTTAACCTCCCGTCGGCGTTAAGTAGTCGGAATCGAGACTCATCACTCCATGCCACTTGTTTCCAGTCTTCTACACTCCAGTCTCCGTGTTCTCTTGCCCAGGCAAGACGTGCAGATCGATGGCGAGCATTGAGCAATGGTACTCTGGTAGGTCGACGACTCCTGAAGCCCATACGGTGAAGCGAGCGTTGCACAGTCCGTTTACTGACTGTTTGACTGGCACCTTCATTCAACTGGGTGGTAATTTGAGTTAATGTTTGGCTTCGCTGGCTGCGTACAATACGACTAAGCCGTCTCTCACCACACACTGCCACGGCTAATTGTCCTTTGCAATTAGATCGATTGCTAGTTTTTTTCCCACCATTCACGTATTCTTGGTATACTCTTGACACTGTCGATCTTGAAAATCCCAGCTGTCTGACGATTTCGGAAATTGAATGTCCCATGCGTCTAGCCCCTACGATTTGCCCGAGATCAAAGGCATATAAATCAGGTAGTTTACCCATAATGGCGATTCCAAAAACTAATCCAGAACAACCACAGTCTGCACTATATATGCAGTTACCACAGCCCCCTCCCTTGCGCATAAATGATGCGCAGTGCTACACAATTTGCATATCTCTTGCTATCTCTAATTCAGTGGCACCTCAGTGTAGTTCATAATGCGTTTCATCTTATTTTCTCAATAAATTGGGTTTAATTTAAACTTTCCTTTGGTCGAACCCAATGTTTGGAGACATTATTTGTCACCAATTCCACTGTAGTTACTCTAATTCCAACGGCTGAATCCTAAGCCGTTACATAATACATCTCTTTAACAAATTTTGGTTAGAATCGAATAAATATCCCAAATTTTAATGATGGGAAAAATTACCAAGATTAGCAACATAAAACTCTAGAATTTCTTTAGTCTAACTTGGATAAGAGGCAAACCAATAATAACGAATTTAAAAATGTTTTCGAGCCTCAAACCAACACTTCACCAGTTTAAAGAGACCTTACCTTTATAGATGTTTCGAATCATGAGTTGTGACAGTTACATGGGATTTCCATTATAGTTTGTTTTAGTTATATAAACAACATATTCTTAAATTAATATCACACAAGAGCTATTTTGGGACAGATATTTTTCTTATTTTAAATGGCGGTTAGAGGAGAAGGGTGATAAGAGAACGGCAAAAATATACAAAGTTCTTCAGTATGCCAAGTATGTCTGACCCTTGATATATTTACACGACGTGTGTATGTGTATGAGAGATAGTGTGTATGAGAGATAGTGAGTGTGTGTATGCGAGTGATATAGTGTGTGTATGAGTGAGAATGAATGTGTGTATGAGAGAGAGGGAGAGTGTGTATGAGTGAGAGTGAATGTGTGTATGAGAGAGAGGGAGAGTGTGTATGAGTGAGAATGAATGTGTGTATGAGAGAGACAGAGAGTGTGTATGAGTGAGAGTGAATGTGGATATGAGAGAGAGGGAGAGTGTGTATGAGTGAGAGTGAATGTGTGTATGCGAGAGATACGGTGTGTATATGAGAGAGAGGGACAGTGTGTATGAGAGAGAGGGACAGGGTGTGTAAGAGAGATAGTGAGTGTGTGTATGAGTGAGAATGAATGTGTGTATGAGAGAGAGGGAGAGAGAGTGTATGAGATAGTGAGTGCGTGTATGAGTGAGAGTGAGTGCGTGTATGAGAGAGGGTGTGTCTATGAGAGAGAGGGAGAGTGTGTGTATGCGAGAGATATATAGTGAGTGAGTGTGTGTGTATTAGAAAGAGAGAAAATCTATAATAGAAAAAAAACATTTAGCTTACCTGAGCGAAGATAATTTTGTTTGCGAAAATATTATAAAATTAAAAAAAAATCATGTTATGAAATTGAGTTTGAAAATAAATTAAGTAAAGTGCTCGATGGATATTTTTAAAACCCCATGTGCCTGAATTCTATCGTATAATAACAAATTAGGGCTGATGGTATATCTCAATATTTTAATTTTAAATCTTCAAGAAAATTGAGAGATTTTTCAAAAAAGGTTTGAATTTATAATCTAATTGGTGCAAAATAATCAGACACGATTATTTAGCACCAATATCATATTTTCTTATGTGAAATATCATTTTATATGCAGGATTTAAATTTTTAAATTAAAAAAACTTCTGAAAAATCAGTTATTAATTTTTTTTCTCAGTATTCAAAATTCCATGTAGTTATATGCGTGTGCTTAAAAATTACTGAAAGTAATAAGCAGAAAAATCTTTAAAAGAATGAGAAAAAATATTTCAAAACTCCATCAATAGAAGTATTAAGGGTAAAAATCTTTGGAATTAATATGTTAATGCTCTTTCAATAAAGCTTTGAAGCAGCGTGAACGATAAAATAAAAATCTCTTAATACTTTATGGTCCAAATAAAATATGTCGAAGTATAATTTCTATTTCTTTTCGTAAAATATTAAGGAAATATGCTCTCGTGTCAAAGTGGGAATTTTGCTTAATTTCTTCGATTAAATTTTCTTCTCGAAGGAAACTTGCAATCAAATTAGCCTCGGTCGTTCTTAAATAACAACTTTCACGCAAATATAAAATAAAGATTTCTAAAAAACTGGAAAAACTTCCTTCTTTGCAAAAAAAAAAAAAGATTCTGCTATGAATTAATTATGAATTCAAAAATGAAAACGATAAAATCTATTCACATTTTTCAAATTTGAAATTCATTAACTTATTACAATGCAAAGTGGTGTAATTCTTATTTTCATGCATTATTGGACCAAATTTTCAATATAAAGAATTGAAATATTGACAGGATTTTGTTTTGAAAGAAATTAAGTGTAATGTCAGTGTTCATAATATTTTTTGAAAGAACTTTGATGGTTTGAAAAGAATTTACTGAAAATAAAATTGAAGAAATCATTTTTCTTATTGAAAGCAAATCTATTCTTTTCTCATCGAAAATAAGTTTTTGATGTTATGGATAATAGACTTCATCACTATGGGAAAATTAATTTAAAATTTTTCATGAACACTGTCTGTTTTATTGAAAATAGAAATTTGACTTTTATATTTCCATCAATTTAGAATTTTAAGACCTTTCTGTATACTTTTATTTAGAATTTCACTTCAATTTATTCTAATGGAGGGTTCACACTCGACCAATTATAAGACAGCAAGTAGGCAGAGCATGAGCAGAAAGAGATTGATTTATGTTTGCCGCAATTTTATAAGATTCAAGCCTTCAATGATTGGCTATAAATTGCCATTTTGGCATCGACGAATTTTTCTTTTTCAGTGTTTATTGCATTAAAATGACGGATATTTACATAAAGAAACGTGATAAAAAAAGCCCAATATACCTAAATTTGGAAAATATAGAAAAGAAATGACAAATAAAATGGGAAAAAAAACACCAACCAGCAGCAGAAAAATTTAAAAAAATGTCAGAATTAATTTTTTGATAAGTTATAAGTTTTGATAAGTGACAAGTCTTTCCTCGCCAAAAAACACACATGCCTAATTCTACAAACGCATGCGCAATAAGAAAAAATACAACACAGAAGCTTGTAGATTGTTGTATTGTACAATTACTTGCTCCATTGTTACCTCCCGTTGTTACAATTATTTGCCATCTACAAAACAGCATTTTTCATCGTTTCTACGCATGCGCCGCTTTTTGGCCTAATGGAAACGCGGCATAAATACACACATTTCACATTTATTTTTTTCATTCTTCAATATATTATCATTCGCCTTGAATGAAGTAAAATACAAATTTTAGATTTCTACTCTTATAGGCACGCTTATTGCTATTTCACTGAAAATATTGAATAAATTTATTTTCTGCGCAAACTATTACGGTAAATCAGAAAATAATTTTTTTGAAGTAATGGAAATAAAATAGCACGGAAGAAGCTGGCTTTAAATGACTTTTTAAACTTTTTAAAATAATGTAAGTAAATAATGTTTGTATTTCCGAGACCTCAAAAATGCATGGGTAGAAAATCGGCGATTTATCTCTTTTCAGGCATCAATTTTCGCTTTTATAAAGAAAATTTATCATATTTGGCGACTTATCTCCAATAAAAAGTTACAACTTGGGCTTGCACTTGTTTCTCCTGTCTGGCCAATAAAGGATAGGGTCGTAAAATGTTATTGCCTAATTAAACACATTTAAGAGAATTTGAAGGCACTCGAAATAGCGGGGTTAGGTATTGAAAGTTTTATCATATAAATATATTTTATGAATTTAATTTTAACCTTTTCTAGCTTAAAAAAGTTTTGGAATTCGAACGATTTTGAGATTTGGGAAAAAACATAACTTTCTTAAAGTTGACAATTACATAATACAATAGTTACTTGATCATTCCAAAGACAATTTCAACCGTATTTTCTATAACAAAGCATTCTGTCCTCGAGATAAAAAGTTTCTGTGTTCGTACAATTTTAAGTATGTGAAGAAGGACCAAACGTTTTTTAAATATTGACGCATGCGTAATCTGAAAGTTACGTGATTGTTTCAAATCGGTTTAAACTTGTTTACCACGAAAAAAAAATTCTGACCTCAAGAACGAAATTTTAAAAAATCGATTGCTTTTGAATAGTCAAAACTCCTCACGTTTTTATAAATGCTGGTGATTTCGAAATATGAAAGCATAATGTTATTTTTCTGTCTGATTGATATCATGTGACTTAAAAATAACATTTTCGCATGATAACTTGAAACTTGCGATATCAGATTTTAATCATATATGTTTTCAGTTTTTCAGAAGAAAAATCTTTTTCTTCAAATAATAACCTAAACTGTCGGAAACATCAATCTTTTAGAATTAAAAAGCAGCAGACATAAGCTTATTGGGGATCGTGTCGTTGCGTGACAAACAGAAGCAATTATTTTTGCCTCGTGCCATAAATGACATTCTTGAAGAGGCGGAAGCACATATTCGATGTAAATTACTGCATGACACATTAAAAAAACTCTCTTTCATTAATAATGGCAATTTATTAGCTATTTATTTTACTTTCAGCGAAAACAAAGAACGGTTTTCTTTTTATCTGTAATTCTTATTTAATTTGTTAGACATTTGTCAGATCCATGCAGAAGATATTTGGTTCTGAACCGTTTTATTCAGTCTTTGTGTTGTCTTTCCACTTCCAACCCATTATCTCAAGAAACAACCCATAAACTGGATTCAAACCCGACCTTTCAAAGTTAGGTTATTTGTTTTCGGCAGTGTTTACTATGAAAATTTGGTGAACTCGAATCGTATAAATACCTGTAGGTTAAAGATCTTTAAGTCAGCTGTGAAGAGATATCAGACTATGTGGTTGATATGCTGTATAGCCAATTTAAGGTGATTTGGCAAGTTTTTTTAAATTGAAACATTGGGATTCGAATTTGTTTTAATGGTTGTTCTCCAAAGTTTGGTGAAATTAACTTTATTTAAAATGCAACCTATTATTTTTTGCTCCAAGAATGAGCTAATGCGCTTTTAGTTTAATAAATATGGTTTTTATGGGTACTGCTCTCTTCATTGTGCTTCCTCGACGATAAATTCTTCTGCCAAGCTCTGCTAACTTTCGGGTCAGTGTAACATGAATGATAGCCTTATAAAATGAAACACACTCCGAAATTGTTTGTGAATAATTGTTTAAAATAGTACTTTGTGTCTTACATTTTTTAAGTATCAAATTTTACTTTTAATATCTGGCAGAACAATTGAAGTTAAAAATGCTTTTGATGTGATTATTTGCCTGTTTCTTATTTTTATGTTCGATGCAGGTTATAAAATTTTTCACAAAATTTAGCAGCAAACTTTAAAACACTTTTCTGTGTTTCTTAAAGTAATACGCTATAAGTTTTAAAAGCTTATTCATTATTTCAACGCAATGAAATTTAATTATTTAACTCATAAACTGTTGTATCAAAGTTCGACTGAAATAACTATTCAATTTTCTATAGCTAAAAGTTTTTATTAAAAGTATAAACATTCTTACCCCAACTTTTGAATGTTTCATTTGTTGATTAATTCACTATAAATATTTAATGAATGAATCCAATTTAAAAAGAAATTATTTGTTTAGCTAGACTTTTATAAATGCTTATTAAAAAGTTATTAAAACTTTCTTTAAGAACGTGTATTTATAATATTGTATAGATTCCGGGTTCATTCGATTTGTTAGTGGATTTAGAAACAGTTCTATAGTAATGAACGACAGCCTTTAATAACTCGAAGGATACGAATACGCAGCTAACAAATACAAAGCCGAGACGTACACAAGCAACGTACAGCAGCCCAGATTAGTAATCGATGATAATCACAACCGCAGCACATAAAACGGACAAATAGAATTCTGAAGAAGGAAGGAATTCCACTTTACGGTATCTCCAAACGTCTGCAATTCTCCATTGTTTCTTTTCTTTAGCTGTATCCAACTGCCGATACACTACTACATGACTGGCTTCTCCACATACGACTCGATGCCACTCCAACAATAACACAGCTAACTTCAGCAATAGCTTGATCTTCACATAAAGGAGCTTCATTGGACTGCTACAATTATACGCCTTTGATGCGCTATGTGACTTTAAATCTTTCGATGACTCTATATACGACTGTATTTAGCTTAGACTGCCGACCTTTTATAGTTCCCGGAACACTCGAAAGAAGGTTCAGGAACAATCACACATATGTCGGTTTCTAATGGATCCATCTTCAAAATTCTGGAAGTATTATTTATTTTGCTGCCATAGTCGCAAAATGACCGCCAAAGCTGTAGCCAAATCCTGAGATTATTGATTTTTCATCTTATCAGCATTCAAGAAAGCTGATCCTTAAAAAGTTTTTCCAATGATTGAACTAACCGTGCTAGGAAACAATATCACTGATTTGTAATGTTCGAAATAATAAGGAAATGTTATTTTATTTTCCATTTTGATTAATTTTTCATCCTGAAAAAAAAAGGGAATGTAATACATTATTAAAAAAATGCATGAAATTTATTTTCTTATTATGCACGAGATACAAAAATCAAATTATGTTTCTAAAAATTTGTAACATATACACACACAAAAAATTTAGCAACAGCTATTAGAAGAATAGAAACTGCTGTTACTGTCATTTGTAGTTTAATTTATTACAAAAACAAATAACAGAAATCCGTTGTGACGAATCAACAAATTTACAGACATAATAAATAATTAAAAGAATGTACAAACTTAAAAATGGAGAATCTTTCAATTTATTTATTTTTATTAGTGGCATAATATTAAAAAAAAAAATGTTTGCAACCATCGATATACAAAAACTTTTCGCTTTCAAAGACGTAACTAATCACTGCATAAATTTTTATCGATTATTTCCAATGACGTAATAATTTTGGATGACGTATGAAAATAAATAATCGTTTGCAGCGTCGCAATTGCTCATATAAAAAAATCAATTAACCGTTAAAGAATAAAATCGTTTGCTAAACTCGAGCTGAATATTAGAAATTCTTTTTCTTGCTTTTTGTTTTTATTCTTTTTTTCTCAGCCGAGTAAAATTAGAAAATGTATGAATCAAATGCGCATACTTCAGACGAATGTTCATTCATTCAGTTTTTTTTCCCTAAATATGAAATACATGCCCCTCACTTCATTTTGCTTCAGTGTCGTGAGACCTTTTTTTGTCCTTTTCTCTCTCATAAATATTCAAAGCAGCTTTTCCGGGCGATAAATATGCAAATTCTGTTACGGGAAAGTGTCTCCGCGCATATTAAGATGATAAACCCCAGCAGGAGGGGAAGGACTCTTTGTTTATTAATATTTAAAGCGTCATAAACAAGTGCGGTTCATAAGAATAGTGTAAAAGCGAAATGTGATGATGAGTTTCTGGAATAAGGTAAGAAAATCAATATAAATAGGTGGATGGATTTTTACCAAATTCAAATCTAACGTAAAAGAAATATAGTTATATTCTTATATTCAGGATACAGTATTGTTTAAGTTATGCTCAATGATAATTAAATTCATGTTATGTAGTGAAACCTTTTAAATAAGTAATAATTTTTAACTGTAGACTTGTCTTGCTGTTATATGAAATTTTCTTATTTTTTTCCTTTTTAAAAAATTAAAATTCTTTTTAAAAACTTACCAAAATACTAAGATATCTACTAAATCCTTTTAATTTCCAAAAGGACAATATTTTAGGCAATAAAGTAATGCCTAAATATAGTGAAAAATATATTTGCCAAACGATTAAACCAATTACAGAGCTATTTAATACCAAAGTTGGAAATATTGCTTTTTTTCTCGAAAAAGCTATACTTTCGAGATATAATGCAATACTTGTACGAGATACAGAGAAAATGTCAAAGCATTATCAATTTTGATAAAATAAAAAAAGAAATATTGTTCACATTGTTTCAAATAAGTTATATCGAAAGAGTAATTATTTGGCCATAATTTGAAAATTGATCATTTATGAAGGTCATGTTCGAATGGAGCCTTTAATTATCAATTGAGTCATTTTCCATTCTAGCTTATTCAATACACTTCTAAAAGAATTTAATTGTAGTACTTGATATTCAGGGTGATCAGCGAATAAGCCCAAAAATTAAATTGATTTCAAAATTAAATATCTCCACAACAAAGATCGATAGAATTATACGGTAAACTGCACGTTTAACAGCAAAACTGTAAAAATGCTGTGCAAAATTTAAAAAAATTTAGTTACAAAAATCATTAACAGATGGCGCTCTAATCATAATGCCCATAGATGCTTTCAGTGTGACGTCAAAAATAAAAAATGACTCCCGATCTGACTCCTTGTGACTTCTTTCTCTGGGGAGCATTGAAAGACACTGTCTATAGAAACAATCCCGCCACTCTAGTTGAGCTTGAATCGTTGATGGGTGTTGCATGTGATTCCATTTCCGTTGAGACATTACAAGACGTGATGTCGAATTTCATTGTTCAACTACGTCACCTCATTGTTTCGAATGGTAAACATTTTGAAAAAATTGTGTTTTGATTGCTAAGACCGCATCACTTTATGCTTTTTTTTTTCAAGACTCCTTTCAGAGGAAAAGTTTTTGGCGCAGAGCGCCATCTGTTAACGATTTTTGTAACTAAAATTTCTAAACTTTTGTACACTATTTTTACAGTTTTGCTAATAAACCTACAGTTTACCGAATAATTCTATCAATCTTTTTTGTAGAGATATTTAATTTTAAAATCGGGGCTTATTCACTGATCACCCTATATATTAGACAAGTAATGTTTACCTTAACAACTTTTTATCAGTTGCAAAGACGGAATTTCTCATCCGATTTTTCACTAACTTCATAATACACTAAAATTTGTGAAATCTTTCCTCTTACTTGACAGCAACACAGTGTTTTAGGAATGTTATTATTCATTACATTGAATTAAGTTTTGATTCCGTACAAGTGGCGCAACCTGGCAGGAGTTTGATAAGATGTTTATTCTAAGATACATGACATTTACAATAAATAAATTAATACATGAAGAATTAAAAAACTATATTAGGGAAATAATTAAATCTTTTTTAGTATACTAGTAAAATTGTACTCTCAAAATAGCTGTTAAACGTAAGTTGAAATCCATTTACTCCATGTTTATAAAAATGGAAATTTTACAAATGAGGTTTGTATAAGTTGAATGGAATCAGAACAAAACTCGTGAAATATCGGACTAGAAATACAATAAAATAAAGCCGTAATTGAATATCAGAAAGTTTAATATTTCGATAATTTATTATTTAAAAATTAAAAAGAAAAAATAATTTGTAAATATGGTGAAGATCCCAGCCTATCTAAGCTTTTTTTATTTGCTTCTCAAGTTCTCAATTTCGATTTTGACCTCCAATTTTTAATAAAATTTATTTTTTAATGCATTTATAATAGCTTTTTAAAATTTTTAATTTGACTTTTCTAAATATTATTCAATCATTCCACAATAAAAATTTATTATTATTTTTAATCCCAGTAAATTTTATTTTGCTTTGATGTAAAAATAATTATGTTCATTAAATACGCATTTAGCAAAGGATTACCACATTCAATAATCTCAGTTTTAAGCAATTACTGAGATAACCATGGAATATTTAATAAAATTCTGTAAAAAGCTTATTAGAAAATAGTTATCTTAGAATCTATATAATAAAGCTATTTTTAACTGCATTTACTCTTAAATTATTTCATTGAATAAAGTAAAGAACAATTACATCAAAGGAAATATGTTTTCGGGAATGATTAAATTACCAATGTCTTATTATCCAAAAATAAGCCATAAATAATTATTTTTCCGATATTTGTTCGCTTAAATCCTTATATGTCCGTATTTATTTTAAGAAATTAATATATTTATGTATAAATGACGGCCGTTAATGCATCGTCATTACCTTCAGTTTTTGCGTAATTATTCTGAATTAGTATGACTAAAAGATAACTATTTCTTTTAAGAGAGCAAATTAATAGAGAAAGGAATTCCATTTTAAAAAATCAAGATAACCCACACATCTAATTATGTCAATAATATTCGAAATCATGGAAAACGCTTTAAAAAATGTTTCCAATCTCGTTATTTAAATGTAATCTTTTTCGTCGTGAAGATAATTTTTCCCAATTTGGGGAAAATTGTTTAAGAAATAAGCAATTAGGTAAAACAGACTAAAAGAATTTGTTTATTATTTTTACTATTGTTTAGTCTACTATTATAATTATTGCTAATGTTGATTATTTATCTGAATTATGAGAAAAAAAAACATCTTCAGACCATTAAATACCGAATTATTTTTTTACTATTATCTGTTCACGTCAAATTGTTTGAATTAGAAATGAAAGAAAACTAACTTATCATTATAGATGTTTTTTATTTTGTATTTATTTATTTATTTATTGGAAGCCTTGTTATAAAATGATTTGTTTTAGCTATACTTTGAAGAAAAATAAACTTTTTGCAAACGATTACTTAAAATTGGAATGGATTCGTATTTTTATCAATAACGTACTAAGATCGCCATGTTAATTAGATTTTAAAATCGTTTGACATCTTGTTATTGCTGATCGGAACGCGAACAATTATGTTGCTTCAAACAATTATATTTTTGATTTTTGTCTTCAAAATGTGGATGATTTCTGCCTTTTTTATAAATCCAGATAAATTGCTAATAGAAATTTTAAGAAGATATTTATTAATTGCTAGTAGAGATATAATTAATTTAACTCCAATAAGCAAATTTAATATATATATATATATA
>JAPMOQ010038114.1:728536-746153 GCA_026543055.1 Argiope trifasciata | reverse complement strand
TATATATATATATATATATATATATATATATATATTTTATTTAATTTACTCTCTTTCAATCACTCTATCTCTTTATTATTAAGAAAATGTATATAATGCTCTTATAATGACATAATTTATATGCTATAAATAATTAAGTTTTAGATAGACAACCCTCTCATTTTCAAAGTATAATTATGAGCCTATTAAATTTAGCAAATAATACACCAAAATACATAATAAAATTTAAAAAATAAGTATCCAAAAATTTGTTCCACCGTAATTAATGAAACTTAAATTTTCAGAAAAAAAATTTCATGCAAATGCATCTTATTACACAAGAATATTTCCTGTTGTTAGAATTACATGTTCGTAAGCTTATATATTCCATCTTTGTATTAAAAAATCCTTTAGAAATTGGATTTTTATTTGTGTAACTTCATATCAATTGGAAAAAGTTTGAACTTATAAATAATATATTATGGCCAAAATTGGGTCGTTGTCAGATGGAGCAACGTCAGAAGCATATGAGATGAAACTTTCCTTTAAATTCCCTCCCTTAGGACCAATTCATTGTTAGAGACTGGTGTTAATTTCTTTTGACACAATACTTGGGTAGCTTAGACATTGATAATTATTGTTTTGACTTTGTTTAGGAGTTCAAATTAGGCTGTATCAGACTAGCTTCAGTAAACACGAAGCAATACCTTTTATTGATGAATATTTAATTTGGCAGCAACTGCTACAATAATATATATAATATAAATTGAGCAATGTATTTACAATTCTACCAAAGAAGATTCATGTGAAAGGTTTCAGGTTAGAATATTATTATCTCAAATGTTTTTCAAAGATTTTGTGGATAAAAACAAACTCGTAGGCAAGTGTCTACAAAACAGTTTTTGAAGAAAGGTTTCAACTATTTATTTTAATACTTAATTTTTTGTTTATATAACTGAATGCATTTTCAAGATCTAATATTTTTTTCTCCAAACATGGGGGAAATACCATTGCAAAGCAATTTTCTTTATGTAGCTTGCTTAGGTTGTCAAACTGCTATTCGAATTTAATTTAAAATGAATTCGAAGAGATTATGAAGACATCCCTGTATTCATTCAGAAACATAACTCCAAGAATAAAACGAAATTCTTTAACTGTAACTTTATATCAGTAAATTGATCCCACCCAAACTCCTCAACGTATAAAAAAATGGTCACTTACCATTGGATATCAAAAATAGATCTTTTTAGTAATATACTTTCAAGCATTTATATTATTATGTAATTCGTTTGATAAATAATAACATCAAATGATAGTAATTTTGGAAGGAAAATCTATTTCAAATCATAAAATTATCTTATAATATGAATATACAGCTGTTGTGGTAATATTTTAAGGTTTATATCCTCAGTTGAAAAAAAATCGTTTTCATCAAAGACGAAATTCAATAATATAATAAAGCTATAATATTTCTTCTTTCAATAAATTGCTGTTCCCATTTCAATAATTTGGGGAGATATTTATATTTGGTACAGAAAAAATCATTGTAAGTTTAGTTCCTTGAAATACAATGAATAAAGTATCAATAATCGAAAGCAAAATCATATATTCGTATTGCCCTTTTAGTCAATTTTTTTTTTGGATGAAAAATGAAGAATGTCTTTTAAAATGATCTACAGGATAGATATTTGGCACTTAAGAGATCAGATATGGCAGGTAATTATTTTTTAATTAATATATGTTCACAAAAAAGTATTTTTTTTTCAAATTTCAACTAATTTTTAATCAAAAACTAATTGAAATTCAAATGCTTTTGGTCCAACTGCGAAACATATTATTGTAGTGTAAACATTTTCATATGACATTTTCATATCTTAAGACAATCATTTAAGAAATGATTGTCTTAAATGACAAAATTATTTTCTTGCAGTTTTTTTTCTAATTTCGATAAATTAAAAATTATATTTTATAGCATTGTTCATTACTATTTTAGTTAATCGATTTATACACTCGGGCATCGTTTTAATATAAAATATATTATTTCTGTGCGTGTTACTATTATGATGGGTAAATTTTAAAAGCAAATTAAAGGCGGATAAAACAAGTCTAAAACATGATCATGCAATGCAGTTTGTCTTTAAAATTTCGAATTTCTTGTAATTTGTTGCTTAATGGTTTTACTTGAATTAACAATGTAAAGTCAAAAATTAAAAATTAATCGTTATTTGAGTGTTTTTGATCAATAATTTCAAAACATAAAATTCCTTAAAAATTTTCAAATTCAAAAGATTATCTTTTAATTGATATTAGTTTTTTTGGTGCAATTTTTAAATAAATTTTGCAAACTACATATAAATTTAAACATATTTTACGGCAATATATCCATTGTTTTATTTACTGAACTGGTTAAATTTCTGTATTTATAATCATATATGTTGCTATCATATTAAATTTCGTTTTATACAAATTATCTTTATTGTAATTAAGAGTAGATTGTAATTAATGGTAGTAATTACTTTTTCAAAAAATTTCGAAACCAGTCCTTTTCTGTGGATTCTTTGCAAAGGAAAACAATTTCAAAATTTTGTATTCAAACCTACAGTACCAATTTCGAAGAATTTTAATTCATATGAAAGATTTTGATCTCTAGATACGTCATTTATGGTCACTGCCTTTTTACTGTCTGAAAGTTTGGCAGAGCTCCAAGTTTTAACAACTGATATATTGATATGGTTCTCCAATTGTCATGCCCAATTATCAACCAAAATGCTCAATACTTATTGTTGAATTTTAATTTTAAATAACATATTTCTATTATATGTGATTCATTCATTGATTGACATTCCTAGCTTAATATTGGGCACAGCAAACAGCAAGTTCCGTTTTAAAATAAAAGTTATTGACGATATTTATCAAAGCCAAACAATTTATTTATTATGCAAATAATTTCTCATCTGTTGGCGAAATATGAACTGTTTTTCTCTTCTGAAATTGAATCTGTATATTTTGGGAAGCATTTATGCCAATTTCGTAAATATAAAGGCAGATGTATCTCAGATTTTATAAATATAAAGGCAGATGTATCTCAGATTTTATAAATATAAAGGCAGATGTATCTCAGATTTTATATATATAAAGGCAGATGTATCTCAGATTTTATAAATATAAAGGCAGATGTATCTCAGATTTTATAAATATAAAGGCAGATGTATCTCAGATTTCGTAAATATTTTGGTGCAGATTCATCTCAACACCTATTATTTAATTAAGATTAACTTGCATATGTTTCTAATATTGAAAGATATGTCAGAAAGATATTTGATTTTGAAAAATAACTTATTTTATCATTTGGTTTACATTTGTCGTTCAAAAAGTTCAAATTTGATCTTTATTTTCATAGAAATACATTATTTACTATCTACTAAATAACTGAAAGCTTAAAGTTTGATAGCCATTTACAGCTCTCATTGGAAGACAGCTGACGTGAATCAAAGAACTTTTTAAAGAAAGGGGGCTCTCTGCCAGAGTTTTTAATGGTTGTTTGGAGAACATTAATGCTCACGCGAGTGTCACTCGGAAGAGCATTTTGATGGATGTCCCGCCATTCGGTCACGAAATGACATCGGAATTTCGAAAAGGACATTTAATGTCTGAAAGGAGTTCAACATGAAAGAAAATCTAGATAAAGAAATGAAACTGGTCTTTCTTTTTTTCGCAAAATGTGTGGAGCTTATTTATCATTTTTTAAGAAAACGATTTTGTGATTCTGTGCGTCTTTAGTTTTTCATAACGAATTCTAAAACTATCTGCGCATGTGCTAGCAGGGGTTTAATTCGTCAAAATAGGGGAGAGATTATAGATGAAAGGTGTTTATATTTAACGGCAAAGTAAACTCAAATCACTTGCAGAATGAATTGAAATAATTTTGATTGGAAACGACACGATATTCACATACACGTGAAAGAAAATTCAGCAAAAAAAAGTATCTACAGGTCAGGCCGGAGAAACTTACTTACTTGAAAGGTCAATAAAAACCAAAGTACTTCAGTTATTGTTTTAACTCTGCTTTTATTTGAGAATACCATATCCTAATTTTTTTTATATATTTTTAAAAATGACTTTGGTTAAATGGCGATCCTCAATGCGCATACACTGATTCAGTTGATTTTTAAAGTTCGTGTTGACTGTTTGCAGCATATCAATCGGTATGTTGGCAATGGTGTCGCAAATGTTGTTCTTGAGGTAAGCTATTGTCCGTGGTTGATCGACATAAACCAGGAATTTCAAAGTGAGCCTCGTCACTGAAAAAAAACGACCACGTTTTCAGGCAAGTTGTCAAGCAGCATTTCACATGCATTTTGACGGGCAACAAAATCGCGTTAATTCTTGCACAACAGCCAAATTATAGGAATGAAATTGAAAGTCTCGATGGAGAATTCTTCGAACAGTGGTGTCAGAAATTCCCAGAGCAGCTACGTGTTTGCGAGCCGAAGGCGGAACTGGCTGCCTCACTCTTTCGACATTCCCCTGAGTTCTGGTTGTCCGTTGATGTCCATTTCTGGATTTAGCGACATTTCCTAAATGAGTTAACCCACGGCAGAATCGAATTACGGCCAGGAACGGGTCTGTGAGGAGGAATTTCAAAGCAAACGCGGAAGGCACGTTGCGTAGCAACAAGTAAGCGACCGTTAGAAAAGAAGCTCTCGAAAACGAAGGCCCACTAATCTCTAGATCAAAGCATGATATCAACTGACTAGAGAATGAAACAAACTTGGGGACTTTTCCCTTCAGTAGCACCACATATCAGCCATTTTCCCAACCAAATCCCCGCTTGGGAATTTTTTCAAATAAGTAAGCTTCTCTGGCGCACCCTGCAATAGGGAATATAGAATTCATGAATGTGCTAATACTTCTGCATCCCTCTCCTTAATGAGATAGAATCGTCGAAAGATGGTAGTCTCAGGATGCTGAAACGAACGGTACTTATTATAATTGTGTGTATGTTTTGATACTTTGCGGGAGGGATAGTTAAGACGAGATACATCTAATTTGGCACTTACATGTTTTGTAAGGCTAAAATATATACTTTAGAACAATTTTTTAAAAATATTTCAACTAGAAATTTTAATAATTAAAATTTAAGAGAATATTAAAAGCTTTTCTAGCAAAACAGACCAAAATAATAATACTTTTGTGAATATAAAGATGGCAAATTAGCTTTACTCATTTTTAAATTCAAAAAATGTTATTTGCGATTTTATAAGTTGAGTTCCTGTAGTAAATTTTTAATTAAATTTAAAATATATTTTTAGATTTATTTTTAAAAAGAATATCGAACTGTTCGAATTTAATTCAAATTGTTTTCTTTTGCTGCGACAAATATTTTACCCTCGAGTTTTTTTTTAAATACAACAAATACATTAAGTAAGGGCTTATAAATCTTTGTGTAAAGTGAATTTAAAATATATTTTAAATTTTGCAGATTTTATGCAAGCTTGAATACTTAAGTAAGTAAAGATGAAATGGTTAGATCCATTTATTATAGAAGTGTTTCCCAAACTTTTGGCATATTTTATACGTGTAAATCCTTTCTATAATTTTCGTAGTGCTGAGTACCCCTCGTCAAAAAGAAATGGATATATTTTAATAACAATCAAAAACATGTATAATTTTTGTAATATGGAATACGATAAACTTTTTAGATATGGGATACTATAGACTTTTTAGATGTGGAATACGATAGACTTTTATATCAAACTTGTACCCTGATTAACTGTAATCTACAAAACAATTTTTGGATAGATACAAATAACACTGTCTAATAAAAACAACAAGAACTCTATTTATTGTTTAATGAATAAAGTTCTTCCGCGCACTACCAGTACATCTCCTGATTTCAAATGTTTTGAATATTTTAAGTAAACTAGCGTCCCAAGATTTTAATGTTTTATTTTCCTGGGTACCATGCCATGTTGGGATTGTGGGAAACGAAAGAGCAGATATAGCTGCCAAATTGGCGACTGCCACAAATACTACTATTATATCTTTCACAAACTTAAAAAAGCACATAAGAATATTTGTTTTAAACAAATGGCAAATAGAATGGGACATTGAAAGCGAAAACAAACTTCATGGAGTTATACCTACCATCGAACTTTGGCGGTCTCAAATTAATAGAAAGGCGGATACAGTTCTCGTCAGGTTGCTAGTGGGTTATATTCAATATACACATCGTCATCTGCTTTTAGGAGAACAAACTACTATGTGTTCTGTGTGTAATTGCACTATGACTGTCCAACATGTGCTTTCTGAATGCCCAAATTTCGATACACAGCGTATACATTTTTTGAATTCTAATAACATTATTTTATCCATTATTTGGAAAAGCTCCACATGGTAAAATTTTACTATTTTTTAAATCAATTGGTTTTTATTTACATATTTAGTCTACAGCCAATTTTTTAAGGCCACTTTTATTATTTTAGCATTGGTTACTACACCAATGAATTTCGAAATTTTCTCTTGAAAGAATTTTATCTAGTCTGGCGCAGCATGACCAAATCTATGACCCTTGCGCCAAAAAAAACCAAACCAACCTAGCATTGTCAGTTAGAACGCGTTTCTCCTAATCAATTCGGGTTTTCTCTGATTTCGGGTTTTCAATTTAACATATGTATATTTGGGTGGTGAATTTGTACTTTGTCACATGATACACTTCCCCTTTTCAGTAGAACGTGACTTTTAAAAGTATCAAAGAAAATATTTAAGAAACCCCGAAACTTTTTCAACGGCAATCAATTTATTCGTATTCCAAAGACTCAAATTAAATCTTAGTTAAATATTTTATGCATTATAAAGTGAAGTATTCAAACTTTTCAAAACAGATTCTATTTGAATTAAACTTAATGCATTTGATTCTGCGGAAAATCAATGTAGAGAGTTTACTAACAATATATTTATTTCTTCATAAGAAGGAACTTACTTTAATCAACTAACACTTTCCTTAAAGACAAAGTATTCTGTTTATCGTATACGTCTAGTAGAGAATTCACAGCTGTGTATTTAAGCAGCTGAAACAATTGTTGTGAAAGTATAAATTTAATCAAAATTAATTCAGTCTGAAGTCGGATTTAATAGAAGGATAAGTTGTCAAAGTTTTCTCTTCCCGCGTTAGTTCCAACACAAAAGCAGGTGTTGTGATATTTCTAAAGGCTTTGCAAAATAGTTCAAATCTTAGACTTTTCTAAAATAAAATATTTAATTCTAAGTAATGTCCTGTATTTTGTTTGGAATGATTGGCATAGCATTAGAATCTGCACATACTTAATGGAGAGAACTTAGTGAACTTGGCAAACTGTTTGTTATTTATTTTAAGTGAGATCCAGTAATAAATTTTTAGCCACAGCTACAAATGTACACTTGCATTTGAGAAATCCTCTAAATCATGAGGAAAATTGAAATTTATATTGCTTGCATTAATAAATATACTGGTAAAAATATAAAATATAAAATTAGTTCGTATTAGTTATATTTCTTGACTTGTATTCAAACAATTGAAATTCACCTCTTCTGCCGAAACTGACCGACTTATTAAGCTTCGAATTTCTTTATTTTAAACTAAATAATAGTGGCGTTAAGGAAGTTTTCAATTTCAGTATTTTATATATTAAACAATCTCTTTGAGGAAGCTCTGAAATTCGCTAATTTAAATCAAACAATCATTTTGTGGGAGATTTGAATTTCCGTATTTTAGACCAAATAAAGTCGCCTTAAGGAATGCCACGCTTTAATGAGTAGAATTTTTCAGGCGATCTATAAAATGACTTTCAACAGTCTAAAAGATATTTTTCCTCTTACACAGCTTTAAATAGTAGGGCCATCTTTCATAACTTCATCATTATTAGTCACCAGAAAAGTGGAATATTTTTTGTTTGCATTGTTGTATCAAGAATATTTTGCTTTATATGACTAATAAAAATGAGAGATTATATAAAATGATTAATCTTTAAAAGTTTATATAGTGAATTTTAAAAATACATTTATTGCCTAAAAAAACCTAAAATACAATTCTTAATGTTAGAAAATTTTTCTAACAGAAGATTTATAACTACATTTAAGTTTAAAAATTATATATTTCACACCAATTAGAATAAAAACCTGTACATTCGAATTTTAAGGAAACTCTTAGCTTATTATTATTTTAATCAAAGTAAGCCATCTTCCTCCTAACATCAGTACATAGCTAAACTATTAATATACAGAAGTTCATAGCCTATTTAAATTTTAAAATTGTGGAGCTTTCACATTTTCCTTCCGATTCTAAGTCTCGGAACAGATTTCGAATTCAACGTTTTAACTCCATTTGGAAAACACACACATTTAGATGTTATTATTTGAAGGGCAGCTCTCTGTAAGAATTAGAGTTTCTAACATAATAACCAAAGATAGAATTTCATTTTAGAGCTACGAGATATTTTTTCCTTCCTCGCCAAATTGCTAGAATCGGCTAGAGACAAAACTGTTGAAGTTTTAAAATCCACAAACGCCCACGTTCAAACGAGACTTTGAAGACCAATTTTGTATGCCAAGATCTTCAAAATAGCCAAAAATAGAATTCCACTCGAAATATCGGGTTATTTCCCTCCAAATTACCAGAATCATCTAGAAATGGATCGTTAACCTCAATCAATTGTTCCAGATCTTGATTGGATTACAGAAAATGCCCTACTCTAAGAAATCCCCCAAATGGCCCTTTTAGATAATTGGTTTATTAACTTTACCAATTGGCCTCTTTAGTTAAGATAATTGCCCCATGATCAATATATACAAACAGTATGAAAGGAGTTTACTGGTATTTGTGCAAATATTGCTTTACACAGGATGTTTGGAATTAAAATTAAAATACATAAGTCTTTGTTGAATTAGGACAACCACAGAATAAAATGTTTGAAAAGATATCTTTTATACAATAGACAAAGTATTATTCTTTACATTTTGATTAAAATTGAAAATGAGAATCATTATTCTAATCAAACACAATAAATTAAATCAATCCAATCATATGAAAGTGAAGCTATTTCTGATTCATAAATGATGATATTCACAGAAATTCAGTAAGAATCATCACATCTTTATATTGAGCATTTCAAAAAATTACATTTAATAAACATACTAAACTGGTCAATTTTATTTACAAAGTAAATGCAGTTACTTTCGCCAGTTTACTAATAAGTAATATTTTTTACTTTATCATATACTAGTATAAAGAAAGCATAGAGATCGTTTGAAATCAAGATTTTTATGAATCTCCATATTTTAGACCATCATATGTTAGAAAAAAACACAATTTTAGAAAAAGTTCTGCCTATGTCTAAGACAATATAACTTAAAAAAAAACCTTTGAACAACTCGGATGACACTTGATATACGTTCTTTACAACAAATTTTCAGATTTTAATTAAAATCGTTCAGAGGCAGTCTGTCTGTCCAGTTGTTCGAATACAAATTAATACGATAATTACAAAACGAACATATCTGTATGGATAAATTTGATATACATACCCAACATCAATAATGTAGACACCTGTAGAATTTTGAGTCCCATCCAACAACGGATCTATCGTTTTTGTTTCAGTAACATAATAATGCGATAGCTCAAAATCAAATTTGAAATGTGAAATTGTGACAACTGCAGTTTTCTGTCAAATTTTTATTTCAATCGTTTAAGAAAAAAGTTCAAATGCAGTTTTTGGATTCCATTGACGAGAGCAAGAGATTAATCACCAACTAACCTGCCAAGGATAACAAGATGAATTTAGTGAACATTTTAAATTCAAGTCAAAATTTAATATTTCATGATTACTGTCTGTCATTGTCATGTAAGGCGTTTTTTGGCATGGCAAGTTTATTAGAGACTAAACAAGAAAATTGATAAGGCGTCTCGCAAAGGCTGGAGAGGAGGTTGGTTTATTGGAAAATAAGTTATTTTGACCATGTAGGTGTGCAATTCTTTTTATTTCAATTATTTTCTACTTTATAATCCTTTATTTAAGTTTATGAATATTGTGGAATATGGTTTAAAACCCTTGTTTAATAGTATTTTTAAAAACAATTTTATTGTTTTTAAATTTTTATTCTAATTTTTTAGAATTCAAAATTTTATTTCTAACTATTTAAGGAAAAAAAATTCGAAAAAGAGAAGCTTAAAACATACATAAAATAATACTTAATTAACACTGACAAATATAAGAATAAAAAAATATTAGTTCTGTATAGCATACACAACTGTTTTATGTCGGTAAACACTGAACACTCTTCCTTTCAGTGCCTCCCTTCAAGCATGTTAATATTATGCTTAATTAACAAATATTTATTCAACGCTTTCATTAATCAAACTCCCCTCATGCAGCATTCGGGCCAGGAGCTCTGAATCATTTATTAGCAAACGATAAATGACATCACTTTATTTAGGAAACACCTGCGGTCGGTTAGTTGAGGACTCAGCCAATACACTTTCACCTGATGCTTATAAAATGCCCTTAAAATAGAGAATATGCAGCTTGTAAGATAAATAATTATTCATCACTATTTTAAATGAAAGACGCGTTTTGCTATATATAAAGACTTTTTAATAACATTTTTTTAAATAATTCATTATATTTCTTTTATTATTTGTTGTTAATAAATAATTATGCGTAAATTTGTATTAGTTAATAATATGGGAACAGAAATGTAATATTTTAAACGCTTTAGTTTTGAAAATATTTGGACAATAAAAATATTATCTTTTTGTATCCTTCGTACTGAAAAAATTAAAAAGAAATGCATTTAAAAATCAAAACATTGTATCTTACAAAATAAATCATTTTATTTTTAATAATATGTTGTTCGCAAATATTTTTTTTGCCTGTTTTTATTTTAAAAAATTTGGATTTGCAAAAACAAGTTTTTTCTACTTTATTTTTGAGATCATTGTTGAGTAAAACTTCTATATATCTGTGAAGTTAACCAACTGTGAATTAATTAGTTGATATCTTAACTATCTAATAGGAATGTTGCAGCAGATCTATGTTGCTGTAATAAATATATCCCCTCTCATACGTTGAATAATTCTTTGTCTCCCAAAAAGAGCAAAAAACGTGCAGGAATTAAAAAGGATAATTCAAGTGTCTCAGTTTTGACAGATTGTATTTTTTACCACCTCTTTGTGTTAGAAAAATTTGAAAGTTTTTGTGTTTAGTAGAAAATTTTAACTATTAATTAATTAGTTTCTATTTTAAGAAAATGGATACTTTGGTTAATAAAAATGTTTATCTGATTTCGCTATTAAAATATATTACAAACATAACATTTTCTCCTCATAAGATTTTCTGATATAATTAAGGAATGATATATTAATGTATGTATATTACAGACAGAGTAATAGCCTTTTTTTTGAGCGAATTCTGTTTTTCCTTCCACAAAAATTGTGTTAAAGAAATGTAACTGTGAAAATAGGCCAAATGGTACCTTCAGGCAAAATGACATATTATTCCTTTAATCTGGTCAAAGGTACAACACATCTTAGTATCCCTAAAATTGTAATAATAAACAAAACTATTGACTAAAATAGGGATAATAAAATTTTTTCGAATTGTAAATTCATACTCAGCAAAAAGTTTCCTCATTTACCAAAAAATAACACAATATATTTTAAAGGAATGAAACTGTTTAAAGCTACGAGGTTTTGTACGTAACTTGTTTTTATATATAGAGAGATTTAAGAAAAAACCTTGTACTATCATTTTATGCGAACATAATTCAATCTCATTTATGTTTGTTTTTGTAATAAACGTAGGTAAACGATACAACATCCCTTCCCCTAGTTAAAGGTAAACATATTTTGAAGCCAATGCAAGATTTTTATAAATAATTAAAAACACTAAAAATCAAAATTTATTTTCTTAATATATTCAATTACTGATAAACTAAACAATTTATTCGCAGCAAAATTTTGAATTTAATCCAAAGCGAACAAAATAAACACCTCTAATAGTGAAAACTGGTAAAATATACCACACTCTCCACGAAACATTTTCTGTTGGTCACAGAAGTCAAAAATAATTTATCACAGGAATTCGCTACTTTACTATAGGTCGTATGAACTGATAAGAAAGTGAAAAAGGCAAGAATTTCTGTTCGCTCAGCAATCAGTCGTTGCCAATCTAAAACATAGTTGCTAATTGTAACCAAAATCTAAGATATTGCTAAATATTGGTGGTAGAGATGAGTTTACACTCAGCCTGCTATAATCTATCCGGTAAGTAAAACCACGCATGCGCAGAAACAGTTCAGTAGCAAGTATTTGTCCCGTCGAGACAAGAACTTAATGTTGTCTGCTGTCTCAGCGCATGTATAATTGTAAACAACGAATAATGAATTATAGTTAAACATAGCAGCCAAATATTTGTGCCAATCTCTGGCGCGTTGGCACTTTCAAGAGAGTTTCCAAGAAAAATCTTTGGAAACAAGAATAAATTTCTGAATATTGATGGCAATGAAGAAATGCATTTGGAATGCCCATTTTGAGTGTTTATCTTGCTTGTTTATAATAAATTTCTTTGCATACCATAGTCGTATCAATATAGGAAGATTTGAAGCCAATATATGAGTGCGAATTTTTGCTAGTGATATCGAATAAATTATTTCTAAAATGTCAAACCCAAGTACTGGAATCATATCTTGGCGCATATTACTGATTCAAAACTTTTTTTAAAAAATGGTGACATTTTTTACCTAACACAACTTTCCAATATTAGCAGTAACAAAATATAAATGTTAACCAAATACTCGCTTCAGACTTTGATGCTTTAACACTGGTTTCAAGAAAAATTATTGGAATATGTTGTATTTTATCTAAATGTTGGCATTATTCTATTAATTTAGTATAAATAATATATAAATATTCACATCAAATCTTTGCATTTTTAATCCCCGACATGTGAATGAAAAAGCATTGATTAGAGTTCACACTTATTATAGTCCCAATTAATTTTAGATACATATTTGAAATTAGGGGAAAAGATTGTATTTGGCAATTTTGCTTTCCTTATGGATAATAATTTCCATCAGGCAATTCAACAGGGTTCATTTTATCACTGGTTTTTAACCCATTTGTATCATTAGCGTATATATACTCTCAATTTTCCTGGTCTCACTAGAGCGTATACATAAGCTGCATCATATTATGCGTTATGCATATAATATGATACAGGGTGGCCCAGAAGTCACTTTACATTTTGAAAATTAAATAACTTTTTTTCTATTAATATATTTCTTTTTCTCTTTTCAGAATTAAAAAATATAATCCCTGGAAATTTTTGGCATGGATAAGTTTACAACAGAACAACGAGTGAAGATAATTGAATTTTACTTTGAAAATGGACGGTCAATTGTTGCAACAGTCAACAGAGTCAATACAGTCATTTAAGAAAAAGTTATTTACTTTTCAAAATGTTCAAAATTTTCAAAACTTACAGAGCCATGCTGTTGAAAACGCGTCACTAAGTTCCTTATTGCAGGCCTACTAGGAGAATGTCGAACATTAAAATGGCGCATATACGATCTTTGCTTTGCAACAATTGACCGTCCATTTTCAAAGTAAAATTCAATTACCTTCACTCGTTGTTCTGTTGTAAACTTATCCATTCCAAAAATTTCCAGGGATTATATTTTTTAATTCTGAAAAGAGAAAAAGAAATATATTAATAGAAAAAAAGTTATTTAATTTTCAAAATGTAAAGTGACTTCTGGGCCACCCTGTATATACTATATTCATATTATATACTATATGCATCCCACATTTCAAATATTACCACACTGAACAAAATTACAAACAAATAATACTCAAAAAGGATTTTATTTTCTACTTTTATACAATTTTACACCTAAATATGAAATAAAAAAAATTCCATAATATGGGCCTTTTTTTCATATTTTCGTATGGTAAATGGGTTAATTTATACAATTCATTGTAACAAACATCGCATCTAAATTAAATGTACTTTAAAATTTATGCATTTGATCTCAACTTAAGAACACGATAACATAAACTTATTTCCTATGAAAGATTGTTTTATTTCGTATGTTTAATCAATTAATTTTAGTAAAAAAATAACTACATAAGATTAAAAAAATAACTATAAAGCATTGAGTACATTATTTTTAGCTTAACTGAAACAGATAATACCTAATTAAAGCACATATTCGATTCTTTTTGCTTTATAACATTAAGCGTACATTACGACAAAAGAAAATCTTAATGAAGTGTTAAATCTTGGAGAAACTCCGCCACTTTGGGAAGAACAAAGTTCCGAAGACTTTTGGCGATAAAAAAAGTAGAAATCCTGTCCAAGTCGTTATTTTGAAGTCGAGGAACTTTTGTTTCGACTGTTAACGTAATAGCACTTGTTTTCAGTACTTGTCCTGTCTTCCAATAGCTTTTTTTCCTCTACAAGTGATAGCTGGAGCTTAAAGGAGTTTTTTCATTGGTTCCTTTTTCGATTATTTATTTGAAACAAGATAGAATATAATAAAAGTTAGGTTTATAATGTTTGCAGAAATAAAGAAACTTTAAGCGCAATTAAAAATAAAACAAATTTTGGAATTATCACTTTATAAACAATGACTTTGCAAGAAAAAATAACTATCTTTTTCTTTTCCTGTAAATATTTTTGGATCAAAACAGTGTAATGACACCAGTGCAGAGATGTCTCTAAAACTTTCTCGTATATCTAATAAAGGTATTGTTCTAGAAAATGGTTTACATTGGCGTACAATAGTTACGAAAAATAAACTTTTGGTGTGAAATTAGTATTTTGACTGAATCCTTCTTCTTATCTTTGTTGATATATTTGGCGACTAATCCCTGGCATTTAGTTAAATGTTTTTGTGTTTTAGATGAATTTTTCTCAACCTAACCTCCGCATATAATAATTACGAAATATTGACATTTTTGGTGAATTGATCGTATCACCCTTGGCGTGTTTATTGGTGATTAATACTTGGCATGCAGTTAATAGTATTTAGAAATCTAATTTGTGTTTTAGGCACATTTTTATCAACCATTTGACACTAAAATTTGATACAAAACTGCATTTGTAGTCACATAGTTCCGTACCAAATTTGATATATTTAAGTAATTATGTTCTTGAGTTATTGGGTTGACATGTTTCTGAAATTATAGACCGATAGACAATCCTTTAATGAATTTGGCTCAGAAGTTGAAAGGAGTTTGAACTATCGATTTTTATTTTGCATACCAAATTTTGTATGTCTTGCTCTATTTGTTTCTTAATAATTTTGGTCACATTGATTCGAACAGGCGGACAAACGGACTTCGTCTGGTCCAATTTTACTCAAAATTTCACATAAATGTGAAAATTTGGTGTAAAGAACGCAAATCGAATTTTAACCCTCTAGTTCAAAGCAATTTTGAGATACTTTTGTCACAGACAGAAAAACATTTTCTAACAATGTGTTTTTTTGAACTGATGTTGGTCTAAAATATCGACATTTGTCAACTCTCGTGTTTGAATTTTTTGAAGATTATTCTACTTTCTTTATAATTATATTTTCAACAGTAACTATACTTTCTTTATAAAAATTAAAGTAAAAATATAAAAAAAGATAGCAGTATTTGAATCTTCTTTATATCAGCATGTCGTATATAGAAAACTATAATAAAAAATGCTGTAACAGCTATCGGTAGATGGCATTTTAGGAATCATATGCAATAAATTAAGAGTTGATAATTAAAGATTAATAATTAAATTAACATATAAACGTTTAAAAGCTGTTTTAGCTGATCTAACATAAGACATTTTGATAAAACAATAATAGATACTTTTAGGTTAGCCAGACGCAAACGGAAACTCGCCAAGTATTTTAGACATGCACCAAACGAAACATTCCTGAAAAAGGTTGATTAAACATTCCTGATTAAGTTTGCACGCAATTTGGTGATGATTTTGGCGACATGTTAATTTGGCGCAGGTCTATATTATTTGGCGACTTTTCCATTTTGCCTGGCTTACTGAAAAGTAACCAATGATAATTATATTGGATGCATTTACCTAATTTAAAGTTTACTGAATGATATTTTGTGGCTCCATTGGCTTTATAATATTGTTTCATTTTCGGTGTTAAAAGATTTTTTATCTTATTTCAATGAAGATTCATATTACATCCAATTTTGGAGAACGTTAAATTTGGGAAATTATCATACAAAATTTTAACAAACATTAGATTTCAATTAATGGGTTTTTTCATAAGAACATTATATCAAAAATTAGAATTTGAGAAAGCAGGAAGATATAAAAAATATCATTATGTATGTAAATGCAAATACACAAATCAGTGTTACTTCCCCATAAAATAGACTAAAGAACAAAATTTTAACAATTTATAGAATATGTTCAAGAGTTTAAAAAAATTAATTTATAATTTCAAAAATATTCGGCTTGTCAATATAGTCCCCTTCAGAAAAATTCGAACTTTCACTGTAATAAATTTAAATTAGTAAATTTAATTTTACTATTCTAAGATTGCATTTATTTTATTTTGTCAAATATGATTACTAACAAACGATTTTAAGAAACGATCGTGCTGAAAAATCTTTTTTCTTAGATGGTTAAATTAATCTTTGTTTCATAATCCACAAACAAATTGCAAATAAGTTTTGTGAATATTTGTCTCTGTATTTAATTGTTTTTTTAAAGTTTTTTTTCAAACGATTAACGATAATGACTGTCATTATAACAGGCAGTCTTTATCATTAATTTGTGTACATTTATTTATAATAACTATGTTGTCAAAAAAGGATTTGAAAATAATGTTAAGTATAAAATTCTTGTCGTAATTCTTTAAAAAATTTTACGCCTTCACATTTAGAATTGATGACAGTGTTCGAAATTATGACAAGTTCAAAAAATATTCCGTTTTCATCGTTTAAAAAAATCGTTTGCTCAGTCCGAGAAAATAGTTGGAAAAATAATTGAGTCAAAATGAGATTTAATTGCCAATCATACCTATTTTTAATTTTAAATGTAGATAATAAAAACTTATAATTTTCATGTTTTTTTTTTTCAATTCTTATATTTATCCAACTTTAATTGATTTAATTTTGAAACAATCTTCCTTTTTGCATATTTTTTGCATTTTGTACATATTTATTGATTAAAAAATTGTTGCCAAAATTTTTTTTGTTAGAGTTTTTTTTTTTTTTTTTTTTTTTCAAAAATTATCTCTAAGTGTCTGCTTATTTCAGGAATTAACATTGAAGCTAATATTTACCCTGATCTTATCTTATCTGAACACTTTTCTTAATTTCTAATAATCACTTTTTATAACAAATATTGTGAAAAGAAAATTGTAAAATATTATGAGTTCATAGAAAAAAATATTAGAAAAGTATAAAAATTGTTAAAATTAAGATAAATCTCTAATTGTTGTATGTGTTAGTGGTTTAATGATCGCCTATTAACATATGTATATATATGTGTGTGTGTGTATATGTGTATGTGTGTATATGTGTGTGTGTATATGTGTGTGTGTGTATATGTATATGTGTGTGTATATGTATATGTGTGTGTATAAATAT
>JAPMOQ010038114.1:675483-696045 GCA_026543055.1 Argiope trifasciata | reverse complement strand
TTTCTTATAGATGATAACGACCACTGGGAAATGTTGATATTTCTTATTGATGATATCGACCACTGAGAAATGTTGATATTTCTTATAGATGATAACGATCTCTGAGAAATGTTGATATTTCTTATAGATAACGACCACTGGGAAATGTTGATATTTCTTATAGATGATAACGACCACTTAGAAATGTTGATATTTCTTATAGATGATAACTACCACTGGGAAATGTTGATATTTCTTATAGATGATAACGACCACTGGGAAATGTTGATATTTCTTATAGATGATAACGACCACTTAGAAATGTTGATATTTCTTATAGATAATAACGACCACTGAGAAATGATATTTCTTATAGATGATAACGACCACTGAGAAATTCGATAGTCATCATTCTTTCGTTGGTTTTTTATATATACAATTCATAATATTAGATGCCGGCATCTTAGCCAAGGGGTAGCTCTTCTTCCCTGTCATCTAAGCGTTCTGGGTTCGACACCTGGTTCGGGCAAGGTTATTCTTCCCCTGTTTTATATCTGTGTGGTGTGTGAAAGAGACCCCTGTAAAAAAGGTCGTTCAAGAGATTGTGTGAATGTCACCTTCATATGAGTTAGAAGTATGTCCTCGGGTGCTCAGGAGTCTTTTCCTTTAGACGCTACTGCATCCCCTATTTCCATTGTAATAAGGCATCATCAATTTATGAATTTCATCAGTTTATCAACAATAATCATCAATTTATGAATTTCATACAGCATGAGATTAATTTTCTGTTATGTCCATTTTTTATCAGTCAGTATTAATGAAATTTTGAACAATCCATTTATAGCGTATCTTTTGTGATTGTTGATTTTATTTATTTATATTTTCGATCTGAGAGTGCCAAATTCCTACAATCGTCTATTTTTATTATAATTTCTTCCCAGAGACTTTTTTTTCGGAATATATTTTCCCATTTCTTCCATAATCTATATTACAAATTTGGGTATCATGGTTTTGGCCGTAGATGCCTGCAAACAAAGATGTTATATTACGTTTATTTTTTTTATTTGTAAGCATTTTTATTTAACTTGAATTTTTTTTATATTTACAAATATAAAACTTAAAATTAAAAAATTTTCGTTTTCTTTCTAATGTATTTTGTGATGCTGTACACTTATTCACTATTCTCCGTGATAATAAGTTATTTCATCATATTTGCAGATATTAAATTTCGTTTTATCAATCAATATCCACATGTGTAACATCAATAGCTACAAATGTATTGAAAATGTATATGAAACATTTCTACTTTATGTTCATAGCAGACAGGTCAATCTATATTTTTTCTAATGAAATGCCAAAAGGCGTCAAAATGCCCCCTTTCTTAGAAATAGGTATACACCAACTCATGGTAAATCTAGTGTTTAACATTAGATTTTTAAACCCATTTTCTATCGCTTGATTTTAAGATTATTCCATTTCTCCTACTAGTTCACATTCTCCCTGCATATATTTATTTATACATCTTTTTCAAATTTCCACCGTTAATAAAATGCTTTTTATTCATCTACTCAAGTTCTAATACATTTTTTTAAACTAGTAAAATAATTGTTTAATTGATTTTAATTCAATTTTTTTTCAATTAATTTATTAAATTAATTGAAATTAAATTATTAAATTAATTTAAATTAATTAATTTATTAAATGTAATTAATTTTTTATACTTTAAACAGAGTTTTAGCAGTTTGCAATGAAAATTGATATCAACAAGCAATACCTCAATTGATACAATGTATAGATTTCAGTATTTTTCATGTAAAAGTGAAGAATGCGAGTTCAGTTCTAACAAGAATCAATTATTTTTTGATAAATTTCTTTGTTTACCTAAGTAGGAATTGACTTAATTTTTTATATTACAGGTTTTTCTCTGAATTTTACTTATAGATGGTACTACTGGTACAAAATCATATTCTAATTCAACTATTAATTGATTTGAAAAAGTCTTGGAAATACCAAATTTTATATTATGACTGAAAATCCAACAACCTTTTTCATTTAAAATGTTGAAAAGTCTTTTACACGATTTCATCTTTATACATACCCGTCTAGTTAAATTAAATACAAATGCTCGAAAAACAGAAACTGGATAAGCATCTGTTTCAAGATAAACCAAATTACTTCAACAACACCGAAACACAAGAGTTAAATGTTTCCTCCTGCGAAATTCTAAACCAAAGATTAATACTACTATCCAATAACAAAGAATTTTCATTATAGAAACAAATCCAGTTTCAAGATTTAACTCGACATATTCATTTCTTCGCTTCTTATAAAATATTTTCTCCGGGAAAAAGTTCAGAAACTTTATCTCTTTTTTTATTGTGATACTCCTGAAATGTGAAACGACAGAAAGAAAGATTTTATTCCTTTCTGAAAAGTACAGACCCGCTTTCTATTAATTTTATAGATTTTTTTTTATATCTTTCCGTTGTATCTTTGTTGCGATAGTTTCCAAAGAGGAAAGAAAATTAAAAGGGATCCACTTCATATTGCTGTTCTATTAGATTTTGAAAAGTTTTGAAAATTTCAATCTAAGAATGTATTAAGAAAAGATTTTATTGAAAGGTTGTACTTATATTTGTATTCATTTTTTTTCTTAGATCGTTTGACATTTTGTTTGAAAATTGAGTGCTGCGCATATTGTTTTCACTATCTAATTTTCAATTTACTTCTTTTTAATTCTTTCATTCCTTTATCTGAGATTTCAAGCTCTCAAACATATATGATATACAAAAAAATAAACAAATAATTTCATATACCTCAAGCAATATAAAAAAGTTTAATTCACAGAATTTAACCGCTCTTGCAGTTAGATGGCAATGCAGACATAACAGTGATGTTTTTGACTTCCGATGTCTTAATTTTTTAATGCAAATTTGCCATTTATTAAACTGTTGTTCATACTTTGAGAGTCGACTGCCACGATTAAATTAATTATTGAACGTTTCAACAGTAAATAAATGCAGAAATAATTTATTTTAGCCCTTTTTGTAAATTTTAAAAAAATCACTAAAATAAAAAAATTCGAACAAAATAAAATTTATTTAATTGAAAATTTGATTTTTTTTTTAAATTTTGAAATGGAGCACTAATGATTTTCCTTCTATTATATTTCTTTAAATGTAAGTTGAAAGACATTTCAAAAAATGTTAAAATATCGATTAATTTTATCTGAATTGAAACTGAATTATATTTTTCTAAAATTCTTTCTAAAAAGGAGCCTTCTATAAAAAATTAAATCTCCAAATCTATAAACTCTTGAATCTAAGATCTGTTCTATATATTGTTTGATTTTTGTGTCATACAATTTCTGTATAGCGTACCACAATCAAAAAATACTGCTGTTTAAACAACAGTATAATCATTCATATATATATTCATATATTCACAAAAACAAGCCTTTATTTTTCAGTTCCTGCAGTTATTTCCCACAATATATATATATATATGTATATATATATAATATATCATGTTCAAATTTTTGATCGGTAATAAAATACTTTCTATTCATCCACTTAGGATCAAATACAGTTTTAAAAATATGGAAGACATTTGATGTTAATTCAGTTTTTAAAAATATTAATTCATTAATTAAATTTAATTAATTTTTAACACTCTAAATAGAGTTTTAGCAATTTGAAATAATAATTTAAATCAACAGGCAATGGCTCAATCGGTAAAATGCAAGGATTTCAGTATTTTTCACGTGAAAGCGAAGAATACGAGTTCAATTCTTGCGAAAATCCATTTTTTGATAATATTTTTTTGATAATTATTCAATAAAAAGTAACTAAAATAAAATTTCCCTTTGTTGATCTAAATAGTAATTGAATCAAAAAAATGTTTAATATTATTTATTAAGTGAATAAATGTCAATAATAATAAAAAAACAAAAAAATATGATCAGAAAAATGTAATTAAAAAAATTAAATGCTGCAAAATGTTATCAAAATATAATAAAAATCAAATGAATTAAAAATTGTAATTTTTAATTATTCAAAATTCGTCAAAATGTCTAGCTAACTAATTGCCGAAGATACTTTAGTTTTCTTTATACATACATAAATGCTACTATAAGTTAATTACCAAAACTTGGAAAATTAGAACTGTTAAGTTTAACAATTTAAGTTTTAAAACAATATAACAACAATTATAACGTCTCATATAATAAATTCTTTAACATATGCGTTTGTCAAATATTATCCTGTCTAAATTATGATTACCATTTTTAAGTAAAATTCACAATTAGGCGATGAAACATTAATTTCATTTAAAATAAATTTAATATACTCCTCTTTGAAACAAATAATTTTTCACAAATCGATTAAAAATGATTAGGCGATAATTTATTTTTCGAATAAATCCTTTAAACAACAATGTTTATCTTGAGAAGACTTATCTAGCTCAATTTAATATTCATATATTTAAATATGTCTCACATTCGTTTTTTTCCCTTACAAATATGACAACTGTTAAAAGTAAGGAAAATTCTTCTCGGCATTACGATGCGAAAGTTGTTTAATTAACACGCTGGTTGACAGGGTAAACCGAATTAAATCTATCGTAGTATAAGCATAATTATAACTCTCTTATCTGGCGAGATATGAATCTAAACAGCAGGAAATAAGCGTGAAAATCCAGACGCAACAACCCAAAACAAATCTCCGTCAGGCTTGTTGGAATTAGAAGGAGAAAAAAATAATAAGTGAGAAATACTGTACTAAGTTATACGCCATTTTTGTCCATCATTTTATTTTGATAAATCGATACAGAGAGATATATTTGTCGATGGATTTTTATCCATTTAAGAAGTCGGCGAAGAGAAATAAAAATAAATATTTGATATTGATAATTTTATGAATTCTCAAGGTTCAAACCCCCGCGAAGTGTAGAAACTCATTTTTTAGAATTACATGGTTGGTGTAATTTAAATTTCCCAATAAACAGCATGATACAACGCCACTGGGTTAGTGGATTGCAACGAAATTTGAGATTTTCTCATGGAATTTTGGAAGAAAAGAAGTTGACTTCGAAGATGTCCACCAGAGGGTGCCTTATCCGGAAAATTTAAATGCATTAGGTTGGAAACTATGAAACGGGCGTTTTCTGTTTAGTTTTATTGTTATTCAACGCCCGTTTCATAGTTTCCAGCCTAATAACACAATAAATGACTAAAACGGAAACAATATTAAAATTTATTGACTAGTTTCTGATCACCTTGTTATCGAACCACATTATGTAAAGGTAAGAAATAAACAACAGTATGCTGCTTGAGGGAAGGTTAAAAACAGATCAGTTTACAGAAACAAGAACAAGGTTAGGACATTATTACATAAGTGGAGCAGTTGTTAATCGCGTCCAGGATAATGTAGGGAAATGTACTCCATGCGACCAACCTCATTCAACCTAAATATTTGTACGGCATCAGAAACATGTTTACAGCCTCTTCAAAGTTTAACTCTTAATGTCTAATTCGCTTCAAATCTTATAACCATGGCCCGGTTATTTTTATTAAACATTGGTTCGCAATCTCTTTACACGATGTCGATTCACGAACTGTGTGTGGCAAGAGCATTTCCCTTTTTTCGTAAAAAAGCTTCTCCAATGCCAACTAAAGATACCGTCATCATTATAGTCGGAAATATCGACAAAAAACATGGCAACGTCTGCAAACGTTTCATACCCTAATCCGTTTTGCATAAAGGTTTGCAAGTATGCAAATCCTCGACATTTTACACCCTAGAACTGACACTTTTACTCGGTTTTATATTTTATTACCGATAATTCTTGATCTGGCTAGTTAATATTGTTTCTGTATATAGTTTTGGTCTTTTATTGTGTTAAATGTAATGTTTTTCTAGAAGAGGCACTATCTGGTGGACATTTTAGAGCTAAATTCTTTTTCTCAAAATTCCATGAGCATATCTCATGTGTGATCTATATACCAAATTTTGTTACAATTCATTCACCAGTTTGATTTGTATCATGCTGTTTATTTGGAAGTTAAATTACAACTACTATTCTGACCATCTGTAAATTTGTCAATGCACAAGATATTTTAAAAAAACCCTTGAGCTATACGAATGAAGTTTCTTAGCCTGTTTTTATACCAAATGTATGTATATTTTTAATTATATTTTGAGTGCAATTCATTCTTAAGAAATACGTCTATCTGATAACCGGTGTAGGCGACAATTACGAGGCGTAAAAACACTTTTAGCTTTAGATTAATGAAATTTCAGCGCTCACTTAAATTAACTAAAGCGTAACTTTAAATCAAATTTTGGACTCAATTCGTAAACAGTTGATTTTCTATAGATTTGAACAATTGCAGTCATGTAAGTGTGATAACTCGAAAATTCAACGGCTTTCATATAGGAAATTTGTCATGTAATATCTTTAACTAAAATTGTAATTCCAAATCAAATTATGGTCCCAACCTACTTAAATAAAGTATTCGAAATCCATATTCATAATCCCCCCCTCCCCTCTATACTTGAAAACATGATATGCTCATTAGAAAGATCCCAAAAATAGAGCCAAAACATTCGCATCGCCCGTTATTATTTTTTATTTTTTTGCAAATAAAGACGAAAATGGGTGAATAAATTTAGAAGAGAGGGATGTTGAGGATTTTGTAATGAGCCTAACATGTAAATTTGCATTATGATGTCCATCACACTGTTTAATTATTTTATATAATATATTTATACAAGGATTTTTTTAACATTTCCTCCTTAATCTAGAATATGAGTTATATCTCAATGATTTATCTCACGCACAAAGAGAGAAAAATCATGGAAAGAAGGGTCTATTATTTGGAATCGTGTCTACTTATCTGTGAATGCGATTACCCGAAAAAAGAAGGTCTATGTTGTCTTGAAATAGTAATTATAGATATCTTCAAATTTTTAAACCGAATTAATTTTTTAAAAATCTTTCAATATACTGATATGCAAATAAGATAGTTCATACAAGCAACAAGTTAGATCTGTAAAATTTGGCACATTTACATTAGATTTGATTACTGTAAATGAACATCCATAACAAAATTTAGACCAAACCCATCTGGTTTACTGGTCATCATGGGTACGCTTATTCAAGTGTATGTAAACGTAGTGATTTTACAATTAGTATAAAAGGTTTTTTAAATTCAATCCCTACTTAGACCACAACAAAAATTTATTTTAGCTACTTTTTATTAAATAATTACCAAAATATAAGAATAAAAGATTATTGATTTTCGCAAGAACTGAACTCGCATTCTTCCCCTACAAATGAAAAATTACTGAAATCCTTAGATTTTACTGACTGAGTTACTGTCTACCGATTTCAATTTTTCATTACACATAGCTAAAACTCTATTTAAAGTATAAAAAATTGATCAAATTTAATAAATGAATTAATATTTGAAAAAAAGCTTTATTAACATCAAGCTTTATTAACATCATCCACTACAAGTTTAAAAAATGTATTTGAACTTGAGTGGATGAATAAAAAGTATTTTATTAACGATTGAAAATTTGGAAAGGTTATATATAGGAAGGGTGTGAACTAATAGAAGGAACTGAAAAATACAATTACGTTTTCCTTCATTATTCTAAGATATTAAATTGAGAATGAACCGTTTATTGTGCTATTATATGATAAAATTTATGGAAAAATACATTTGTTACCTTTTTTTCTTGTGAATATGCTAATACTATTGCTACAAGAAATGATAGTTAAAAAATTATTTGACTATTTTTTTTTTTTTTTTACTTTCTTGTATGCGCAGAGTAGAGAAATTACAGTAATCACCAAAATCTCAAAGTTTTCAATAACCATCTCGTTTTAAACCACTCTTAGTTCGAAAAATACTTTTTTTTTGAAAATGACCTTTTGTATGTGACCTTTGTCACATTTAAAACACTCTTTGAGTTAGACGGATGAAAATTGACTAGTATAAAATTTGCGAATTTCTATCTTTATATAAATCTATATAAAGATAGATTTATATATCTTTCTATATTTCTATCTTTATATTTGTATCTTTTTTGCAGTCTTTATATAAAATTTGCGGATTTCTATCAAATTTTGAGCAAAATTCTCTCAGAGGAAGTCCGTCAGTCTTGCTGTTCACGTATAAGATAATACGATGATTGTAAAATGAAGATAGTTGACCGATACAATTTGGTACATAGATTTAACATGCGTATTGTAGACACTTGTTAAATTTTGAATCTAATCCTAATACGGGTCTCTGCTGTCGATCTGTAGTTTCAGATATATGTAAACGTCATAACTCAAAAATACAATGACTTAAATATATATTATATGAGATTTTATGTCAGTTTCTTATTTCCATCAGTTGTAAAAAAATGCATGTGAAACAAAAATTGTTTTTGAATTTTATTAATTATATACCAAGAATTAAAAATCAAATAATTCACCAAAGGTGACGATATATTCATTTAAAGTACTAAAATGATGATGATAATGACGTGTTCGTGTTTCCACGGAAGATGGGTGCAGTAGCTTCTGAGGATAAAGACTTCTGAGCACCCAGAGGACGGAAGTCTGACTTCTAGCTCAAATGAAAATGAAACACATTCGTTTGCACAGCCCCTTTTTACAGGAGGGCTCATTCATACATTTCACAAATAGAACACAGAACAACCATGCCTGAACCCCGGGACTCCCAGATCATGAGGAAGACATGTTACACCTATGCCAGGAAGCCGGCAAAGTACTAAAATAAAAGCTAAAAGTTACTATTTCGTAATGTAGAATGTCAGTGTCTTGTACGGCTTTCTCTGGCATGAAAAGTTTATTAGAAAATACGAGAAAGTGTTGTTGAGACTGTTTCCAATTATTTATTTAGGCTAAAGGGTATAAATTTTTGGTAAATTATAAAAATAATTCAATCATTTCCTTTTCTTTTGGATAAAAACTAAATAACTTTTAGTAAATCAGTACAATTCCACTAATTGTTTTTCATCTGAGAAAAAAAATTGCAGGACAAAAAAATAATAATAAAATTTTTCCTAAATTTCCAAAATATTCGTGTCCAAAACAGTTCAATTTTTAAATAATTCTATAACTTTCTGTCCTCATTGTTTATTTTTGACAGATTATATAAAAAAAAATTTAAATTCCCTTTTCTTTAAAAAAATTAGACAACTTTTGGTAAATGTCACAGAGGTAAATTTTACTAATTTCTTGGCTATAAGGAAAAAATGATTACTTTCTTTCAAAATATGAAAGTAATTCTACTAATTCTTTTACTTTTTTCAAAAGGATTAGTTTCTATGTTTTGGCTCATAATTTATTCAGTAAAACTACTTTTTCAAAGAAAACCTTGACTCTTTTTACTTCACAGAGTCAAAACTTCGATTTTACTAGTAAACTTAAAAAACAAAAATTCGAAAAGAAGAATTTGGAGCCGATTCTTTTATTTCTTCCGTAAAAATTCATTCAAAAGGAATTTTTCAAAACTTCTTGAACTAGAAAAATCTCGCATTAGCGATTTCGAAAAGTTTCTCCTAACGGTTATTGTCTTCAACAACAGTTTGTTAGAAAGATTAAGTCACCGTCCGCCTTAAATCTATTAAGAGAAGCCTTTTCACTTAAAAATGGGCGATCTGGTCGTGTGTGAGTGAGTGTCGCACTAATCCACTCTCAACAAAGGAGCTCATTCGACCGAAGACGGAATTACGCCCGATTTGATAGTCTCTCAACCAATAGGATCAAAGGATTTCTGCGGGATATTACTCGCTCCAGATGTAATGAACAAAGATTCATTCTGTTGTGAAAGTTAAGAGCAGACAACGCAGGAGAAAGTTTCATTTATTTAAGTAGATGAAGGTAGTTACTACTTGATAAAAGCCATCGTACTTTTGTATTAAACCATTCAGATGTAGATAAAAAAAAGAATTTATTAAGTTAACGGATATATGCAGTAAGTTTAATCATCATAAAATTTTTGACATGCATTTAAATTACAGTAAAGTATGTCAAAGCTGTTGTTAAATTGAATTTGCATTTTTATTTTCTCGTATATAAATTACATAAAAAGAAAAGAGTTTATCCTTAAGATTTTGATTATTTCTCTAGGTTTTCAAAATTCCTAAATACGAAAAAATCTTTTGGGAATTGTGTCTTTCTATCTGGATGAGAACGTGGTACTTGCAAATCCCAAAGTTAAATAAACTTTTATTCTGTGTCCCTGGGGAGCACCTCGAAATGAGGAGGAGATGCTTCCGGCTTGGTCGTTTAATCTTTCCACCCTGTAGGGTACACAAAAAGGTGCAGGTCAGGCTTCTTTCATCGATGATGATACGTACTTCCTTAGGGAAAGGTTGTAACAAGGCCTGTATTGGCCTTTAGTACTCAATCCCAATATCCTCCCGTGCAGCTTCTGTGATTCTGTCGATTATTACTATATTCAGTGGTGGTGGGGTTATCGGCTATATATAAGAAGTGTGGCTCTTGTGTCAGTCTGGCAATTCCCTCCCGTGTTGCTCCTGTGGCAGTCTGTCAAGTCCCTCCTTTGTTGCTCCTGGGGCAGTCTGACAATGCCCACCTTTGTTGCTCCTGTGGTAGTCTGACAATTCCCCCCTGTGTTGCTCTTGAGGCAATCTGTGTTGCTCCTGTGGCAAGTCCCTCCTTTGTTGCTCCTGCGGAAGTCCGATAATTCAGTATTATTTATCCGTATGCCTTCAGGAGCGTCGAAGAGTCTATGATATGACTTACTCTCCTTCGCCAAGCCCACGTTCCCCCAGAAAAATGTCTGCAATTCCTTAAAAGATAACGCAATTCTTTGATAAACAACGCAGGAAAGTTCCAGCGATCCCAGGAAAGTTTCACCTATATTGTTTTAATAAAAAGTTAGACGCGATATTAGATGAGATGGTGGACGTTCTGGCGAAGGAAGGTTCTGATGGACCATTACCAGTTAACAATTCACTGACATATCTTGAACTGTATTCCATTAAAAGATATGCTGATAGGTAAAATTGGCTCCTTTCCCTGTGTCATCCCTCAGGTATCAAGCAGATTGTCCTGGAAGATCCGTTGTTTTTGATTGCGATATATATGCTCAGACAAAGGACTTACTTTCGAGAGAAGTCTCAAGATGCACCCGAATAGTCCTAAATGTCGAAATCAACCGCCAACACCGGCACATATCCTTTAGTGCCTGAGACTGTTTCTTGAGGACCTATACAGGTCTCCTACGCTTGTTTAAGATTTTCTGAAAGTAAATGGGCACGTGGACCTCGTCTAGTATATTCCTGGCCATGGAGATTAGAAAGAAGATAAAGAAGAATACAAAGTTATATGCGTTTTAAACTTGAAGGATATACATTGATCGGCCAGAGCATTATAACCCCCTGATACCTGTGCGCATAACGATTATAACTTCTTGAGGCGAGACATCTGTAAAAAGGGTTATGCTGGGCGAGTGAAGCCTAAACCGTTTAACTGCTTTGCCTTTTGGCCCATATGTACATCAATTTATCGAATTTTCATGGTTGTAAGCAAAATATAAAGCATTCATAAAGATTATAATTCAATATTTGAATTCATAGGTAAGCCAAAAATTCAATGGACTTCCATTTGAATCAAAATAAGAAAATATTCCCGGAATGGAAGGCGTCGTCTTCTTAGACAGTGAAGATAATAAAACTGTTAAGTGGTTAATTACACTGTGTGGCTTGTGAGCAAAAGTGATTCAAATTGATTTGAACATGAAGGATTTGAAGGCTCTCGATGAATCGATACCAGTATCAACAAGGCGGCTACACTTTTGAAGTATTCGAGAGTAGCAGTTATTCATGTAACAGAAATAAGATTATCTAGCAAAAAACTGAGCCTTAACGTCTGACTTGTGATCGAACGAGGCTATTGAATGCTGGACTTGAAATGAGACTTGCCAAATATGTCCAGTCCAACAGAAAAGTTACAGAGCGTCAAATGTTGAGGAATCATAAAAAAGAAGCAACTTCGAAAATATCTGAATGAATGTTCTCCACACATTATGGGGAACAATAGCCTGTTTGAAAGCCTCTATCATTTTCCTTCAATAAAAGCAGACTCTCCAGTTTGCAAAAGAGCAACAAGAGATAAATGGAACTGAAGATGTATGGGAAAATGACATGTGGTCCGATTAATCACGTTTTTGATTAAACTATGCAAATTATGACAGATTGCGAAAATGGACCAGGAAAAAACAGTGCAGAAGTGTTAACCCCAACTGCTTTTTTATAAAAATTTGGAACTGTTAGAAGTAATATTAAGATTTGTATGATATTTTTTTGACATTCTATGGATTCTTTGAATACTGTGTGTGATGACCTCTTAATAAGCCCTTAACTTCCACTAAACATCGGTGGTCACCTTTGTATAGTGGATAAGCTACACGGCTGCAAATCGAAGATCGCGAGTTCGATGCTTGGTGGAATTCAACACGCATTAGCACAATTCCAGCCCACTCCTTCGCCAAACTGTGAAACAACATCTGAATGCCGAAGGGATTTAAGCATTATTGAAAATCAAGTACATCTTGATATATTAATAATTTACTCAGCCAAAAATTGATATTCCAGGGGGAAAATTCTCCCTATCATATAGTTAGCATTGTACGCAGATAATTCGAAAAGCATGACAAACACTGTGCTTGGTTTATTTGGCCTGAACTATCACCAGATTCCAATCCAAATGGTCTGTCTTTGGAATGTAGGAAAACACTCTGTCTTTGTGCCACAATTCCAGCTTGAAGATAATATATTAAGATGGCGAGCAAGAGTAATTAAAAAAACAGATAACAGGATTTGAAAAAATTATTTAATCTGCTCTTTTTAGTTTACACAAAGTGACTAATCAAAATGATTGTTCTATATTTATAAATATTTAATCCCATTAATGAAAAACCCTTGGACTCATGAAGAAATATTTTTGGCATTCAACAGTGCTTATTTCTTCAATCGTTTCCACCTATAAGACAGTGAATTTTGTGCTTATGAAGAAATAAGCAATCCCGTTAATCTTGCATTTTTACTCTTAGCTGACAAGTAAAAATTCTCACATCCATAACAAAAACCTCTTTGACATAAGAAAGTTCTTAGCAATCCATTTTATTTCAAGAAAAAGAATCATAAACATGATTACATTTATAACATAAAATAAAATCCAAAGATGTACAGTTTTAGAATAATGATAAAAAATCTATCCAATAATTTTAATTTTCCTTGAATTCTAATCATAAAACATCTTTCATCCTTCTTAACTTCTTAGTTTTCGAATTTTTATTTACTACTAAACTGTTGTGTGGACACATAGAACAGAACTGTATTATTTATATTTTATAAAAGAATGTTTTGCATTTTTACTTGATGCAAGAATTTTAATTTTCTAGGCCTTTTAATCATAGAAAATATTTCATTTTCGAAAACTTGTTTACTTAATGTTTGTATACACACACAGAGCAATATTTCTTCCTTTATATTTCATATAAATAATATAATTTTTTTAAATTCAATTTCTACTTAGGTCAACAAAGGATTTTTTTTATTTTATAAAAAAATGTGATTTTCGCAAGGATTGAACTCGTATTACTCACCTTCAAGTGAAAAATACTGAAATCCTTGCATTTTACTGATTGTGCTACTGCCTGTTGACTTCAATTATGATTACAATTTTGATTCTATTTAAAGGATTAAAAATTAATTACATTTAATGAATAAATTAATATTCGTAAAAAAAACTGTATTAACATCAAGTGTCATCCACTACAAGTTTAAAAAAACGTATTTGAACTTAAGTGAGTGAATAAAAAGTATTTTATAAACGACTAAAAATTTGAACAAGATATGCAAATAAAATTATATAGGAAGAATGTGAACTAATAGTAGGAATTGAAACAGAATGTTTTTCTTATTTTGCCACATTGCACATTTCCAATTTCATTCTTTTAATATTTTTGTATCTAGGAAATAATCCATTTTCCGTTTTTATTGCCGTTGGCATTTTTACTTATAATCATATATTTTTAGAGATTTGTTTTTGTTCAGCAAGGCATGCTGTTATATACTTTTATGGCTGTTTTCTCCACTCTTTTTTTAACCAAGTAAATCTTAAGATGTAACATTTAGGGTAGAACCCACAAGAATTCTATGACGAAGTGGTCTTAAGACGTTTGGTTGAAAGTTCTATGTATCCCTTGGTTCAATGGATAAAATCACAAATCCTTTGCACAGAATTTCGGAATTCACACTTTCCAAAAGGGATTCAAACCAGACGAATCGATTTCTGAGGAATACACTACCATAAGACAACGGGCTTTCCTAAAGAGATCCCCCCCAATTCATTTTGGGCCCCAATCGACACGGGAGCATCCCAGTTCAGTTCTCATTCCCCTTTCTTCTAAAACTTCCGTAAACATCAATTCCACCGGCAAGGCAGGCTTCTCACTTTATCAATACGGATCTAAATCCTACTACGTTCGAAGGAAGGGGTATTTGGCTCAGGCAATTTCTCCCCAATCCCTTTGACAGCTCCTATCGTCTGCAGAAGCACATTTCGTTGGGAATCAGAGGGTAGGGGAGTGTTCCATCCCTCCCTCTCGCATTCCCTTGTGATGCTGATTGTTCCGATACCACCGACTGCAGAAGACAGCATTGGCAAGGGGAGGTGTATGGGGTAGAGGAAATTATTCATCCATTTCGAGGCATTAATCAGGGAAGCTGCGTGCCTGGATTATTCAGCGGAGGTGATTCCCGCTGGATTGAAGCCCATCGTTTTGCTGGTTTGGAATGGAGGAGGAATTTTCATCAGCGCGATATCGAATGGATGGTAGCTTTTCTACGAAAAAGATCTGTAAGTGATAGTTAACAATATCAGAGCAGACACCTTTGTCAGAAGTAATGACATTGTAGTAAATTGATAAAGAATTTTTATTGCAATCGATAAAGGATATTTATGTAATACTAGCTGGTATCCGGAGAGTTGCTGCCGAAGAAAAAAAATAATTTTGGAAATATCGTTTGAAATTTAAAATAACTGTCTTCTTTGATTTTTGGAAATATCGTCTGGAATTTAAAATAACTCTCTTCTTTTATTTTTGGAAATATCATTTGGAATTTAAAATAAGTCATTTTTTGATTTTTGGAAACATCGTTTGAAATTTGAAATAACTGTCTTTTTTGATTTTTGGAAATATTGTTGGAAATTTAAAATAACCGTCTTCTTGGATTTTTGGAAATATCGTTTGAAATTCAAAATAACTGTCTTCTTTGATTTTTGGAAATATCGTTTGAAATTTAAAAGGACTGTCTTCTTTGATTTTTGAAAATATCGTTTGAAATTTAAAATAACTGTCTTCTTTGATTTTTGGAAATATCGTTTGAAATTTGAAATAACTGTCTTCTTTGATTTTTGGAAATATCGTTTGAAATTTGAAATAACTGTCTTCTTTAATTAGGAATGATTGAAAGAATATTTAATTATCGGAAATGAATTCATTAATTTAAATTGAGTGATATATAAAGGAGAAATAATATATTGAATCTACTTTTTAAAACTTTATTATTTCAGATTTTAGGGTTGGCAATATTTTTTTGTGTGTGTTTCCATCGTCAGCAGAAACAAATAAATGCAAGTAATAAGTATTCAAACTTTCATCGCAATCGGATGAGCGGTACGGCACCGCCTAAGAGACATACAGACAAACATTCATTTTTATTTATATGGAAGATAAATAGCTTTTGCTAGCTTCCCTAGACGATATCTGATAGTATGCTATATTAATTCCATAAATTTAGTCGTGTTAACCAATTTTGATAAAATACAATTTATCAGAATGGATTAAAATACTATTTCAAGATGCGTTTGTGAAATAAACATAGAAAATTTTGATTGGTAAGCCATGATTCTAAAGAGTTCAGATTAGTTGGCTAAATTGATTCGTTGCTCGTAATAAAGGACTCTGTGAAAGTTTTATTTGCATAGAAAAATTACATATTTCTTTTTATTTTCCAAGTCTTTTAATGTTGTAAACGACTTTCCTAACCTAACAAGTTCAAAATTAATGAAAAAGTTGATTTCAGATTCATTTAAATTTGAGATAATCAGTTTTAAAATAGCTTCCGTATAGCTTCAAAACATGACATCAATCTAATATAATTATTGATTATAATGTAATAATTTTATAATATCATATTTATATTATAAAATTATTAGAGACTAAAGTTTAAAGATTCCTGAAAAATTTAGACTAGACTTATTTTTTATTGGCATTTTTTTACTGTCCTATTTAGAGAAAATATTTAATGAAAAGTTTTTTTCTGGTAATATATGCTTTTAAATATTAAATAACTTATTTTATTCATATCCTAAAAAGAAAAGCTGAAAATAATATTTAAATTGTTTACAGCATAACAGTAAATGCATCAATATCTTTAAAAGCATTATCTTCAGAGCATTTTTTTTAAATTCCAATTTGCAGGAGTAATGTCCACGAACGATTTGTCATACTCCATAACGATGATATTAGACTCCTTATAAAATTGTGGACATTGAACCAATTTACTGAACACCTCATTTTAGTACATTTTTTGTTCACTTAATTGTTGTGATGGAAATATATATAACATATGCAAATTATATAATATATATGCAAATCATATAATATATATGCAAAACATATAATATATATGCAAATTATATAATATATATGAAAATATATTTATTAATATATTTATTCAATAGTTGGTTATTTTAATATATATTTTCAATATATATAGTATATTGCAAATTATATAATATATATGCAATTATATAATATATATGGAAATTATATATATGGACATTGTATAATAAATATGAAAATATATTTATTAATATATTTAATAAATATATTTATTAAATAATTAGTTATTTTAATATATATTGGCCTTATATATAATATATTGCTAATTATATAATATGTTGCTAATTATATGATAAAGGCAAAAAAGAGTTAATTCTTCGATATGATTAATCTAAAACTAGTTACAGATCAAATTTTTTTAATGTAAAATATACAAATTTCAAATAATATCTCTCCATTACAACATTTTTATCTGTTCCCAAACATTCAAAAAAAAAAAAAATCCAAGAACCTTCCACAATGTGTTTGAAGCTCCAGGTGTTATGACGGCGACCTAGAACCTCGTCTTGCCTCATAAATTTTCTTTTGTTGAGCTCAAAACTTTCCCGCCAGCCTATCTTCAAAAAGTAGTGCAAGAAATACTATTCTGCGGACGAATGGTTTATGCATGAGTTCTTCGGTACGGACTTGACACCAGGCAGTCTATTGTTATACATAAATGCAGTAAAGAAACTTGTTATAGCTCTTTCTCCTATTTCTCAACATCGTTGGTATTTGGGGAGAACTCTATTTGCTTTTAAATTTCTCTTTCATATTGAAATCATATTCTTATCTTTGTATGATCTTCTCTCATTGGAGTACTGGCGCTTGAGTTACAACGACAAATTTTTCACAAGAGAGTTTTAAAAAAATTTGTGTTGAAATATTTCACCGCGAATGACTCAAATACAAAAAATCTGACTTGATAAATGGATGCTCTCATACAATGATGGGAAAAAAAATCCCAACACTAGGAAGGAGCTGTGCTAGATAAACGAAATTTGGTAGGCGTGTTTATACATCTGAACGATGACGTCGATTCAAATTTCGAGCAATGCGCGTAAGTGTGGCGCTAGTAGCGATACTATGAACATGCAAATGAAATTTGCTTTAAATAAGTGCTGTAAGGTTCGTGATCGTTATTTACAGTTGAGATTTGACGTAGTAGGTTAATGTTAGTCAAGGAAGCCTCTGAGAAGACGAAGAAGCCATTATCAACAGCTCACTGAGTTTGAACGAGGTCGTGTTGTAGGGTTACTAGAAGGTGGGTTTTCTTTCCGCGATATTGCTGAAAGACTTGGCAGGAATGTATCCACTGAGCATGAGTATTGGTGGCAGTGGTCAAGGGAAGGTACTGCCTCAAGAAGACCAGTTTCCGGGCGGCCACGTGGTACTACTGAGAGGGAAGACCGTCGTATTCGGCGTATGGCTGTGGCTAATCGTACTGCGTCTGCAGCTGAAATTCGAGCTGCAGTTGGCACTACAGTGACACAAAGAACTGTTACAAATCGGTTACTTCAAGGACAGCTCCGAGCCAGACGCCCTGTACAGTGCATTCCACTGACTCCAAACCACTGCCGTTTGCGACGTGAGTGGTGTCAAGCTACAGCTCATTGGAGGACGGAGTGGAGATCTGTTGTGTTTTCTGATGAAAGCCGGTTCTGCCTTGGTCGCAGTGATAGCCGTTTGTTGGTTAGAAGGAGGCCAGGTGAGCGCCTGCTAGTGACATGTCTGCGGCCTAGACACACAGGGCCTACTCCTGGAGTTATGGTTTGGGGAGTAATTTCGTATGACAGCAGGAGTACTCTCATGGTTATCCCACGCAACCTGACTGCAAATTTGTACGTCAGTCTAGTGATACAACCTGTTGTGCTGCCATTCATGAGCAGAATTCAAGGTGGTGTTTTCTAATAGGATAACGCTCACCCTCATACCGCTGTTGTAACCCAACATGCTCTACAGAGTGTCGACATGTTGCCTTGGCCTGCTAGATCCCCAGATCTTTCTCCAATCGAGCACGTATGGGACATCATTGGACGACGACTCCAGCGTCATCCACAAACAGCATTAACCGTCTCTGCATTGACCGCCCAAGGGCAACAGGCATGGAACTCCATCCCACAAATTGATATCCGACACCTGTACGACACAATGCATGCACGTTTGCATACTTGCATTCAAAATTCTGGCGGTTACACTGTACTAACATTTCACATTTGAAATGGCTGTACCTGTGATCTTGAAACTTTAATCAATTAAATATGTTACCTAGACAAATGTATTCCTAAAATTTCATTACTGCACAATAATTTTTTCTTGGTGCAGGGATTTTTTTTCCATCAGTGTATTCTAATATACGAAATAATCAAAACTTTTTCCTAAAATTTTTTTTCACGACTTCTGTGAAGAAATATCAATAGTTAAATGAAAAAGCATATTCATTTACATCAGACGTGAATTTCAATTTATATTATCCGACTACATTAAAAACGACACTGGTGTTTATCGACAACACTGGTGATTTTTAAATTATTATTATTTCATGTAGTTCAGGCTTATCTCTTCTCAAAACAGATGATCTTTTATAGGAAAAAGGTTTGACCTATCATCTAGGATCACATATTTTTTCTGCTAACTTTAGTCCGTCTCTTCAATTTTCTCCAAATTTTAATTTTCATAAAAATTCTCCACCATCAACACTATATCCAAAAACTAATAGACACATTTACATAAAACTTTCAGCGTCTGTTTCAATTAATATGGAAAATGAAATGAACGAGAAGTTTTATTATTGGCGAAATACTTTTTCATTTATAGATATTTTTAGAAAAATTAAGTTGTGAATTTACGGGAAAAAATCATATTTACATATGTTTATACCCATAACTTCTCTGCATCTCAAAATTTTTCCCAAATTTTTGTTCATTTCATTCATTATCATATTCTATAACTTGCGTACAAAGAAAAAAAGGATTGTTGCTTTATAATTTTGTGTAGAGTGTTAACCGGTTTGGTTAAATTTCGTTAATATTTACCAGAAATTTTTCTATTCCTCAAAATATAGTACATTTTTTTTTGTATTTATAGGGCTTATAATTGACAACACATCTAAAAAGCATTAATAGTTTAAAAAAATCCAATTTTTGAAAAATTTTCTTTCGGACGTAAACGGATACCTAAACAGGATGTAAAAATTGTGGGGAAAATTAAATTGCAAAATTATAAATGTTTTTATTTTTACGATAATACATGCCAACATTCTAACAAACGATTCGTGCTTAATAAGTTGCCCATCCTTAATTGCCACCAAATAGTAGGTAAAAAAATTACTCAAATAAATACTTGGATTCTTTTACGCGATGTAGTTTATGATCATACAACACCCCATCAATGAAGATTTCTGTTTGACATTCTAATGCTAAAAAAATTTCAAATTTTGTTCTTTTGGTTTCTTGATTTCCGTCTTAATATCTTTAATTTGTCAATTAATTAGCTGATTTCAGTTAACTTTTAGTTTCATAGAATGGCGCTCTCTAGAGGTGATTTGAAAAATAATTTGATTTCATGATTTCATAATCATTTATATCTATGAATAACAAATTAAATATTATAATGAAAAAAAACCTGTTTTTAATACACTAATAGATTTTTTATTCCTTCCAAATATGATTAAAGAATGCTCATTATGAGAAATTAACTTCTATTAATTATGTTAATCATGATGATGCTTATAATAGTTAACTTCTATTAATGATGTTATCATAATCAACTCCTATTAATGATATTTATCGTAATCAACTCCTATAAATAATGTTTATCATAATTATCTCTGATTAATAATGTTTATCATAATTATCTCC
>JAPMOQ010038114.1:604706-673830 GCA_026543055.1 Argiope trifasciata | reverse complement strand
AATTTAATGACGCAATCAAAACTTTAATCAGCTCAGACGAAAATTAAACTGAAACTCTGAAATTCTTTGTCGAGTTACTTGAGACAACGAAATTTGCAGTGGATACATTTTTAGGGGCTTGAAAAAAACTAAAACCTATTTAACTCTGAACTTTGAATAAAAGTCTTTTTATCTTTAAATTCAAAGGGTTTAGGAAAAGAATGAATTTTAAAAGCTTGTATAAATTGAATTATATTTTTTATCTATATAATCCTTCTTTAATTTATTGCTAACAATATTTGTTTCTTAATCTTCCAGGAGGGTCCCCCAGTCTCCTGACCCCCAACCTCAGCAATGCGACGGCCAATCCGCTGCCTTCGCAAACTTCAAAGCGCTCAAGACGGATAATATTTCCAGGCTTCTGAAGTAAGTGCTTGTGTCATTTTTGTTTACTCTTCAAAGGCATCTTTATAAAGCATTTTGAAGGTAACGGTATCTTGAAATGGTATCTGCTTGATACTTCACATCGGTATCGCTATACATTTAAGACGCGAGTGAATAATTCAGCAGGCAATAAAGAGTTTTTCGTTTATTCTTTCGTAAGTAAAGGATTGAAAGAAAATGGTATCCTTAAAAGAATTTTATAGAAATGGAGTCAATGTATAGGTTCTCACAAATTGTTTTTGAGTCATTTCCTGCTTTTATACCTGTGTTTCAATTTGTCTAATGGCTACAAAATTGTGAGGTAGGATGTTTAGTTACAAGATATCTGTTAGTAAACATCTCTCTTACAGTATATTAAATTAAAATAAATCAGAAAGTTTCGTCGAATTTTTATTTATAATTCTGAAGAATGTACTGTTATGAAAAGAGAAGTAATGTGGCTATCTTGTTTCAAGTAAAAATTGTGATGGTACTATAATGCAAAAAATGGTAGATAGTTTAGTTGTAATAACATCCCATATTAAAGTAACGTAGGTCTATTTTGAGATGGACCTCGTAGTTCTTAGACATATTCAGATGCCGAGGACGTCATCTGAATTGGCAACCATCTCCAAACTTCCAGACCACATCAGCCGGAGGACGCTTGACCACGGAAAATTTAACGCACACCAGACTCATTGTGAGATAAATGTGGTTTTTATTTTTCATAAAATTTACTTCAAATTTAGTACCTCAAAAATACTATTCGATCAAATGCTATTATTTAGAAATTCTGGATGGATAATATTAACAAATAAATTATATTTTGAATTATTAACAGAAATCTCTTCATTAGAATCTGTATAGGAGGTACATTGATTTCATCGTAAACCTTCCAATAAGGACGATAAATAATCGAATACTTATCTCAAAAATTATTATTCGATCAAATGCAATTATTTGTACATTCTGGAAGGATAATATTATCAAATAAAATATATTTTGAATTATTAACAGAAATCTCTTCATTAAAATCTATGTAGGAGGTAGATTGATTTCATCATAAACTTTCCAATAAGAACGATAAATAATCCAATAGTTTTTGAAAACAATGGCGAATTCTTGGAAATTCTGAAACTTTGCCCTTTGGGAGATGTTAAGCAGATTAATATAAAGTAAATAAATTCCATCAAATGTTACACAACTTAAATTCAATATTCGGAGCTATTTTCTTAGCGTCCGATATTAATAAACCTACAAACGAAATCTCAGTAGTTCCAGTTTTAAATAAGTAATTTCCTCTCTCAGATTGAAACTCTCTTTGATAAAATTACAAATCTCTGGAAAGATTCTGCAGAATCGCCTCAAAAGTTATTAAAGAAGTACCAAACATTTGTTAAATTTATTATAGTCACCTAGGGACCGACTAATGAAATGGAAATGTTTCCTGCGGTCTTCGGGACTGTAATAAACGCAGGGTAATAATGGGCTTGATTTGTTTGATTAATTTTGTCTGTTGTGTGACTGCGTCATGATCTGTTTGGAGATTCTTCCACGTAATCCGGAGTTTAAGACAAGTCATCTCGCGTGATGAGGAAAGTTTGAGAAAGTGTTCTCTAAATTGCTAAGTAATATTAATGCAAACAGGTCCCAAAGGCAATTGAATTTAGCACAAAATGAATTATTAATCAAATAAACTGTATAAAATAGCAGATATTTTGTATTTAACCCCTTCCCGTAAAATGACGAGTATAGCTCGTCATTGAATTTTCACGTCATATAGCACAATGACGAGCTATACTCGTCATTGCAATATGGAATGACGAGTTATACTCGTCATGCAACTAAAGTTACTTTTGAATATAATGATAAATTTGATTTAAAATTTCTAGTGTATTGATTGCGGATGCACTTGTATTATTTATGTTGATATCATAGATCAGTATCATACAACGTTTGATTGTCTTGGTACAAGTTACGGCCAAACTATTAGTAGTCATTCTAATATATTCGTTCATTTATTCTAATAAACATTTAGCCTGAACATCTGACTAACTAAACGCTTAACAAGCAGTGAAATAAACACCTTTTAATTAATAATTATAAATTAGATAAAATTATAAAATAAACTAAGTTTTCTTAAATAAAAATTAAAAAGCTTTTTCACTCAAAATTTTTATTCTTAAATCTTACTGGAAGGGGTTAATAACGTAATTGCAATTTGATGTATTTTGCACATGCATAGCAAAGTCATTCAAATTGAAGAATTTTCATCTATGTACTTATTTACGGCCATTACTCCCCATATGAGAATCCTCCAGCATGGTGGGTGGTTCCCGCCACTCGAGTGGGTAGAGCAATGATGGGATGATGGTCAGCTACCTCCTTCCAATGATAGTGCGTGCATTCCACTAGAAGTGTTGTAACCTGGTCGGTGATGGCCCTTAAGACTCAACCACAGCTCCCACCAATACTGACGTGGCTGCCCGGTTATTCAAATTTAGACCGAATGCCTTTAACACATTCGCTGCTACTAACGCGCCTATGCGTTACAAATAATATGTAATTGTATCAAACCATCTATGTTATTAGATGACACCATCTCTACTACAGTTAAAAGATAGCGAAGAAGGGGTCATCTAATTAGATAGATGGTCTTGACATCAGGCATGGATAGTGGCTGTGAACGTGTTAATTAGAAGGGTGCAATAGCTTTGTAAGGTTATCTAAGCCTGCAAGGCCTTATATAACCAGTTGATCGGATTAAGACTGATAGAAAAAGTATTACTTTATTAGATGCCATATAAATGTTTATAAAAAATACAATAAAATAAAAAATATTTGAGAAATATTTTTAATTTATCGAGTACTAGCTGGTACCGCGTTGCTGCCACCGAAAAACTAATATTAAGTGCTATCAATCAATAATTTGGCTATGTTTTATCAAAATAGAATGAACGGTACGACAGTATATAAAATACGGATAAACAAATATCCTTTTTTTATATATTAAATTTGTGTATTATTTTGGAATTGTAAAGCTAGGGGTTCTTTCAGAATGTTAATGAAAGTAACTATTTATTGTATCTGATAATTGGTTTAATATTGGTACGGAATTCTCAAGTTTAATCTTAGAAAATGACATTAAAATATTTTCTTTCAAAATTAATGTAACATAGAAATGTATTCATACAGTAAAATCGTTAATATAGTTGAAACTTAAGATTATTTGTACCATATTATTTTTGGAAGTTACTGCAAAAATTACAAAAATTTAATTAAAATTTAAAACCCCCAGTATTGGTTTCCCCAAAATTTTCTAGCATAATCTGTAATACAGCTATTAATTCAGAGAATGAGTTGAATAGCACTTTTGTTCAATAGCTATACAATATTAAACTTTAACTTGGATTTAGCATTTCTAAAGAAATCTATTTTCTCCTCGGCGATTTATTTGAAGAATTATTCTTGGTAAATTAATGCGGTTGAAATCCGAATTTTTATTTTTTATTTGAGATAATTGTACTGTGCCCATAACCATACCGTTGATGTAAGCAAATTTTATCGCAAATGAGGAAAGGTTTAGGAAGGCATAAGAGACATGCAGACAAACATTCATTTTTATTTATATAAATAATTTGTTAGGTTCTTATTTGTTTCATTGCGTTCTTTTAGCTATTATCTTATTTATAAACACCAAACGTTTGCTCAAAAAATATTTATTGCATACCAATTCTAATGTCGGGAAATTCTGGGATTTTTATCTAATACTATAATACGAGGAATGGTTGCCAAGTCGAAAATCGCCCCAGAATTAATAAACTCCGGTAAACTTGGGGGTCTGGGGTTTTTGGCCACGAGGAATCGATTGGCGCCGGTTTTGAAGCGCTACGGTTGAGCAGTTCGGAGTTACAGAGAGGATATTTTCAAATTTTATTAGTTCGCCATAATGGTTACTTAAATTTTCAAGCGGTAACGTGCTGCCATCTATATCCAATATGGCGAACTAATAAAGTTTTATGTTTATGCTGTTATAGGTTTATAATATGTTTCTTATGTATGTATATATGTTTGGTTTTTCTAAATAAATTTGTCGAAAATATTGAACTTCAACACACTTCAATCTTTACCTTTACTTTACCTTTGTATAGAATAGTTCCCTTTCCAAACTCTAACTTTGTTTAGAATAGTTTACAATGGTGCACTTTAACCGGTTATCTTTTCACCAATGGCTTCACAAATTTTCTTATGGCATGTATTGTTTTGATAAATCACAATTGAAAATTTAAATCTTCGAGTTAGCTTCGATACCTGTTTTCTCCGAGCGGAGCTCGGTCACCCGCTGGTAAATACATAAAGAATATATATATTCAAAGTTTATAAAATTAAAAAGATGGAAGTAATATATATATCATTAATGTCTTAAAAATATGTTGAAGTTTGATAATAAAATGTTCTTATTAAAAATAGTTCCTAATATAATAATATACACTTTCTTGGGCCACAAAATACCTAAATCTAATTGGAATTCAAAAATTATAGCAAGTCATCTGATGTCAAATCAGGTTTATTAACCTATGAGTTTAGCGCTCCAAAGATAGACTTCACTGAACTATTCGATCATGCTGAATTCAACTAATTTTCAACTCGATTCTATAGTTTATAGTTCCCGTAACAGGGTTTCTAAGGTTTCAGATCATACGCAGTTATAATGGAACTATTACCAAAACTCTAGAATATTCTGGATCCTTCATTTTTATCATCAAGTCGCCAAATGTTCACCAAATATAATGCCAATGCGTGTGATCATTGATCTGGCATCTATTCACCATCATTGAAGCTATGTGTAAAAGTCTCTTCTTTGCCAGAACGCTGACTGTGCAAGGAAATAATATTATAGATTCGAAAAAATATACTTTTACAGCCATGATAATTTATTTGAAATAATTACTAAAAACTCCTTAAAGGCAGTTTTCGTCACGAATACTTAACACATTTTAAGAATAGTTTATTTTGCACGTAAGAAAAAAAAATCGTGTTTGAAGCTTATAAATATACCATTTTCGAAATGGAACTTTGAGAGCAAAAGGAATGAAAAGAGGAAACGAAAACATTTAAACATAACAAAAGAATCCCAGAAAAGACGTGATCTGTCTCGTGATTTTCATTGAATTTTCACAGTGAATTCCTAAATCAAACACAATGCTGCTCGTAGGGAAGATAAGTAGGAAATCGTAAAGAAATTTATTAGAAAGGATTTATATCAGTGAAGGTTGAATACCATAGAGGTAACGTGATAAACAACCGTAATCTAACGGAAGAATATATAAGAAAAATACAATGAGAACACATTCTACTGCTTGCATCATGGGTTTAGTTGTTGCTGTTTTATTGTCATTAAAAGGAACGATGAAACTTTCAGAACAGAATAAATTTTATCATTTCGAAGTGAAATAGTTGAATCCTTTCTAAGGGACCAAGATGATATTTTTATAATTTTATCATCAATGCACGCACGTATTGGTGTTAATGTAGAACCAATACACCAATAGTGACTCCATCATCTTTTAATGAATCTGTGATCTCTCTAATCACCTTTTAATAAATTGAATCTCTTGTTAAAGTTGGGTCGCGGTGGCTTGATGGTAAGGTCTCGGCTTCAGAACCGGAGGGTTGCATGTTCGAGACTCGATTCCACCGAAGAACCTTAGTTAGTCTCTTGCCCGTTAAATCTATCAGGCCAAACGTCCTCCCGTTGGTGTGGCGTGGTGTGGAGAGGGGGGTGCCAGTTCAGCCATACAAAACTAAACTAAACCAAACTTGTCAAAGTAGATATTTACTTCTATATATAATGTATACCTTGAGGTTAATATATTAATCTGTTATTATTAATAAAACTGATTAATCGATTAATTACATTGATTAGTTATTATTAGTAATAACTGATCATATATATGCATACTGTATGCATAATTATTCCATGTTATATGAAGATATGATTTCCAAATTATAAATAAATATTTTCCCTCATATTTTATGTAAATAACTATCCTTATCTTAAATGCCTTTAGTTTTCCATGTTATATGTAATTAGTTGTTCCTCTGTTATGTAGATAATTACTCCTAGTTATAAGTGGATACTATCGCCTGTTATGTAGATAAATATTCCTTGTTATATGTGGATGGATTATCCTCTGCTATATATAGTTATTCCCATGTCATAAATAGATCGTTATTCTTGGATTATATGTTAATAATTTCACTCCTGTCATTTTATAAATAAATGATATTCTCATGAGATAAGTAGATAGTTACAGTCCGATTGCAAGTAGATATTATTATCTACTTATGAATAAATAACTCTCATATTATCAGCAGTTAGGTATTTCTCTGACATACGTAACTTGTTCCTAATATATATTTATATATAAAATTATGACATTATTATTTTATCAGCACTTGTATGATGACTACTATATTGATTTAAAGGTATATTTAACATCAAGAGTGGGTGGGAGGTATAACAATAGGCTGATTGATCATATTACTGGGAAAAACAAAAAAATAATTATTTGTTTTTTCTTCAAAAATCTACGTTTTAAAAGGAAATTTAAGAACATTTATGCTGAAAAGTGAAGTACAATAAAGCGCAATAAAGATAGTTTCTTTACAATCTAAAGAACAAAAAATTATCGCTTTGGGGTAAGAAGTGAAATTCTCTCTTTTTATAAATCTAGCAAGTAGAATATGAAATTTGAGGCCAGTGTTAACTACCATGTGCCAAAATTTACAATTAACCATTCTATAGGATATATTAAGTTGAAGACTTTTCACTGATTATCATTTAAAAGCATAAAAGAATTCAATTTAATTGCATTCTATAGAGAATTTGACCAAAATCAGTTTTCTTAAGATAAGCTCCTAACTCGTCCCATATAAAAAAATATTTTTCTCTGGTGGCTAAATATCTATCAAAATATAAATTTCGTTTATCGGTGTCTCTTGAGATAAAATAAACTTTGACTTTTCACTGAAGGGGCCTGTAATTTTTGTGGAACGTATAGAAGCACCTCGTAAGTTCCGAAATCGCCAGTACTAAAAAAGATATTTTTACATTAAAGAATAAAAATAAAATTAATTTTTTTTTAATACTTCACAAATGTTTTTTAATTTGTTCAGTATCAGATGTTGAATAATTAAATAATATTTCTAATGCTGTATGAGAGTTCTCAAATAGAATAAAAGGTTTCTTACAAGCCATACAATCATCTCACAATTGTAATAAGGTAATAGGGATGATAAAAAAAGATAAAAAGTGTTAAAATTAACAAGTCGATAGAGTTGAATTGGATTAAGGTCCATATTGGGATATATGGTAATGAAAAAGCGGATCACTATGCGAAGTTGGTGACTAAGAAAGATAATATTGATATTATTGTCCCCAAATCAAGTGGTGTTTCAAAAGGGGAATTGAGAGAAGAAATAAAACTGCAATGGTTTGACAGATGGTATATGTCCAGAAAAGGAAGAGTCACTTTCGACTTTATTCCTAATCCAGAAATTAAAATGAGAAGATACCATCCACTTATAATCCAAATAATATCTGGACATGGGAGATTTCCTGCATATTTCCAAAGATTTGGAAGAACGCAAGAAAATAAATGCATTTGTGGGGAAATTGGCACAGTTTACCACTATTTAAGGGAATGTATGGAAATATCAAAGTTAAGGAAGGACCTGAAGATTGACAATAAGGATTTAAGTACAGTACTAATCGTACCAGGTAATCTCAAAACCCTGAAGGATATGATGTTAAAGATTGATAGTTTTATTCCAACTGTTTGAGAGAGTGCAAATGGGGAGGAAGACAGCTATTTACTACCCCGAAAGAAATGTTGGTTTGAATGGTCGGTTAATGTAAGGTTGGACAATACTTATTCAGCAGTCGACCACAATAAATCCTGTCGATACTGCTACGTTAAGTAGTGGCGGGGTGGTCGGCTGTATGCAAGAAGAAAAAAGGGTTTCAAACAAAATAAATCAAAACAAAAATTAAACCAGAAATGTTTCAGAGAAATAAAGAGGGACAAATAGAAAATAAAAATGAAGTGGAACAATTTAAGAAGGAGTGAAGTTTTAAACAGGTTGATTGAATATTATTCTGTGACCTTTGCACAGAATGCGCATCAGAAATTACAGTAAGGGAAACGTACAGAAAGCAATTTTTACTTTAGATACATAATTTTTAGATGATGGTAGACATGCAGTTGATAAATTCATTTTGGTCTATAGGACGGTCCCTCGAATGCCGTCTCATAATTAAGAATAAGAAGCTTCCTCCGATGTGGTAGTAGATTCTTTCCACTCTTAAGGGTATAACAAAAGGTGGGGTTGGTTACCTCCCATCTATGACGGGACGTACTTCCTTAAGGAAAGGTTGCGCCGTGACTGACAATGGTCCTTCAGACTCAATCACAGTTCTTGTCTATGTTGTTGTTGAGGCTGTTTTGTCATTCAGGTTCTTCCATTTAGGATTGGGAGGATCAGAGTAATCAGTTTATGATTGACCTAAAGCACAGCAATGATATTGTTCTACAGAATTTGTGGTTTGCGACATTAATTTTGTTTTGATAATATATATATGTTTATTATATTAAATCAGAAAATGTTAATTATTAAGTTTATGTAGCTGAATAAACTATTAATTGAACTATGTCATTATGATTGTAGACGTTTAATAAAAATAGCATTTTTCTTTAATTAATAATATTAAAAAAATGATGGAAATTGGGAAAGATTCCGAATCAAAAGCCAAGATGAGCAAGATTAGATAGCTTAGAATTTTGTTTAATTTATGCAGGTTCGGAAGCATTCGAAATTTCTATTATATGAATATTTACAATCAAATTTGATAAATAATTTCAAATGCGTTAGTTTAGATAATACGTGCTTCGCTAGAAAAATTATAATCCAGGATGGTTTCCTTTCCCAAGAATTCTTGTATGCTTCACTTAGTCATCACATTATACAGAAATCTGATTATTATAATATTTTTAGACTATTCAGTAATCTGATTATTAGAATATTTTCAGACTATTCTAATATTCTATTAAGAAATGTTATTATTAGAGTATTTTAAGACTATTCAGAAATGTGAATATTAGAATATTTTAAGACTATTCTAATATTCTATTAAGAAATGTTATTATTAGAATATTTTAAGACTATTCAGAAATGCAAATATTAGAATATTTTAAGACTATTCTAATGCTCAAAGACTATTCAGAAGTGTTATTGTTGGAATATTCTAAGACTATTTAGAAATGTGATTATTAGAATATTTTAAGACTATTCAGAAATTTGATTATTAGAATATTTTAAGACTATTCAGAAATTTGATTATTAGAATATTTTTATTCAGAAATCTTATTGTTAGAATATTTTAAGACTGTTTATAAATCTGATTATTAGAATATTTTAAGACTATTCAGAAATATGTTTATTAGAATCTTACTATTCTAATAATCAGATTCTTATTACTGTTCTAATAATCAGAGTTCTGAATAATATGATGCATGAGTGAAGTATACGAGAATTCCTGTGAAAGGAAATCATTCCAGTCTATAAATTTTCTCCCTCAACATGAATAATCTGTACAAACCAAATAGAATATTTTGTCTATTCTAATAACCTGAACGTTTTTAGAATTATCAGAATATTATTATAATAAATGATATTTTAATGCGAGTTGTATCATTTTGATATATAATAACTGACCTTAAAATATGTAACTAATATTCATAAGCTTTGCCATGAAAACTACTTTCTTTAGTTCTATGCTCCCCCTCTTTTATATGAAACACTAAGAAAGCACCTTGTTCCAATATTGCTAAGTAAATAAGAGCGCTTTTATATGTTCTTATTCCACATTATTTAAGAACAAACCCTTTCTTACCCCGATCAATAAACTTATCCGCGCAGACATACCCAAACATCTATTTCTTGGAGGCGGGCGGCTCCTTTTGATGGCCGGGGCATAAAGGAAAACGTTCCTTGAATTCCAAGCACCTCCTTTATCGCCCTTGGGATGGTCTCATCAAAATACGGTGGGTGGGCGGACGCAAAAAAATGAAAAAGAAAATGCTTCTGGGTAAAGTAGCGTTTCCTCTCGGCCTCCAGCATTTTTTATGACTTTTTTTTCGGTCAGCAACGGATATGTGTGGGAAAAAAAGACTTGAACGGGACGCTGACTTGAACGATTGAGTTTTTGTCCTCGATTCTGAGCGATTCGGCTGAACGCTTTTCGAATATTGAGCGTGATTGTGTTTGAGAGAGATTGGGTGTTTTATGTGAATTCGAATGGGACAATTTTTTTAAAAAAAGTTCGAGACTGTATGTTTGGTACTGAAATTCAGTTTTTGTTTTCATAAACAATGTGGGGAAAATATCAAACTAAACATTTTTTTTTATAATTTCATGAAAAATGAAATGATATTTTGGGTTTGAGATTTTCTGCATTTTAGAATAGCGTGTAAAATTGATTATAGATCTTCTTTTTAACCAATTCCATCAATCAGCTATACTTTTGATCGATAATTTTAGTGTCAAACCCAAATATTAAATTTAATTTACTAAAACTTATTGAATTTTTGAAAATTATAAGCCACTATATATACAAATAAAACAGATAGTAGTGTATTGTTACCCTAAAATCGTCCTATGGATGTACGATGGAAGACATTTTGCTTAATAGGTAATAAAAAGCGAATATTCCACTTAAAATCCCGAAGCACAGGTAGAATAAATACAGTTGAAGTTTGCACAACGAGCTGTACATATAGAAACTAGTAATACAAGCAACAGAAAACAGCTTATTTGAAAGCAAAAATAACGCTCAATGACATCTGTAATAGATAGATCTTAGGCAATGATCTATATAAGATAAAAGATTGACTTGACTAAATCGTTTAAGCTTCTCGATTTTATATAGTTTTCTGACAGAAAGTTGAATTTTTTGGTAAAATTCTCAGATACCGAGTGTTTATTAGGTAATGCATTTTCTAGAAACATTTTAGTCACGAAAATCAATAAATTCGTCTGCTCAGTTTGGAAAGTTATCTATCCATTAAGAATATCTGTATTTTTTTCTTTTTAGAGATGTGAAAAACAATGCAAGATAAGTTTTCGAAATTTGTGTCTTAATAGATAAAGAGCATTTTCTAATAGCATATTTATCGCAAAAAGTCACCAAACGTGTTTTAAATCAGGAACATACGTCTCTCATTCATTGAGAGTATCTGTAAATCTTTCATCTTAGCTATGAGACTCACAATGTAAGAAAGCAACATTGCAGATTCGTTACAATATCTTCCGAAGGATTTAATCCAGAATTTGAAACAAATCTTCAACTTCGATGTACAAATGGAATTTATACTCTTGTTATATTTTATGTTTTAATGCTTTCACTAGTATTCAAATAATGAACATTTCGATAAAAGAAATTTAAAGCAACAAAATGAAATATTTTTTAAAAATATACTTTCACCAGTATAATATAAATATTTTTTTAAATCAATGTACTGTATTTATTTTTAAAAAAATCAAAATTAGAAGGATATCAAAAAATGATGAAGACATACAAAAACAGAATGATAAATAAATTAACTAATTATAAATGTATAATGAACAACACTCTATAACACTATCTAAAACGAGAATATTTGTATTATCATTATGTTTAAAATTCCAATACATTTTAAGCATGTCTTTCAGCGAGCTTTTATGTTTTGGGGGAAGTTTTTTAAATATAAAACAATTACCCTGGTAAAATTTACTTTTAAAGACATTTTAATTTTTAAAATTTGAGATAATAATAAATATTAATTATCTCGTAAGGACATTATATTTTTTATAGTATGAGAATGTGATAATGTTTTGGTCTGAGGTTTCTTAAAGCACAAAATGCGCGGCAGAAAATAGGCAATTTATCACTTCTGAGGCATCAGTTTTTCGCTTTTAAAGTTATTTAAAATGATAAAGAAGATAGCCAGAAGTTTCAACTTATCGCCAGTAAAAATTTACAATTTCACGTGAACGTCCGCCATGCACCCGACTCTCGTCTAGCCAATAGAGGCCATGTTCGTGAGAACTTATAGCTTGAAGAAGCACATGTAAAAAAAATTGGAATAGTCACGTGATTGTTCAAAACCAGTTTAAACAGGTTTCTTTAAGAAAACATTTGGGTGACGATCTGGTTTTGAGATGATCGAGAACAATTATTCTTTTAAATGTTGGTGATTGGGAAACTCGGTTCAAGTAAGAACATGATGTTTTTTCTATCGGATTAATACCATATGAAAAGGTGTTTTCACATGATAATTTTAAATTTATGTCAGCAGATTTCAATTTCTATCACGTGAGAATATGCTTTATTCCTATTTCCAGACCAAATTCTAGTAATATATTAACTTTTAGTTTATAGAATGATAATTGTTCGCCAATAGTTTTTTAACTTAAAATCAGATATAATCTATACATAAAATATACGATGTATATATATATATATATATATATCCCTTATCTGAGCCGTTTTTTGAATTTTTGACATTTTAATAAAATGCATGAAATCTATTTCTGTATATTAAATGAATAATTTTATCTCCCTCCATAAAGTTCACATAAAATATGAGAATACAAATTGATTCGATTATGCAAGCAAAAACCGGGTTGACAGCTAACAGTCTGTTCTCATCAATCTCTATCGCTCTCGATTAGAATACAGCGTCCATCAATCACACAAAAAATATGAATTGATTATTTATTCACTGGAAATTAAGCTCCTGCATAATTTATGAGGAGAAAGAAGATTCATTATTTATCATCTTTACGTGATCAGAAGCCAATATATCTTCATAAATATGCCAAATGTTTCATCAAATGTTTGCTTTGGTTTTTATGAAGGTGGTAAAAGCTATTTCAACTTTCTGAAATGTAATTCTATTTATCTGAGAGTTTTATAGAGTACACATTTTAAGCATTTAGCCCAATAACTAATTTCTGCAGTGCCTAATGGGAAAATGCCAGTTATTATTTTATTTATTTATGGATTTTATAGCATCCATTTAGTTTTTGCCCACACGCTTATTTTAAAACTAATTAGAAATAGACGTATAGCCATCATTATATTTAGCTATACAGTCCTGGGTGAGGCAGTGCCTTCCTCTAAATTCTGTTCCAACGCATTTTATTTTAGACAATTGTGCGCCAGTTTCTTTCTTAGATAGCCAAGAACTAAGTCTCCACAGACTCCATCCCTTCATTTTGGGTCTATCCCTTTTCCTTTCCTAAGTTTATGTAAAATAATTTTTTAACATGGAATCATCATCCATTCTAAATATATGAGAAGCCCAGTTCACCCAATCTATTTTTATGAATTTTATAATGTATATCTCTCTATAAATTTTATATGGCTCTAAATTACATCTTCTTCAACAAACATTGTTGATTTCTATCTCACCAAGAATGATCCATAAATTTTTCTTTTGAAAATTGCTATTTTATTTTCTCTATCTTTGGTCAGGTCCAGGACTCTGTGCCCTATGTAAGTATTGGTCTAATTAAAGTTTGTGACCAAAAGGCACCAAAATTTTAATTCTGGTAGGGTAGACTATAAAATCAAAGGGCCGCGGTAGCCTGGTTGGTAGAGCTCCAGTCTCGAAACCGAAAGGTCTCGAGTTCTGTCCTCGTCTTGACCAAAGACCGCCGTGTTGGCTAATGGCAGTTGGGTTAAGTTAAATAGGTCGTGCCTGTAAAGTCCTCCAAGTTCCTATAACAAATTATACCTCTGGGGGTAATGAATCAGGGATTAGTCGGTCTCTGGTTTGGATTTAAATTCTGACTTGCAGATGGATGAATGAGTGTATGGATGAGTTCGACCACCCCCTAAAAAGGGCTGTGTCGTGTGTGTTCGAGCAAAGTCGTACTTTCACCTGAATGGTGCTCGTTAACAACGAAAGGCGCACACTTCTGCCTTAATTCGAAAGAGCTCTGCTCATTCGAGTTTGGCATGACCAAGTAACATTAGACAACAACAACATAAAATCAATAAATCATGCCAATTGAATTAAAATACATTTAATGACATTAAAGGACATGATTTACAAGTGTACAAAACTATTTAGGACAATAACTTTTAACATACATGCATTAAAATAATACTCTGGGACTACATCATGCTTTACGCTCGCTTCCAAGACAAGGACTGATTGTTCATGACAGCGACCGCCAGAGGGCAGAGGAAAACAGTTACGGTTACAGGTTTTATATGGTAAAAATTTTGTATTTCTTGATAGTAGTGAGGATTTAAAAATCCTTTAGTACGTAAAAAGTTTATTTGCTTCATTAGATGACCTTAAATTTCTTTGACTATGCTAATGTAATCAGTAGCTATAGAACCGAGACAAGTAAAACTTCGGACAACCTTGGAATTTGCGAGGACCGATTGCTAGATGGGATTTATGAGAGGTTCCACTGCTGAGTGCAAGCATATATTTGGTCTTTTTACTGTTATATGTCTCATGCTAATAACAGCATGCTCAAAAAGAAAAAAAAAGCATCTTTTAATGTAGAAACAGTTCATGAAATGATATCAGTATCGTCCACATAATCTGAAATTTGTGTTAATTTTGAGATCATACAGTCTTATTTCCTGAATCTCGTATGATTTCTCTCAAGCAACGTTAAAAAGAAGACAGTATAAAGAATCACCATCGTTGATGCGACATATTTATCTTGTTGACAATAATTTTTTCTGCTAAAGAATTTGACTCTGCAAGTGGTATTGAACATATTTGCAACTATAGGTCTATTTAGTTTTTGCGGTATTTAAAATTCAGCCATATCTTCATACAAGTGATTTCTATTAATGCTATTGTAGTGATATCTTAATAAGCCGGATAACATCTACGGTAATGAGCAGTTGCTTTTGTCGTATGATTATGTTGCTGGACTTCAGACCTAAAGGTCCCGGGTTCTATTCCGAGAACGTTTCACCTTCCACAATGGTGACCTCGAACATTGAACATGCAACTGTCGTGGCGCGATCTACCCGCAGCCAAAGTCGTCAGACTCACTTGACGCAACAATTTACGCACGCTCGCCATAACGCTTGGCGTGACAAAAAAGTTCTCCGCTCGCCAAGCAAATATGGATACGGCGCATTAGACACAACAGCTACACACAGCAACCACTCACTCAAACAACCAATTCATCACCACTCAACAACAACGCATATCGTTCGTCAACTCACTGGAGGGAGAGTCTGTGGTGATACCTTAATAAGCCAGATAACATCTACGGGAATGAGCAATTGCTTTTGTCCTGTGGTTATGTTGTTGGACTTCAGACTCAAAGGTCTCGAGCTCTATTCTGAGCACATTTCACCTCCCACACTATCAAAACCTTCTTAATATACTATTAATGCATAATATAAATACATATGCATTTTAATTACATAATAGATATATACTATTAATCTCTTTCATGAAACTAAAATGCAGAAAATTATTTTATTTATCTGAGAATTTTGTATACAATCTACTTTAATTCGGAATCAAATGCTAATATGTAAATTATTAGAATTATGTATAAAATGGTGGTAATCCTATTTAAATAAAAGAAAGTATTAAATGCTTGTATGAATTCTATTATAATTCCCATTCCAATCAAAATGAAGAATGTGTATGAATTCACTAAGGATTATCAAAATATCTCGGAGAAAACTCGTAAAATGGAATATATTAAACCTTCCAATAAATTCAACTGAACAGTAATTAATGCACCCACAAATCGAGATTAGGAATCTAAATACAAAACATTTTATATCCTTTGACACGCATTATTTTGCGTAATTCTAAAGAGCTCGAAATAATAAATGCAAAACGAGCTAATAATATTTTGCTCTAATGAGAGTTCATCTCCTAATCATAGATAATTATTCCAACTTCCTCTTAATTGCAAAGCAAAACCTTCCAAGCGCTCGCACAACTTCAACTCTAGAAAGGAAATCCAAAATATAGATAAATGATTTCCTCTCTACTCCAGTAAAACGCGAACAAAAGCTACTTGGCCTTTGATGTTGGAAGGACGAAAATGGGAATATCTCAATGATAAAATCTATGGATATTTCCAATTCTAAAATTGTCGCCATTAACTGAAACTCTGCTCTGCGTTTGAAGTGGTCGTTAGCTCGACATATTTACCTTTTGATGTCGTGCTCTAACGGGAACCATATCTCCTGTTTCTTAATTGACTCTTGAAAAGGCAGACGATTCTTTTAAGCTCGCAGGTGTTTGCAGCGTGTTATTTATAAGAAAATGGAACGATAGTGTGTCCCTAGAGAAATTAAGAAAGCGTCTCTTTGATAAAAATGAATCTCCTGGTGATATTTTTCACCTTTTTTTTGTATATATATTTTTTCTTAATCTCTTTTACTACAAATCTTGGTATTTTTAATATCGTTTACATTTACTAAAACCATATTTATTTAAAAATAATTATTGAAATATCCTTTTAAATATTTTTAACCAAATAAATAAGGATTAAATCCACACATTCCAATTACTTGTTATCTAATATTCTTTTTTAACTGGTATCTATTTTGAATGAATTAAAAATCGTAGATTTTGAAATTTACTCTATAACTTTCAATATCAATAGGTAGAACAGTATATATTAATACAAAAATAATGTTAAGCATTCATAGTACGCCCAAAAATATTTGAATGTTTCCGTTTGGACTTTTTAGGTAATTACTAACCAATTAAAGTGAGTTTGATAATTTAAAGATTTTAAAATTATTTTAAGCAATAATAATTTAAAAATTATTATAGCTTGCAATTTAAAGATTTTTCACTATAATTCAAATCATTTTATCATTTTTCATTCACAGATATGCACCACTAAATGATTTATAATACATACTGAATGTCTTATGATTGTCATGCTGTAGCATTCTGCAATATTTCCAAGTAATTTTGATCGTTTGTATGCTAATATGCATCGTAAGTTAAACGCTATATCATAACTAAACCTAACTAGAGAGTAATATTTTTTCCACTCCTTATATTACATTCAAGAAAAAACTATTTTACTTTAAAATAACCTTAGGTTGACAGTTGATGTTTCTGAAAGCTAAATTTATTAGATTTATGTATACACGAAGGCGATAGCATAATTTCTTATCCTTATGAGCATGAATAATCATCATTCTAACAGATATTCTCTTTCCTTTTATATAGAATAAGTTAAATGGCAAGAAATTGTTAGGGATTTGTATTCGCGAACATTGTACTTTCTGTACATTATATTTTTTGACATTTCGTTCTTAAAGGTGCTCATATTTTATACTTGTAACTCTTAACTTTTAATAGCGTATATGTACTCGCCTGCGTGCGTGCGTGCGTGCGTGTGCATGTGAGAGAGAGATAGAGAGGGTAAGAGTAGGCTCTTTAACTAAAAATATTGGCAAAAAGATATTTTAGAAATTAAAAAAGCGAGCAGTTTTTTAAAAATATATATAAAAATTTAACGATTATTTGATGTTTCCAAAAATATTATAGCACAAATTTTATTCGCGAATTAATTTACAAACGACAACTAATTTATGTAACAATACTAAATGAATTGCCGTAAAATTGTACTCTTAAACTTGAGAATCCTTTAAAAATAATTGTTTGCATAATTTTCAGCAAAATGCTTCATTGCAGCTATAAAGCCTTGACCTTCATCATTTTATAAACTATTTAAATGCAGCAATTTTTCCCCATTATTGAAACTTGAGGAGGCAAAGATTCTGCTAATTACCTCATAGTTGCACTAGAATTTCATAAAGTGAAATTATACTATCACAAAAAATAAATAGCAATTTGAGATAGTTAAACTTTAATGACACTATGATGCCATGGATTCCTCTTTATTTGAAATTATTTTTCATTAATAGAACAATCGTACGTATCAAGCTATGCATAAGAAATTTAATCAAATAAAATACAAACAACTGTTCGTTTCAAGATCCTGAAGTAGGCCTTTTCGACAATTGTACTTCGTTAAAAGGTACGAAGGTACTCAGAAAGAAGAGCATACGCCACCTAATTCCATAAATAATCCGAATTCACCTTATTGCTGAATATAAACATCTCTTTCCATCCTTCATATCACCCATTTTTGTTGAAATAAGCACATCCTGACAATGGACAAAATAACACAGACGATTTTCGAATCCGAAAATAAACAATATATTACTTTATAAGCAAATAATTGCCAAAAGCAGCTGCTAGTTTACTTTGAAATATACTTAACTTCACGTGAGCACTCAAAACACCGTTTCACGATTTTGCATTATTAAAAATAAACTTCCAGTTTAAATAAAAATTATAAATCGCATAAAAACATGTAATTGTATTGAAACCAAGAGCTTCTTTAAAAAGATAGATAACCTACTGAATGAATTTACTACAGAATTCTGCAGTTTAAAACAGAACAAAAAAAAATCATTGCACTATTTTTGCTTCTAAAAAAATACTCTCTTTGACGTGATTCTGTTGTTAATATCATAAAACACTGGACATTAACTTATTTTCTTTTACATTTCGAGACATGTTTTCAGATTCCGAGCTAAATTAAATGATTCTTTTTTTAAGCTCTAATGCATTCGTGGCTATTTCCAGCTTTAATGCGTTTTCCGCTGTAATGAAGTCAGAAAAAGTTTTATGGCTACTTTCTTCCCAGTGTCATTTGTAGAAGATTAGATTTAGGGGGCAGTAAGTACATTTACCTGCTGAATGAATCTAGTTCATGATCTTGCAGTTTTAAACAAAAGGTAAATCTTTACCAAACTTGCAACATATGATGCTTCGTGTTTAATATTTCATCGAATACAATGGTTTGTTCTACATTTTTTATTGAAGATTTTGTAATGTCTTGATCTCGATAGATCAAAGAATACTCAGAATTTTTAGATACTTCTTTATTTTACAGCCCTATATATATATACAAAGAACAACTCGCTCTTATTTTGATTAAATAGTTGCTATTGGCACCACAACAGTCGAAGTTGAAAGTTTTTACATGAAGATCAGCTCTCCATCAAATCGTAAACACAACACCACTGGGAATTCACGGGTTGGTCAGTCAGCGATCATTTCAGTCTTCTCTCCAAATCTCCCGGACTCGTGGGCGTACTCCAGCAGTTTCCCAGAAACTCTCCTCACTTCTTTCCAAAACACTCTGCGTATTTTATCTCAGCGACAGTCTCCGCCTCCTCTTCCTCAGTGGCTGCTGGTCCTCTCTTCCGGTTAATCGTGTCCAGAAAAAGGGCCCTTTCAGTGGCGCCAATCTGGCGTCGGAAAGTAATACAGTAGCGCCGAAATTTCTGGAACATGGGGTCCGCTCACAATAGGGAAATTTGGCATCCAGATGTTTTCCTGTTCCATTGTCTCTAAAAGCACTATCACTGTCTTCTGGACAAGGAGTTCTCACGTGTGTTCTTTCAGCTATAGATGCCTCGGGTCCCGAAAAGAGACCATCTGCAACATCTGGTTATCTCAAGGTGTCTAACAAACACAAAGGCAACACAGCTTGCAGAAATATTTTATCGCTAAAGAGGGACGGGGAAAGTTACACTTTTATAAAATCCCCGTGCACCACAAAGTATCACACGAGGATTACAGAAGTAAGTATTCAGCACATAACAAAGAAAATGAGAGAATTTAATAGTTATTAAGGATTAATATTACCGTAAAATAAAATAAGAAAATATAAGTTAAGAATAAGAACATTTAACTAGTATCAATAATAAATTTACAAAACTTTTCAAGAGCACTTCCGGTTGGAAATAAGTTGATGAAAATCTGGAGGCCACTTTACATTAAGGACTTGAAAGAGCCAGTCTTAGGTGCTGTCTTGCTCTGGCGAATTTGGAACACGTAAGGAGCACATGTTCAACATTTTCCTCGCCACCAATGTTGAAATCACAGGTAGATGTTGGAGACAAGTTAAATTTATGCAGATAGTTTTTTAAAGTTGTCAGTGAGAAATTGGCTTTACACAATTTTCTACATTTGAAACCATTTTACTTAGAAACTAAAAAACTTTTAGCTCGTACTTATTTCTAGGACAGAAACTCGTTACTAAGAAAATGTTCTCTTGATTTTGTTTAGATTAAAAAATTAAAAATCAGTTCAATTTTTAATTAAAATTTTAAAGTTTTCCCCTCCTTTGTTTCGGAACATATCAATGCCCAAAAAATGTTCAAAAAATGCTCTGGACTTTGAAACGAACAGTAGTTGGTATGTTATTTACATTAAATTTCTTATGCATAGCTTGATACGTACGATTGTTCCATTAATGGAAAAAAATGGAAATAAAGAGGAATTCATGACATCATAATGTCATTAATGTCTCAAATTGCAGATCACGGTGAAATTTGAAACACCAGCTGGTTAATGGTACCAATGTTAAAATAACATTGATTTTTTAACATTGTAGTTTTTAATAATAATATAAATAATTTTACACATAATTTTTTTCATAATAATACACATAATGTTTTTGTATTATTTCTTTAATTTTAAATAGTTTTTAAGTATGTTTTCAACTGCATTTTATAGTAATAATTTTCATTGTTTTAGTTACATTTCATTGCTTAAATCTTAAACATTTTTTTCCGTATGCCTTATCAGTCTTATATAATTTTGGGGACAGTGTACTCTATTGAGCACTTTTGCAAGTTATTCAGGATCATGGAATTTCTTATGCTCATGTATTAAAATATAAATACATCAAATTTCTTTAAAAAAAATTCAATGAAACATATAATTTTTTCTAATTTCGAAAGGTGACATAACTTTTTCTATTATTTTTTACTTATTACGTAATATATATTTATTTGGAACAAAAGAGTGTAGAATTTTATAATTCTAACTAAACGTTATAGTATTTTAGAGATAATTTGATGCACTCATCCTGAATTTTCGTAGAAATTCTATGCTTTTATAAACTGAAATTGACTTTTAACTCTTTAAAAAAAATTGAAATCTAAAATGTGTACCCTATTTTTCTTTTAATGTTTAACCAAAATCTGTATTATCAATTCCATTTAATTTTCTTAAGAATTTAAGACGCCTGGAACATTTTATACATATATAAATCTAATTACAATATCATTTTAAGAAAGGACTTTAAGATGCCCTTTTTTCCCTCTTAACCCTTCAAATACTTATTTTACTGTACAATGCATTTTGTAACACTATTCTAATTGAATATAAACATATATTTTGGTGATGAAGCGAGCGAAATAAAATTTCATCCACTGTCTCCTTAAGATGAAATTGCAAAAATAAAATATAAATGGATGAATACAGACTCAAATATTGTCAAAGCTGTTTTGATTTAAAAATAATTTTTTGCCATTTCATTTCTTATAAACATGCATAGATAATAATAACGCGTCACATTTTTATATTAATCATTTTCATAAATCGTTATGAATCAACACAATAGTTGTGGATGGCACTACTAATTTGCAAAACTCCCTGCTCTGGATATCAGCACCTCTACTAAATTCACTCAAATAATTCACATTGAATTATGCAAGGATGTATGCCGAAATGGCGCTGTCCCTTGATCTTTCGGGTGAATTGTGACTGCCCAAAGCAGGGGTCATTTCCTCAATCTCATTAATGGGGTGGCATTCAAATGAGGATCAGAATTTAGTGGGAACTTCTGTCCGAATTATTTAGCAGCAGTTTGATAAGCATGTTTTGTGTATTTGTAATTTTTGCATTTAACCTCAACAGAAGGCTTTCATTTATCTATTAGTTTTTCAAGAATTTCGATGATATGATATCTGAATGAGGATCAGAATTTAGTAGGAACTTTAAATTAGTTGAAGTTTGTTTGGTAAGCATGTTTTATGTATTACTTTGCAATTTGCAAGCATATTTTATATACCAAAGAAATTTTTCTGTTACCGAACTTTTTAAGATTTTTGGTAAGATGATATTCAAATGAGAATCAGAATTCAGCAGGAGATTTCCAAATTATTTATTGACTGTTTGATAAACATTTTTTATATATTAATTTGCAGTTTCGCTTTACAGTATATATGTAACCAGTTCAAATGATTTTTATGTACATCAGTTATTCAAGAATTTTAATACCATAATATTCAAATGAGAATCAGAATTTAGCAAAAATGTCTGTCAAAATTATTTAGCACTTGTTTGATAAACATGTTTTATGCATTACTTTACAATTTCGCATTTAACCACTACAGAAGGCTTTTAGTTATCTATTAGTTTTTTTTAAGAATTTCGATGTGATAGTATTAAAATGAGAATCAGAATCTAGTGGGAACTTCTGTTCAAATTATTTAGCAACTGTTTGATAAATACGTTTTATGCATCACTTTCCAATTTGTAGGCAAAAGAAATTGTTCAGTTATCAAAATTATTGAAACACTATTAAATAAGATGGTAATCAAATAGACAGGGGATTTCCAAATTATTTAGCAGCTGTTTGATGAATACGTTTTATGTATTAACTTATAATTTGTATCTAACCAGTACAGAATTTTTCGTGCACATTAGTTATTTAATAATTTTAATACAATAATATTCAAATGAGGATCAGAATTTAGTAGGAAATTCTGCCCAGATTATTTAGTGACAATTGTATATACATGTGAAAAATCTTACATTTTTAGGTAATTCTGAAACTTTGCAGATTCGTCAAATTCTCAATTCGAATTTTTGAATGATTACAATATTTCCCATTTTTATTCTTCTTATATGAGAAAAAAAAAAACACACAAGTGTCCTTTTTTTTTTTTTTGTCTGATGAAAATGACCTTCTAAATTTTCGACCAGAATCATGCCTTAACTTCAATAAATGGGGATTATATTGCCTTCCCAAGAGATTTCAACGTGTCCACATGAGACTGAATGAAGTGGAGGAAAAAATGTGAAAATTTTAAGCAACAAATCATACCAGAATTAATTTATTGATAACTAGACGCCTTTGGCGACCAGCTGGTTCGCCAAGAGTAATGGGGTCTAAGATTTTCAATTAAATACTTATGTGCCTTGCTCTCTTTATAATTTCTCTGCCAGATATATTTAAACTTCGAAAGTCACGTAACACTGATTTACTAAATTAATGATATAGATGTTGCAAACGATCATAGAAACCTTTGTATTGTATTTCGTTTTTAGAAAACATAACATTTAATATTTATTTAATGTCATCCAATCACCTGGTGAATGTTAAATTTTTTTATTTAATTTGCAGTCATAGTTAATTTATTTTTTAATTTGAACTTCTGTCAGTATGATTTCAACAGAGCTAATAAAAGCTATTTTTTTCCCTTTGCTCGTTCATTATTTATTTTAGAAAATATCACATTTTATATTTCTTTTATTTTATCCAGTCACGTGCTAAAAGTTGCATTTCTTTAGATTTAATTTGTAATGATAGTTGTTGTTTTTTAGTTTGAACTTCCGTCAATAGGATGGCAACATGCTGATAAAACGTAATTTTTCCCCCTTGACGTGCTCGTGCAGATTAAATTTTATTGTTTTGTCCGAAATATATTGTTGTAAAACATGGTTAAAATATTTCTTTAAAAATTCATTAAAAATAGAAGCTTAAGTTATACATTAAAACAAAGATGCCATTAGAAAGCTAATTTTTTTAATCTTTAAATTGATGTAAAAATCATGTTTGTGCGATAATATTTTCGGAAGTTATAACGGAAAATCGTTGAAATTTCGCTTAAATTTTAATTAATTAAAATTCTAATTAAAAATTCGAAAAAAGGGCTCCGAGGTGCACATTTCTAAGCTCCAAGGTATACATGTACCAAATTTGGTAGCTGTAGGTCCAACGGTCTGGTCTGTAGAGCGCCAACACACACACACACATTGAGCTTTATTATAAGTATAGAAGTCTATATATATATGGAAATTTTCGAATAAAGCTGATTTAAGTGGAGATAAATCCACGACTTTCTTTTTTCGATTCAACTTGATCAGCCATGAATAAAAGGATTTACTTGCCACTGGTAGACTCATTCACTTTATTTTTAAGCTAAAGAATTAAAAAATCATTGAGAATCAGTAAAAGTCATTTTTTGCAAATTTTAATTTTCTTTTATTTATTGCCAATTAAATTAATTTTTTTTTCATTTCATTTATAATAGGTGCTATATCTCTATGAAATAGGATCATGAAAGTCTATTTTTATTCAAAAATAAAAATTATTATTTGAATGAATTTTTTTAATTTTTTAATAAACTGACATCCATTAAAAAGTATAATTGTAGAAGGAAATACACCAGTTTCTTCTTCATCTAAATGATCAGAGACTAGAAAATCAATAAAACTATGATACAAAATTTTTCAGTGAAATCGGTGATATTTTGTTACTATTATTTATTCCAGAATTCGTCATCTTTATATCAGGGTTAACTTCAGTATCTGTTCAGATAAGAAGATTCTAGCAGAGAAAAATTGAATTCCTTTTTCTGGTCTTCAAATAATTAAAGTGGATGTAAATATAATACCCCCTCCATGTCTACTCATACGACTTGAATTGAATGATTCAGCCGCCTAGAATAGTAACTTCGAAACTGTTGCCGAAATATAATAGTATTCACTACTTATGATACATTCGAAAACCTCACAGAGCGGTGCTACTTGTTATTATTGGGATCTTGAATAAGTTGTCGCTGTTTTTTGTGAAAATTAAAGCTTTATTTTTTTAAAAATCATTAAAAAACATATCACTGAAAGTATTGTCCATCTCTAGCCACTGCTTTTCCCATCTTTTTGGAGGCATTTGAATTAGCAAAACGACATGTCTTTTGAGGTTATCCAAAAGTCGATCCAATTTTTGACATCTTCATAAGAACTGAAGTGCTGCTCAGCCAGACCATGTGTCATAGACCAGAAAAAGTGGTAGTCGGAAGGGGTAATGACCAGTGAATTCGACGGGTGAAATATGACTTCCGTCTTAAGCTTCTCAAGTACTTTTTAACAAGTTTTGTAACATGTGTCCGAGTGTTGTCGTGCTGCAAAATAACCTTGTCGTGTCTCTACTCTATATGGGCCGTTTTTCCTACAATGCTTAGTTTAATTGTTCAGTTTGTATTCTATAAGGATCCCCCGGGATGGTTTCATTTGGTTTGAGCAGCTCATAATAAACCATACCCAGCTGATTCCGCCGAATGCAGAGCAGAATCTTGGAACCATGGATATTCTGCTTTGCTCAAAATTTCGATGCATGGCCGAGTTTACCCAACGATTTTCTAAGCTTAGGGTTATCGTAGAGTATCCGTTTTTCATTGACAGTTACGATACGATGCAAAAAAAATTTTCTTTTCTGCTGTTGAAGCAGTTGTTCACACGTGAGAAGACGCCTTTAACCAATGATCATGTTATTGAATCCTTCCTAATGCTTTCAAACGTTTTGAAACTGTTGTATGATCAATTTCTAATGAATCAGTTAACATTTGATATGAGTTTTCGTGAAGTAAGGCTTCAAATTATTTGTCTTCAAACTTCTTCGGTGTGCCTGAGCGTTGTTTATCTTCAAGATTAAAATCATTATTTTTAAACCGCCTAAACCAATCTCTACAAGTTGTTTCAGACAAAGCACGGTCGCCATGAATATCAACAATATTTCTGTGATCTTCAACTTCAGATTTTTTTAATAAATTTGTGCAATAAAATTCCCCACAAATACACCTTTTTGGGCACGAAATTTGACATATTTAACGCAATGAAAAATAATGAAGTTTGTGCTTCCGTGAAATAGCATACATTGAATTACAAACTTGCTTATAGTTCTTGTGAATAGATATGTCGCTATCATAAACTAACACAATCAGTTCCGGTAATGCCGTCAATTGAAAAACAGCGATAACTTATTCAACTACCCAATAGTAAATGGCTTGTTGAATATGCAATCAACTTTTATTATTCCACTTCTTCTCCTTCTCTACCAAGAAATGAGAATATGCTTAATTACATCGAAATTTTTTATTGTTATATCTTATTTGTTATTCTGAATAATCAGTAAAAGATATCTATGATTCCCTTTGAGTTGCATTATTTTTAAATATTTGCAAAAGTCTTAACTATAAAGCAGATATATTCAAGGAAATAAATGTGGTAGAAAATGTATAGAAAAATTACCAATTTGAGGTTTCTTATAAAAATAAAATTTCGCTGAAATATATCGATATAATTTAGTGCTAAAATGACACTTGTTTACAGGTTACGACACGTATTAATTTAAATTCTAAGAAAATGAATTCTTTAGAACAAATTCACTAGGTTTGCACTGAAAGAACTATAAAAAAAACTTCCTTTTTTTGCTATTTTGATTGTATTTTTGGGTCTAAACGTTATTCTGTAACATTATTTCTGGGAAAACTATTTTCTAAAGCTACTTAACTATTTCCTTCACATAAAGCATGATGGCGTTCTCTTGCCATCATATATTTTCTGTTAAATTTTAATTATCTTTTAGACAGAATTTTTTCAGTTACAAACTGCACTGAAAGTAATTCCATTTTCTTTTTCAATGTCATTTTTTTAAAAAGAATTCTCTTGCCGTTAATTAGTTTTTTTTACTTGATTTAAAATTGGAAATTTTTTACCCGTCATCAGAGGATTTAAATATGTCAGTTTCGCGAATTTTTCAAGCAAGCGCAATTCCGTAGAATATTTAAACTGACGTTGATAGATATGCAAACGATTTTTTTTCCACGCCATTTCATTACTTTGATCTTTGAGTTTAATTGAGCAAGGAAAATGTATTAATTTCTGCAGTGAAACTTTTATTTTCAAAAATATTTCACTTAAATATATTTAATTATTATTCTTTTTATCTTTTTCTGAGTGTCGATATTATTGTTGTTATGTTCTTTTGATGGTTTTGTGTTTTTTAACTCTTTTTTAGGATAGCAAAATTGATAGAAATGCTTAAATATGCTAAAGGATTTATGAGTACAATTCATTTTGCTATGTTAACCATGAAAAAAGAATTTCATTAAATTTTGGCATTTGATATTTTAATCCTTGAATTAAATAGATTGTGGAAAAATATATTAATTCCCACAAAAAAAATTATGCTCAAAAAGGCTTTTGGATTTAATTATTTCTCTTATCTTTTGGAGAATATTTTAATCAAGTTCAAAAGGAAAAAATGCTTTTCCTTTTTTTTCTGAACTTCTAATTAGTGGAAGTAAATAATATTTTCAAATTTTTCACTTGATTGCTTAAGTCATTTTATTTTTCTTCTTGCTGCAAAATGACATAATAATATTACCGAATTTATCAATGTGAAACTTTATTGTCGGTTGATTAAGACCATCACTTGGTTCATTTAGAGAAAGGAAGATAATTTTGATAAGACAATTGACACAGTTGGAACATAATTGACACAAGAGAAGATAATTGTGCTCTGCTCCTTATGGTCTAACCTCTTGGAAAGAAAAATACCTTTTATAACTAATCGTCTTTGACATCATGACAAATAAGCAACAAGCAAGTTACAATAACGTCAGACACGGATAACCGTTAACACGGATGAATCTGCATGATTTCAAATATTGCAAACACATCCAATCCTTCCATATTCTCATTTAATTAGATTCAATTCCCTAAAAGCACAAATCCAATCTATTACTCATACAATCATAAAAAAACTCCCCATCTTACAAACTAATAATCCCAACACACACTAATATATATCCTAGATTATCATACAATACAATCAAAAAAATTACCCATCTTACAAATTAATAATCCCTACACACACTAATATATATCCTAGATTATCATACAATACAATAAAAAATTACCCATCTTACAAACTAATAATCCTTACACACACTAATATATATCATAGATTATTATACAATACAATAAAAAAAAGCCCCCATCGTACAGATTAATAATCCCTACACTAATATATATCCTAGATTATCATGCAATGTAATAAAAAAAATTCCTCATATTACAAATTAATAATCCCTACACACTCTAATATATATCCTATATTACCCTTAAAAGTTAAAATCCTCTTAGCTTTCAATCAAATACTGCGCGATTGCCAAGTTGAAAGCTAGCCTGTTCCAATCCATTCAATTCATTCCGGATCGAGTAGCCCTGGGCAGGCCAAAAGCAGCTGCATATAAACCTAAACCTGTCCTTTATTTGATCGTAGAAGGGGGGAATAGATGATTCAATCACGGCGCAGACAGACCAAATTAATCATACATATCGATTCTGGCGTGTCTTTGCTCAGCCACGAATAATCGCCAAACAGACTGTCCGAGGAAGGATACGGGAGGCATACATCAAATCCAGAGAGGAAAAGTTTCGCCAAACATTGAAAGACCGATTAGGAAACTTTTGTGTAGATAGACAGATGTAGAGTTCTTTGTTTGGCGAGTGTCAGTTAACTAGTATATTGAAGTGGCATTATTATTGATAAAATTTGGCGAGTAAATTTGGACGCTGCTTATATTTTGGTGACTTGTAGTATAATAAAATTTATTTTGATCATCAAAAGATTCCACCACTGTATTTGAATTAATCACTACTTTTTAAATTTCGTTGGATCTGAAAAAATCCTTTTTAGAACTAGGCCTTTTCTTTAAAGAAAATAATTTATAAAAACTCTAGAAGATGCATTGATTGAAGCATGTGTTTTCATAATTAGAAATGCATGAGAAGGGTGAATTTTTTTACAAAAAGAATTAAATATTTCATTCAGAGTATACATTTGCAGTTTGGATTATATTTTCAATTACACTATCAAGTGTTAGTAATTTACTGTTTTATTTTAATTATAATTTTCCTTTCTTATATAACATCTATTCAATTTTAGTTTTCACTGTCCATTCTATGGTGTGCTAAGAAAGATTAATTGAAAAAATCAGAATTACAGATGTATACAAAATGAATCAGGGTACAAAATGGTCTTGTTCTTTGAATTACACATTTTTATAACGTGGATCGAGCTATTGTCATAAAACACACAAAAATTTTCTAAATCTGTACGTTGAATGTAGAGGAAAAAATCCAACAAGCTTAATAACAAATAAAGACGCTTTATTCTAGATTAAAATATTCTGACAACAAAACACAACATAGGCATGCATAGGAATAATATCTGTTATAGACCATAACAAATCAGTAATAAGCAACCACCATAACACTGAATGAAACCTGGCAAGTGAGAGGTTTCTCACCACTACTCACTCCTCTCGATTCGTCTGCCATTCTCACTGATTCAGTAATCAAATCTCAGCTTTGTCTTTTGACTTTTTATAGTTTCCAAGACAAGACATAGAAGTTTCTCGAAGCATCATAATAGATTGTCACCTAATGGAGCAATCTTCAACATTCTTGTAGTTTCTGGAATTTGAGATTTTCTCTCCAAATGGTTTTGCTCGGAATTGTTTACTCAGCGTCCGTAAGAGAAATATGCAAAGATATAACCCTATCTATGAGACCTATCAGCTCTAGATAATAATATTACAAATTCGTAATGGTTTTGTCTAAATTGCTAGTAGCTTTGCTTATCTCCTCATCCCATAAGCGATGAGGAAGAAAAGAACCTGAACTCAAATGTCTTTAAAAGAATTTTAAAGTCTTTTAAAGAAAATTTCAACAATGGTAAAGTTGAAATTTGTTGTTCTTCATTTGTCAATAGCCTTCTCTGGAAGACATATGTAATTTGGCGGGGGTTTTTTCCACTTTGTACCACCTGACTAATCAAACTTCTTTGCTGAATTTTAAGAAAACTTATAAGCTAAATTTTGAACTTTTGTTTTTGCTATTTATAATTCATTTTACTCATACTCTGATATTGACAACTAGTTCCAAATTATCTGAATTGCTAAACTGATAAATGCAAATTCCAGATATTACACTGACAATTTCTGTGTTTAAATTTTTGTTTATTATGATACATTCGATGCTATAGGTAAATTTTCAATCCACTGAAATTCGAAATTTTTTACTGTTCTAAGCTCTGAATATGTTATAAGAAAGAACAATTTTTTCCCAATAGAACATAGCAAATTTTTCCTTCAAAAAATAACATTTTTAGAATAATATACTTTCACTGCATTGCGTGATATAATCGTCCAGACTTAATATAGCATTTTAGTGGAAAACCACTGACTCTAAAAGTACCAAAAATGTTCATGTAGTTATTTCTTGGGTAGTACGTGGTCATTAAAGAATGTTTCATATTGATAGTGTATTGATAATTTTGGTTAAACGGATTTTTTTTCTTTTATAGAGCAAATTCTTAGGGGATTTTTTTCTTCCTTACTTAAGAACAACGTGAATGCATTAGCTTATATTGTGTATATCGATTATATTTTTAATTAAATATTAATTAAAATTTTACAGTTTGTAATCAAAATAGTTGAAACAAATTCTCTTATAAAAGTAATTTATATACAAAGTTAAAAATTTTTTAAATTTCAATGATTAAATTTTATTACCATGTAAGAACATGATAGTTTCCGTTAGGAGGTTTTGAATAATTGAAAAAAGCAAATAAATGAAGCTCCAAATCACGTAGGAAATAAATAATTGAAGCAATAAATCGCGTAGACAATATTCATCAACATGTTTTAATCGCATATATATGTTTTACCTGCTTTTGCCGGTATGGCATTATTATTACCATATGCTTCTATGGTATTACCATATTATTGCATATGCTTCTTTGACAACAGATGCGTTTTTAAAACTTGATGTAAAACTATGACATCATAGCTATTATTTTCATGGAATGTAGATTTTAGGGGGAAATTAATTAATTAAATTTTTATAATATGTTAAAAAACCCTTCACTCGCGTTTGATAGCATATATATATATATATATATATATATATATGCATTTATATATATATATATATATATATAAATGCGGGGGGTAGAGAGTGATGTGGGAACATCGTAATTGTTTCCAATCAGTTTTAACTGGTTAAAGATTTAAATTGATAAAGACAAATAATGACTTCTAAATAATTATGTTCTCACATGATAACTTAAAATTTGTGATAGTAAATTTAATTTTAATTTTTCTAATTTTCAATCATTAATAAAATACTTTTTATCTTTCTTTGCCTTTAGTTTAATTTTTTTCAAAACTTTTTATTCTACAGTAAATACAATTTATTTTTACAATTTATTCATTATTGGAATGAAGACTTTTAAGACGAAATTTTTAATTAAAAAATTGCATTGTAAAAATATTTTATTCTCAGGAATTTTTAAAAAAAATACTTTATTTCAAATTTAATTAAAATGCCTCAGTTTGTATTTTTTGGATGCAATTTTACGAATTTGCAACAAAAATGTAATAAATGAAGACGAAATAATATTATAAAAACGCAGAGAATAAATCAAATAATATTTATTAACATGATTACAATATCCGAATTCTCTTTTTAAAATATGAGCCATCATTGAAAATGCAAATGTTAAAGAAAGTTCGCCCTTAAACTTGTTTTTTTTATTTTCGCAGTGAAAAATAAAATATTCTTTTCAATAACATCCATTCAATAAGAATCGAAATAAAATAAAATTCGAATAAAAATTATAATTGAAATTAAAAATGACAAATAATAAATATCTCAATAATAAAGCGAGACAGAAAATGATGGCTCTTATTTTTCCAGATGTGCAGTTTTTAATCTCTTACAAAAAAAAAAGCGTTAAGGATAAATTTTTTGAAAACAATTGAATTCTTAACTCATTAAGAAAAAAATACGCTTGTATAAAAAGAGCATTTTAGTCGTTACGATTTATCAAATGTTTTTTCATTTCATATCTTTTGTTTTCTCTTTTAATAACATCGAACATTTTACAACGTAAGAATTTTACAGAAAAGAAAAACAAAATCAATTATTTCAACAAAACAAACGTTTATACAGAAGAATTAAAAACATAATTACATAACGCATAATAGATTCATTTAAAAACTACACGGTTCGTTTCTTATTATTAGTGTTTTATTTTTTCAGCTGTTCTATTTTTAATTATGTTTTTATTATTACATAAATGATTTTATTAATAAAATTTCATTTTTTCTAATTCTTTGTTCCGAGGATGTTGTTTATATATACATTAAAGAAATAAAAAGTTTTTTTTTTAAATCATGCTCTTAGATTTAGAAAAAAGATCTTGACAGAATTTTTGTATTAATGGGCAAAATAAATTTCATGAAAAAAGCTTTCAAAAAACATATTTTTATAATTGTTCTAAAAAAATCTTTAATTTATTTTTAATTAATATTATCATTGGATTTGGTGCAAGGACCATGTACCGAATTCCAACGACCCAACATAATGCATTTCTGAGTTATCTTATCAGACTGTTTTCAGACAGATGGACATTTGTGCTCAATCAGACCTAAAATATAGAGATTCGCTTAAATCTCGAGTTCAAATTTTTTAATCATTTCTACACTTTCTCTATACAACGTATACGAGAAAGTAAAAATATACCTATTTTTATACTTTGTTTATCATTGGATTTTTTGTATTTGTTGAGAAAGATGTATCATAACATTATAAATAACATAAAATGCTGGATATCATTTTCACCACTCACAGCGATGACACTACATTTTGAAATTCTAATATTTATTTAAAGAAATAGGGCTTACAGGGTAGGGAAAACAGTAGGGCTTATTTAGAAGAAAAATTAAAATACATAATATACCAGAATTTTATTAAATTAAAATGAGATATGCGATCGCAAATTTCAAGTTGTCATGTGAGAACATTATTTTTAAATTATTATTTGTTTGAATTAGTATAAGTCATGTATAATATTCAATTCGTACACAAATTCAATTTTCTGCAGGAATTAATTTCCACATACCTGGCCAAAAATGACAGGATAGATTTAATGACAATGCTAAAATCACGTCAAAGATTAATATTTCGTAATTATTGAACGTCAATGCCACGCAAAGCGTTTTCTGGTAGGACAAGATTACTAGAGAGTCTGTGATAAAAATTTCGAACTATACTATACCATTGGTTTATTGTACCTGCATATATACATATATAATATAATTTTTTCAGTGATTTAAGAACCGTTAGCTAATTGAATGCAGAAATGAAATATTCTATTTATAAATATTATACTATTTAACATTTTAAGAATAAATAATAAATAATTCTTATATTATTTAGATATATTTTATATTATTTAAGATCGGTTGTCGCTTTAATAATCTCAGTGCTTGGCGACAAACTTGGTAAGTATTTAGCGACATGACGATGTATTTGACAACTTTGGCGACCAAATAGAAATTACGAGAAAGTTTTAATTAATGAATTAATAATTGAAAAAGAACTGTATTAACATCAATCGTCATCCACTGTAAATTTTTAAAAAATGTCTATTAACTTGAGTGAATAAATAAAAAGTATTTAATAAATGATTGAAAATTTGAACTAATATATAATATAATATAATAAAAAGAGTGCGTATGGATTTAAACTAAATACTTTGTATTTTGTATGTATTGTTAAATTCTTTTTCTAGAATTAAAGAATAGAATACTTCCTTTTACCATTGATAAGGTATTTGGAAACGAAAATTGTTTTTCTATAAAAAACAAAAACGAACAATCTATTTTTAATTAATTGACATAAAATAGGTAAATTATTTTCCTTAGAAGAAATATTTTTACATTAAACATTGTTAAAATTTTAATGTACGCACTAATTTTGTTACATAGGAATAAAATTTAATTTTAAGTGAACTACCCCCAGAAAGAAATTTAATCACTAGCAAAACTGTTTCAGCCATATACCATTTTTTATAGCAATTAATGAAAAGACGTACTTTCTAACAGATTTTAATAATTTTTCATATACATTTAAAGAGATTAATTTTCAAGGGTTGCATCTAATCCTGTTTAGCAATTAATTTATTTTCTGAAACTTTTTCCGTTTTATCAAAGTCTTGTATCTAATTAAATTTTAAATATGTCAAACAAAAAAAATATTTTTGAATTTAGATTTGTAAAAACCATTATGTTCACATCTGAAATTATCCTCACATTAAAAAATATATAAATTAAAATTAAGGTTTCTTCTTTTTAATATGTTAAATCTTTATTTAAAATGTTAATCTTAAGAAAATGGATTTTCCTTAAATTTCCTTAAATTCCTTTTGATTAAATTATAATTACTTTAATTTCACAAGTTGGGATTTTTTTTATCTTAAATTAAGATAAGTTTTATCTACCTTATATTTGGAAATAATTATTTCAGTTCTGTTACTTTTAATTCAAAAAATTTTAAGCTTTAAATCTGTAGGAAATTACAAATTTCTTTTAAGTATGGAAAGTACGTTTTTTTAATGTTTAATCTAACATTTTGGTCCAAAAGTTTTAATCGTTTAAATTGAAAAAATCGATTTTATTCATATAATTAATTACTAGATAACAATTAGATGAAATTTAAATGTTTGTTTAGAGATTTTTGGCGAAAACGAGAAAGTTTTGTGAATAGTAAATTTCATCCTGTTGGTTTATTTTAGATTTACTGTGCTCAGAAACTGACACTGAAACACAAGGGGAAAATGCGTCTTTTTTTTATAATTAAGTCAACATTTGTCAAAATATATGATCGAATTTTTTGACGCTTATACTGCCTGCGTATGAGAGTAAGTGATAAATATACGAATATTTTATCTAATTACTTTCCAAGTTTAAAATTTAAACATTTCTAGAAAGAAAAATATAATCAAAGTAATATTTTATAAAAATGATTTAAATTTAGATTATTATTAAATAATTAAACTCGTGGGAACAGTCTTCCCTAAACTATTAATTACAAACTATTAATAATTAAATTCGTGGGAACAGCCTTCCCGAAACTATTAATTACAAAGTATCACTAATTAAACTCGTGGAGACAGTCTTCCCAAAACTATTAATTACAAAGTATCAATAATTAAACTCGTGGTAACAGTTGTCCCAAAACTATTAATTACAAAATATCAAACATTAAACTCGTGGGAACAGTCTTCCCAAAACTATTAATTACAAACTATCAATAATTAAACTCATGGGAACAGACTTCCCATGCTTTCTAATAAAGTTATTATCCTGAAATACGTCTTGAATGTCAAAAGCGTGCAATAGTTTCAAAATATTAACTTCTTGTGTGCATTCAGCACTTTTATTGAATCTATCGTTTCATCCTTGGCGAGTTATTTGGCGATTAATGTCTGGCATGGGATAAAAAATATTCGAAATTTGAATTTATGTTTTAAACACGTTCCTCCCAACAGATTGAACAAAAATTTGACATCAAACTGTACTTGAAGTCACATAGCCCCATACCATGTTTGATATATTTCAGTTACTGCATTTTTCAAATATCACATTTACAGGTTTCAGAACTTATAGACCAGCAAACGGCCAATCTCTAGCTAGTTCTGGCATAAAATTTAACAGGTGTCTGAATTATAGATGTTTGAAACTATGTACCAAATTTTATCCATCTATTCTCTCAATTCCGTGGCTATCGTGTCAATTTATATTCGAAAAGTCGGACAGAGAGATTTATTTTCAACAATTTTGTTCAAAATATAATAGAAATCAAAACATTTGATGTAACAGACCGTGTACCAAATTTCGACAGTCTAACTCTAGATGCGTTTCAGTTATCTTTATCACAGACGGACAAATATTTTCCAAAAATAATTTTCGTCAAAACCTCGAGCTTGAATTTTTGAAGATTACTTCATTGTATATTTAGTATACAAGAAAGTAAGAAGTTAAATCTACATAACTGTATACAGGGTTTTTATAATCAAGTCCCACTTTGAAATGATGATAAAAAGAAAATTGGGTACTTTTCCCTTATACCGGCGCAAATCTCGCCAAGCAGACTTTTTGGCGACAGCACACAGCCGCCATTTTGGCGCAGGTGACAAAATGGCCGCGACTTTCTTTAAAAAATGTAGCGGAAAAAGGTTACCTGTGGCGATATTCCGTTTGGCGGTTGCATCACTATTGGCGACTTTTCGCTTTCGCCGGTATAAATTAATAATTATTTGGCCAAATATTAACAAACTTGGTAATAGTTTAAAGAATGTCATGAGAATTTCTTTTAAATCAAAAAAACTTCAAAAGCTCATCACCAGGAGATTTAAACGTCGCAGTATGCAATACCGTTAAACAAAATAAAACATGTAGACATCGATTTAAAATGTGTTTAATCGTTTCTAAAATGTGTTACAAAAGTATTTTGAATGTAGCGTCCATTATTTTCAGAAAACAAGCCAAATCGCAATATTGCATTCACAAAGTAGTTTTTAGCGTATAAGAAAAAATGTTACGCACGTGTCGGTGTATCACATCTTTCGATTCCCCCAAATTATCACCAAAGATTATCAGATTATCACCCAAAAGAGCGCCTTTGAGATAAAACACATTAGACATGCTTTATAACACTTTTCAGAAACGATTAAACACATTTTAAACCGGAGTATTCATATCCCATTTTGCTGAACAATATTTAAACCAATTTGATTAAACCGTCAATTTTGTTGAATCAATTGACGATTAAACCATCCTATTCTTTTAACAATATTAAAATAGGACATGAAGACATTGGTTTAAAACGTGTTTAATCACCATAAAAAGTGCTTTAGAGATAACAAATTTTTAACATGCTTTGAATCATGTTTCAGAAACAATTACACACATTTCGTCCTATTTTGTTTAACGCTATCGGATACAGCTCCATTTCGCTACCCCTGGTGGATAGTTTTTGAACTTTTGGGGGGAAAGAAAAGAAATTCCCATGACATTCGGTAAGCTTTAACCAAGTTTGATAACATTTGCTGCAGTAGATTTCCTTTTTATGATCCTATCAAAATGGTTTAGTTTAGTTTGGTTATTTTAACACCCCGTTGTAAAGCAACACTAGGGCTATTTTTGGGACGCACCTCGTAATTTTTACCACGGTCAGGTGACTAGGACGACACTTGAGCTTTCACCCCTCCTCCTCCACACTACACCAGCAGGAGGACGTTTGACCTGACAGATTCAAAGTGCATGAGACCCCCCCCTTACACGACTGTTCTTCGGTGTAATCGAGTCTCGAACCTGAAGCCCTTCGGTTCCGAAGCAGAGACCTTACCACCAGATCACCATTGCCCCCTTTCAAAATAGAACTTTAATTATAACCACCCTGTGTATTGGAATGCTTAAATTCTTCGCTTGAAAAAGGAAGAAGGAAACACAATGAATGACACGAACTTCCGATTCCACCTGATCTACTGAGAACAAAAAACCAGAAAGAGAAAAGGGTAATCGCCATTAGATCCACTCCCCTCTGAGCGATATCATGATATGGACAACCGCCTTGACCCATCAGTACAAGAGGGTACGTTGGAGCATCGTAATTGATGGCTATAAAAGCGAGGAGGACAGCTGAAAATTATCAGCTGCAGAGTTTAAAGCCTCTCTCGGGAAATCATGGCAGCTGGTGGAATGGGCCGGGAATCGTGAGAAAGGGCGCAAACTGCACTATTTCGGAAAGGTTGTTGGTAGGTAATGCGTTGCCCGTCGAAACATGGTATGATGGGCAATAGTTTAATGCTGTGGAATAGAATGCGGGCTCCTTTGGAGTTGGTGGTCCAGCTCAACACTTTTATCTGGATTTTGATAATAGATTTTAAAAACATTATGACATTAAACATAAGTTTTTGTGTTCTTGATATCATTTTTGTCCATAATCTGCTCCATTATGTTCTCTTCTATGCTTAAGGGATTATACTATTGTTACTACAACAAGTCATTTCCTTTTAGCCCCATGCGTGTCCGTTTAGCTTATCTTGGGAGTCATTTATAACCATGTAAATAGTTTTACTTTTATTATTGTCATCATTTTATCACTGTTATGGACACATTTATCGGTAATGGTATATTTATTTCTAATCATACAGTATTAGAACAAATAACATAAGGCACGGTCTATGAAAGAGACCATTATGTTAGATGGAAAAGGCGAAATTATTTCGTCTATTTCTTTTAAAGTATCCCCTATGCAAGAGGGTATCTGAAACTTTATATTCAATTATTACGGTTGACCAAGTAAAAAATTGGACACTTGTGATTCCGTCAGAATGATTACAAGTATAGCAACGTCACCACACATGTTTATAAAGGATGGTAGGAGGTGTTTGCTGCAATGGCGTTCAACAATGGAAGCTGTGTAGTGTGGGCAGATTTGCCCTATACATTAACATAATTTAGACTCCATCTCACATGGATTTGGTCATCTCCATGATATCGAAAAAAAAGGTACTATTTATACAAACGTGACATTCATAGCCAGAACACAACTGCCTTGTTCTTTCATTCTTTTCGAATTCAGAATTCATTTTCACAAAAATTATTTAAAAAAGAATAACCAGGAGATTACAGAAGAAAATAATTCATTCTTTCAGAACAAATAGTCCTTATTGCTTCTCAAAGAACACCCCTCCTCTGAGTTCTGATTGAAGACGAATTATTTACAAAAAGATACAATATTAGTTAACAAATTAAATAATCAAAACTTTAAAAGAAACAAAAGTTGGTGTTGCCACTACTTTTTAAAATATAAATTTACAATAACAAATAATAATAATATATAAAGTAACAAAAATCATTCCGCAGTGGAGAGCCGCCACAGCTGTTCGTATTGGAGGAAACAGATGGAAAGTAAAATCGTGCTACACACAGATGCATCCAGCTAGAAACAGCAAGAGGTAGTGCGTTTTCTAATTTTTTGAATAGCATGGGTAGTTTTGATTGATTTCCTGCCCCAAGAGAACACTATCCATATCAGTCAGCAATCAAAAGCAAAAGACAGGTCTTCTCATACAACAGTGATCCTTCTCCATGAAAATTCCCACCCACACGTCTCCCCTGTAACATAGACGACCTAGAAAAAATTATATACAGAAGTATATTAACCCTCGCCGTGCAGTCCAGATGTGTCACCCTGTGACTTCCACATATTTGGGCCCCTTAAGACTGAGCCTTGTAAGGGGTATGTTTTAATTTCTAATCAATAGTAAAGGAAGCTTGCAGTGATTCCTCAAGAATCAACCACTATCTTTCCACAGAAAATAGATAAATCTTCTGTCTAAATGATGGTAGATGTGTTAAAAAGAACATGATGATTTCTTTTGATATCTTATAAATGTATTCTTTTCATTCAACTTGTAAATTTGTCTTCTGGACAATCATTATAATTCGAAAACTAAATAACAGAATAAAGAATCATAAAACGGATTCGGAAGTTTTTATATGAAAGATAAATAAAACAATCAAAAAGCACATATCAAGAGCGGGTAAACTTTAAAGTATACTGGCTCCTGATATATACATTCTTCACAAACAAAACTTAGTTATTCATCTTAAGGAAACTTTACACTTATGAGTAAAACTCGTGTTCTCTTAATAACTTTACTAATCTGAATGTTGATAATTGACTTTAATAATCGCTCAAAGATATTTAGATAGGATTTCAACTATTCGGACTGATTGGAATTTGACTAGATTCGGTGAAATAATCAGAGTGAAATGTTATCTGTCATTTATCCGATTAAAATGACAACAGAGACGATTATTCAAATAGCTTGAGGATATATCATTCGAGCCAATCAATTCGAAATCATCATCCAATGCTAATAGAGTCTAAGAGCCTAATGTCTAATTAAAGGCGATTAATCGTCTTAATCATAGGAAGCTCAGCTCAGCTACGAAATTAATTCCTTCACTTACAAGGAGCTAATTCTTGCATCAAATCGTAGTTTTCATTTAATTTTATAATTGATTTAATGGTGCGTAGTCATGTGTTAACTCCAACATTCAGCATTTCGTCTGTTTGTCTTCAATTTATTTCACAATCACGATCTAATACTTTATCATATTTGTATTTATTATTTTCATATTTGCTATGCATATCACTTTGTGTCATAATAAAGGGAGTATGTGAAACAATTTTTGGTACTTTTCCATTATACCAGCGCAGCCAAAAAATCGCCAATAATGCTGCAACCAAACGGCCAAACGGAATATCGCCGCCAGTAACCTTTTGCCGATACAGTTTTAAAGAAAGCCGCACCATTTCGTCGCCTGCACCAAAATGGCAACTGTGTTCTGTCGCCAAAAAGTCTGCTTGGCGATATTTGCGCTGGTATAATGGAGAAGTACTCAATTTTTATTTGCATGCGAGAACATGATGTTTCGGTTTAAGACCTCAAAATGCACCAGTTGAAAATTGGTGATTTATCGCTTTTGAGGCATCTATTTTTCGCTTTTACGGTTATTACAAAATTAGAAAGAGGATTGTCACATTTGGCAATTTATCGCCTACAAATGTTTTAACAGATCCGGCATATATCAGTTTCTTCTGTCTGGAAAATAAAAGGGTAGGGTGATAAAAAGTTATCACCCAGGGGGAATAAACAAGAAACAACGAGGTTAAGTATCGAAAATTGTATAGTCTATCCGTTGTCCATGTTATGTAAGATGAGGGGCGTGGTTTCTTTTTCATAATGTCTCCAAATGCATAATCCGCTAATCAAGTGATTACTTAAAACTGTTTCAAACTGGGTTTTTTTGAAAAAAATTCTGGCTTCAGGAAAAAAGATTTTTTAACTCCATTGATTTTATGATAGTTAAAAAACCACGCTTTTCTAAGTGCTGATGATTCCGAAATATAAGTCAAACGTGAACATGATGTTTTTCTGTTGGATTGATACTATGTGATATTAAAAAAATATTGCTCTCATATGACAATTTGAAATTTCGACTGCAAATTTCATTTTTTTTCTTTGATATGCAGCTTACGTAATTAAGACTCAAACCAGAAATATTTAAAAATAGGTAAATTCACACGAAAAGAGATTAGTTTCGTTTAGTTTTGTTATATTAACATCCCGTTTAAAGCAACACGAGGGCTATTTTGGGACGGACCTCGTCATTTTGAACCAACGTCAGATAACGATGACGACACCCAAACTGGCACCCCCCTCTCCACACCAACGGGAGGACGTTTGGCTTGACAGATGTAACGTTCAAGAGACCCCCTCACTCGACGGTTCTTCTGTAGAATCGAGTCTCGAACCTGAAACCCTTTGGTTCGGAAGCCGAGACCTTACCACCAGGCCACCGCGGCCTATACACAGACACGAAAACTGAATGCTCGTATAGGGAAAAAAGTGAGAGATACAGTTGCAGTAATGTGAATGAATTTTCTAGAATTAGATTATTGTAATAACATTTGGTAGTATATAAATAAGGCTGTAATAGCTACTAGATACTAGTGATCACTTTTGTCTAATGGTTATGTTACTCGACTACTAACCAAGATGTCCCAAATTCTATAAAGACTCAATCTCACTTACCATATTGGAGCCTTCTTATGATGAACCTTCAAACCTTAAAAAAACAGCTTTCGTGGCGCCATCCACCAGCAAGAAATGAAAAATGAAAAAAACTCTCTCTGCCAGCCACCAAACGTCGTCAGAATCCCCTGATGCAGTAGCAACAACTTCACACGCTCGCCGTAACGTTTGACACTATAATATTCTTTTTCTCTTCTCCTACTCACTGGTAGTTGAGCATTGTGGTGGTATCTTAATAAGCCACTAACCACTACTAGACACCAGTGATCGCTTTTGCTTAATGCTTATGTTACTCAGCTACTAACCAAAATGTACCAAGTTCTATTCCGAATCAATTCATCGCTTGCCACAAACAGTTAGCATTTAATACATTCACAAATTACAGCATTCTGTCATAGTTTCGTAGCATAGATCCGATACAAAACTAAGAAATTTCATCGAATGATAAGGAGACTGAAATTCATAGAATGAATTAACTTTATTTTCAAAGGGTTAAATATACATGGAGTGAATTTTGTATTCCATGTTAACAGTTTTCGTCATCTATGTATATGATATAAAACCTCTGATTGTATAGATGAAACAGAATGAAATGTGAATATCAAGACTTTCCTGAGAGAAATAAAACGCATTTCTACAAATGTAATTATTAAAGAGTGCTATAATTACGATTCAGAATGAATTAAAATTGATTCCCGAATTGCAGTAATGAAATATTCGATCTCATATCGTGTGGACAGACGAAGAAACTATCCTTCCAGTAGGGTATTCTGTAGAAGTACCCCTTTTTCTTTTATGACATAATTATCTCCCTACATTTCGCATTCCTATGACAGCCAAGATTACCCGAGCTTACTCTACTAGATTTCTAGTTTTGGAGATACCTGAAACTTAAAATGTAATCTTCAAATAGCATCTTATTTGAAGTATGTTATGTATGCAAGATTCGACAGATGCCTATTGGCATGATTATGTTGATATCTAGTGCACTAGCAGGAAAATTAAAAATTTTGGTATTTAAAAATCTTTCGTTGCTATTATTTCTGTGTATTTTATTGGTGGTTTATATATCTTACTTGTGTCATAATTTCTCATTCCAATAATTCCATTCCAATTCCATTTTAATTTTTTTTATTGTGAAAATTGGAATATATAATGTACGCATGTATCATTTAATATATTCATCATACAGTACGCATTTAATACATTCAAATAAACATGCGATATAACATGGATAATTTATACAACAATATTTCATGTTTTTTATGGGACAAAGATCAAATGTTGTTGTTTGAAATTTTTAAAGTTTTTTTCGTGTAACATAAATATGATAGTAGCACTATTATTTTTTACATTATTTTTCAGTGCACACCATATAATAAATGCAATAAAATATCATACATAGCATATTACTCCATTGAAACATATAACTAATGAAAGCTCTACGAAAAAAATAAATAATTTTTCTTTCAAAAATGATTAAGCTCTTATGAACTGAAATTTATTAGCTGGAAGCTAGAAAGATCGAATGAATAAAAATAAAGAATTTAAAAAAACCGTTGGCAACATCGTGTAGAGATTGATCGGATGTTTCTAGAAGCTACACGTGTTTTTCTTTTTTTTTTATCTTTACATTTAATCATGTTCTCGAAACCGACATTGTGAACGGCTTTTTTTTTTTTTACTTCTCCTTTTTTTTTCTTAAAAAAATAAATAGAATTATTTTGACAATCAGCATTTACTTAAATATTATTCGTAATAACATTATTTCCTGCTCAATGACCATGTTGTTTTCCTTTGAATAAAATGATATCTAAGCAGCTTATACCAAGAAAACAAATTTCTTAAAATTCAAACCAGCTTCGTATACTGAAAAATAATGAAGAAATCAGCAAATATTTATAAAAATTCGAATTAGTTTCGCATTGTGATTCATCTTTTAATGATTACGGTTTCAAATATTTGTGTAAAACCATTAAGATATTCACTTTAAATTTAAAACTATCATACTCTAAAGTAGCGGGGTTTCTAAAATTTTGGATAACTTAGTTACATCCAAAAACAGGCTCATTTAAGTTTGATATGCGTAATAAATATTGAATAAATCAATAAATATTTATTAAAACTCGTAATAGCTTCGTATAGTGATTCGTCTTTTAATATTTACGATTGCAATACGATTTGCATACTGCCATGGAAATACTTGTTTTAAATTTAAAACTATTTTCAATGCTTTAAGTCAGTGAGTTTTCCAAAAATTTTATATTACTTTATTACATCCAAAAATATATGTAGCGATTTTGAAATATTGCATATAATTTAGTCATTCTATTTTATCTAAAACTTTTTTTAAAAGAAAGTAATTTGATTTATTTTTCAGAATCTGTATAAAAATTCCTTAAAAATATCTTTATTTTCAAATCCTTTTTAATGCGATTGAATTGGAAACTTGATATTGTGCAACTTATGAAACTTGAAAAAAAAAAATATCTTTAAAAGAAAAGAAATGAAATGAAAGTTTTTTGAAGTAATGATAAAAGTTGAATAAAAACATAATCTAAGAATCCTAAAGTGAATGAAATGCAATGATCGTTTGTTTGTCTTTTTCTGTTCTTTGTGTAAGCAGATGTTTTTTCTCCTATATCTAATTATTTTAGCTCTCTATTCAGAAAAATTTTTTAAGGAAAATAATCAACGTTATTAAACAAAGAAAGAAAGGAGATAAATTAATTTCATAATGAAAAAAATAAGATCAAACAATGGGTAGAATAAAATGCACCATTTTCTTAATTCTTTTACAATAAATTATATTTTTAAAATGTGTCGGAAACTCAATTCATGACACTTTGAAAGATTCTCCTCCTTTTCATTGGGTTCTTTTTAAAATAAAAGAAAACAATATCCTTTGAGACACAGGCAGATACATTTTCTCTACTTTTATTTTATTTTGAGTAATAATTAATGTAATTAGATTTGTAATTCTTTTAAATTTCTAATTAAACTTCATTATTTGTATTATATTTCATAACAACAGCTGAAAAAATCCCTTTTTTCCCTTTTTTTGTTGGTGATTAAGAATTTATTTTTATTTTTGAACATCAATAAAAGAAAAATACATAAAAATAAAAAAATATGAACAAAAACTTAAAAAAAAATGGATTAATCTCATATTACTTTTAAAATAAGTGTCTTATATGCAGAAACTCAATACATTTTCATAGATAGTTGATGTATTTTTATTACTGTTATTCTCTTACAAAATAAGATGAATCTTATTTAATAATTTTAATAATATTTTTCAACAAAATAGAATTTATTTATTTAATTTTATAAAGCATCGTATTTCTATCTTTATATTATCTCTTAATTATTCTATTCTTTTTATTATTTATTAATTTAATCCATTAATAATGCTTGACAAAATAGAAATATTTAGCTAATAATTAATTCGTTAAAAAATTTTTTACTAATTTCACTTAAATGTTGCACTCTTCGCGTCCATGCACTTGTAAACGCGTGTGTAATAAAATTCACACAAGCATGTAATGAAAGCATACATTAAATGTTGCAATGAAATGATAATTATAAATGATATAAAAATGATGGTTGATGCAAAAAGAAATGGAAAATTATTCATTTTTAGTTGAAGATTTAGGCAGCATCAATTTTTTAATATAATTTTTGATTTTACATAATAAGAAATTCTTTTTGATTATTTAGTTTATTTTTTAATCATTTATTATTTATTAAGGAATAAAATCAGAATCAATAGATTTCTTTTAAAGCACTTCATTTTTAAAACTCGAATCTTTCTGAAAAAATTTAAGGCATCCGACTACGTTTAAAATACTGGTTATCGAACACGTTGACGATTTTTTATTATTATTATTATTTTTTCTTGCATTTCAGACTTCTCTCTTCCCAAAACAGTTTATCTTTTCTAAGAAAAGGAAAGCCTGGCCTATCATTCAGAGTCACATATTTTACAACTAAAATTTGCCTTTGACTTCAATTTTCTCAAAACTTTAATTTTCATAAGAATTCCCGACCGTTACCATGATATCTCAAATACTAATGGAGGCATTTACATAAAAAGTTCAGCGAGTGTTTTAAATAACATGAGCAATGAAATGAACCAAAATTTGTATTTTTGGCGAAATACTTTTTCATTTATAGACGTTTTCAGAAAATTCAAGATGTGATTTAATGGAAAAAATGCATATATACATATATTTTTATCCATCACTTCTTTGCATCTCAAAATCTTCTTAGCTTTTGGTTCATTTAATTCATCACTGTATTTTATAAGCTAAGCACAGAGAAAAGTAGGATGACTTCAGGATCATTTTGTGTAGAATGTTAGCCGTTTTGGTTCAATTTCATTAAAATTTACTACAAATTTTCCTATTTCTCAAAATATATTATATTTCCAAATATTTTTTTGTATTTGTAGCATTTATAATTAACAATACATCTAAGAACTATAAATAATTTTGGAAAAATTCAACACCAATTTTTTTAAAATTCAATTTTTCAAAAAATTTCCTTCGAACGTAGTCGGATACCTTAATATCAATAAAAAATGACAGCATCATTATTTATAAAAAGAATTTAATGTTAGAATTAATTATACACTAATTCATATCAAAATTAAAAATAGCGAGTTGCTTAATGGAACAAACAATCAATCAGAAAAAAGAAATAAAAACATAATAGTAGAAATAGCGCAATATTATAATTCTGGATTATCCACTGGCACTAAAATCAAAAACGAAAGAAGAAAAAAAACACAGAAAATAGGACTAATTCCCTTTGAGAAATATCATGATAGCTGCCTTAACCCAAACTTTACTACTGAAGCACGTTGGGAATCGTAATTGATGGCGATAAAGGGAAAGAAGGTAGCTGACAATTATCAGCTGCAGAGTTTAAAGCCTCTCTCGGGAAATCATGGCAGCTGGTCGAATGGGCCGTGAATCGTGAGAAACTGCTCTGTTTCTGAGAGGTTAATGGTAGGTAATGTGCTTCTTGTCAAAACATGGGGAAGTGGGTAACACATCGGTGCTATGGAGGTGCTTTGAAAGCTTGTATTCAATTGAAGAAACAACTCTAGGACAATTGGATTTAATTCGTTGGTTTAAAGAAATAAAAAGTCACTTAAAAAATCGAAATACTATTTTGTGATAAATATTTATATTAGAATTATTCATTTTAAGTTTTGGTTAAAAAAAGCATTAAAATTGCTTTATTTTTTAATTAAAATACGATTTTGTAATAAGTATTGTTCTTTAAATTATCTATCTTTACTTTTGCTTAATAAGCTTTAAAAGCTATTTTTTAATTGAAAAGCAATTTTGTAATAAATATTGTTCTTAGATTTATTCATATTAATTTCTCGTTAATTAAGTTTTCAAATCTTTTTAATTAAAATACGATTTTTTAAAAAATGTCATTGTTGGAATTATTCCTCACAACTTTTGTTTAATAAACACTATAATTTTCTTATTTTTCATTGAAAAACGATTTTGTAATAAAATTTGTTCTTAAAGTTACTCATTTTAATTTTAGTTAAAGAGCATTATCTTTTATATTTAATTCAAAGATGATATTCTAATAAATATTGCTCTTAAAATTATCTGTTTAAATTTGTAGTCAAAAAGCATTAAAATTTCTTCATTTTAAATTAAAATAGGATTTTGTAATAAATATTGTTCTTAAAATAATTCCCTTTTACCTTTGTTTAATAAACATTGAGCACTTTTCATTTTTAATTGAAATGCAATTTTATAATATATATTGTTCTTAAAATTATTCGTCTTAACTTTTTGTTAATAAGCCTTAAAATATCTCTCAATTGAAATAAGATTTTGAGAAAAATATTGCTTTTTGAATTATTCGTCTTAACTTTTGTTAAATAAGCATATAAATCGTTATTTTTAATTGAAATACAGTTTTGTAATAAATGCTTTTCCTGGAATTATTCACTTTAGCTTTTTGGTTAATAAACTTTAAAGTAAAATATGATTTTAATTCTAAGAATAATCCATTTTATCTTTTGATTTATAAGCATTAAAATACCTTTATTTTTAATTGAAAGACAACTTTGCAATAAATATTTTTCATCGAACTATTTGTTTTGATTAATAGGAATCAAAATCGCGTTTTTTATTCAAATACAGTTTTTATAATAAATGCTGCATATAAAATAATTCATCTTAACTTTTGATTAATAGGCATGAAAATCTCTATCCTTTTGTGTGAAATATGTCTTTACATTTTTCATTTTTGACATTTTTGTCCAGCTTTCGAATGGATGATTTTTACGTAACTAATTTAGTCAGTACTTTAATGACTGTTTTATTTTCAAATATATTATTAATAAAATCATATAATGGTGTGTGGATTTTAAATTTAACCAATTGCTATAAGTGATAAAGCTTTTTACTAAACACTATTTTTGCATACTTAAATCATGCCTGAGTCAGCTTCCTTCTTTTTTTATCCTGTTGTTTAAATAAATATCGATCAAAATATTTTATGAATCATTTTAGTTTTCAAATTTTCCATAAATTTTTCCCTTTTCCATAAATTTTTCCCTTTTCCATAAATTTTATAAGGCATTGTTCTCAGAATTTTCCTGATAAAGAAGATATTTATTCCATTTAGTCCTGAGAGTATATTATAAGAAACTTACTTTACGTCTCATAATGGATTTACCACATACAAGGGATGCTCAAATGAAAAATTACGAAACGACACTGTGGGTATAAAAGAAGGCTTCATTCAAAGCATACACATAAGCCTGAGCACAGCAATACCATTGATTAAAAAGCCACAGAATTCCTAATTCCCAGAATTCCTGTGGCCGTGAACAAACCCTGTCCTACAGAGCGTCCTTGATTTGACCTCCAAAGCCCGTTCCTTGTGGAATCTCTCGAGCACAGAAGGACCATTGACTCCAACGTGCAAATTGATAAAACTGATGACTATGCAGGTCCATCAAGGATAAAAGACCGTGCTGCGCACAGAGGATGTGTCTCTGCTCCATGGAACTGACCAAGTTCAGGGGGGAGCAGCTTCGATCATCCCACCTACATCCCGGGCATATATCCTTGTGATTTTCATGTGTTTTGATAGCCTGAAAACAACATCTAAAAGGGAAGTGTTTCAACTCCGACGGCGAACTCAAGGACGCTGTGAAGAATTGGATATCGCCATGGTCTCTGGAATTCTGGGTACAAGAAATCCTTCGTCTCATTAATCCCTTTCTTCTCGCTCCCGTGAAAATGACGGGGTGAAATTTCTACCTCTATTTCTCGTGCCCGTGATATTTCCAGGTTGGCGTATTCAAAACTAATGCGCCAAAAAAATTAAAACAATCTATTTCTTATGCCCAGAATCATGTTTATTTCTCAGTATATACACCAGATGGCTGCCCTAGACTATTTGCAATGTTTTTAAAGATGGCTAATTTTTTTAAACTATATACTCAGTTTTATATATTTTTCTTGAATAGAAATATATGTACATTTATGATCATTATCTTCAAAATTATGTGACCGTTAAGGTGTTAATCAATAACATGATTGTGCTCAGGTTGTGTGGTGTGCATTTTTAAAAAAGTCTTCATTTATATACACAGTGCCATTTTGTACCTTTTCATTTAAACACACCTTGTAGAAGGAATATTTAGATTTTAATGATGGATTTTTATTTCTCGTTTTATTTTTTATCTAAATAAAATAATTTTTTAATAATATACTATGTATTTCTGGAAATGAAAGTTTTTGTTTAACCACCAAGGTAAGGCTAAAAAATTTGTCAATTTCTGTTCATACTACATCATATTACTCTTCTATATAATTCTCCTTTATTTCATGACTAGCCGCCTTTGGCGACCAGCTGGTTCGCCATGAATAATGCGTTCTATAATTTTTAATTAAATAACATATACATTAGCCTTCAAGAAATTTCCGGCCATTGATTGGCCTGAAATTAAAAATGTTTTTTTCCGTGATGCTTCAATATTAAATGTGTTTTTTTTTTAAAAAGCGAAAAAGGAAAAAAAAAATATTGAATAAATGATATAGATGTTGCAAATGATTATAGAAACCTTGGCTTTGCATTTATTTTTTTAGAAACTATCACATTTTATAATGAAAAAAATTACTGAATTAATGATACAGATATTGCAAACGATAATAGAAATATGCCATTAAGACGGGATTCCAACACATATCCTGTCTAAATTCAATCAGGTTTACCATAAATAAAGAAGATTTGTTGAATAAATGATTTAGATATTGCAAACGATTATATAAACCTTTGCCTTGCATTTATTTTTTTAGAAAATATCACATTTTATGTTTCTTTTATTTTATCCAGTCATGTGCTGAAAGTATCATTTCTTTAGACTTGATTTACGATGATAGTTTTTTTTTATTATTTGAACTTCCGTCGTTGTTTTCTTTTATTTTATCCAGTCACGTGCTCAAAAAAACATGGTTAAAATATTTCTTTAAAAATTCGTTAAAAATCGAGCCTTAAGTTATACATTAAAACTCTGATACCATCAGAAAGCTAATTTTTTTATCTTTAAATTGATGTTAAAATCATGTTTGTCCGATAATATTTTCGGCAGTTATAGCGGAAAAACGTCAAAATTTCGCTTAAATTTTAATTAATTCAAATTCTAATTAAAAATTCGAAAAAAGGGCTCCGAGGTGCACATTCCGAACCTCCAAGGTATACATGTACCGAATTTGGTAGCTGTAGGTCCAACCGTCTGACCTGTAGAGCGCCAACACACACACACACACACACATTGAGCTTTATTATAAGTATAGATAGATTATTGTAGTTTTTTCCTTTCGAATATGGAATAAGGGTTTTAGAAATCCAATGAAAGATTTCAGAAAAAAGTTACACAATCTTATAAAGGTTTTCATTTTAAATTCATTCCATTTTTCGCAATAGCACCAGAGAAAAAAGAAACTTTTTTTTTATATTTTAGATGAAATGATGTAACTTTATTTAGAAACTTCTTACGGCCATTTTATTTTCATTGGCTAGAAAAGAAGCAATCTTCTCAAAACGTACAATAGGAAAATGGTTTTATTCAAAAAGAAATGAAGACCATTCGAAAAATAAAAAAAATAACATTACTCAAATCTTTCATAATTCTTCAAAACACCACTTCTTAAACAACTATCCCCAAAAAATCAATTTTTCAAAAATTTCTAAGACAAATTCCTTTCAAACATGAAATTTCAATTTTTAGAGTTCGCCAAAAAAAATTCTATCAAGAACACCTCAGTTGCATAACACACCTGTCAAGTTCAAACATTCTTCTCGACTGCTGTTCAAACATTCCTTGATGTCAATCTCAAACATGTCTATTCCGGTTCGGACCAAAACGAAGAAAGGGGAAAATAAAATATTTTTAACCAGAAAAATCTATTTGCTTCAGACAGAATCTTGATGTGAGTCTGGAAAGCTGCCTGAACTGAATACGAAATTTTAAGAACTTCAGTAAAGGGATTCGGTAAATAGCTCCGTTGCGAATTGGTCTATTTGTCTGTTGGCTGGCTTGTTTGGTTTCCTTTTTAATGCATATATAACGGGATCGAAACTTCCGAGATTAACTTTTGTGAAGAGAGCAGGAAAATAACTTGTATCATTTTTTGAAGAGAGAATTTTCGCTCCCAACTTAATAGAAAATATTCTCGCATTGATGTTTGCAGTCATAGAATCTATTTATTTTGAACTACATTGCAGTGCAATCAATTTATTCTGTAATTATTGTATTCTGCGTAAACGGATTAGGAAATGGTATTTATCTCTTTTTGTTATGTCCACAGACTCTTACCAAAGAATACCTCGAATACAAGGCTCAGAAGCTTCTCTCGATTTCCTAAGGGTCAATTAGTTTCAGCTTCTTTGTAGGAACATATTCTAACCAAGAGGAGTTATTTTCGGTTAGTAGGATCATTCTATATAGAGAGAAGCAATGCGATGTACTCTGTATATAAACATTTATGATGACATTTAATTTCCTTACTTATAAGCTACAAAACTCCCACATTAGACAAGGGGAATAAGAATCTTTAATTAGGATAGTTTATTTTCGCTTCATGAAGGGTTGTCAACTTCTTTTTCATGAAAATGTGTTCTTCCTACAAGATGAGCTGTACAGTAGTGGAAGCATAATAAGCCAAATAACAAACTCAAGACTGAGTTATCTCTTTTGTCTTATGATCATGTTATCAGGCTACGAACCCTAAAATCGCGAGTTGGATCCTAGCCTGTCTCCAATCCACAATGCCATGGCGGGAAGTATCTGTAAGGCCCCGTTCCTAGGGTCTTGGTGAGCCTTGTATCAGATGAATTTTGGTCTCTTCCCCCCTCCTGTATGGACAATTGGGACTCTTTGATGTCAGTTCATCTTACCGACAGTTTGCGGGTCACTCTAAAGGCCTTATCACACAGTGAAATTTCGTCAGCACTTTTCTGTTTCTACCCTCAAGAACCGATCAAGCAAGTTTTTCGCCATTGAAAACTTATTTGCCGACGAAATATTGTCTGCAAAAAAAGTTCAACCAATCATGTAAAACTTGGAAGTGACGTCCCACAAGTAACGTCACTTTCATTGTCGTTTGCTGATGGAAAGTGCTGATGATAGTTCGCCGTGTGATAAGACCTTTAACCGACGTTCAGAAGCTAGAATGGTACTGTAATGGGTGATGACCCCCGGGGAAACACCTAATTGAGGATGAGATGCTTCGGCATGGTGGTTGAATCTCGCAAACCCAGTGAGTAAACTATAGATGGGGGATCTGGCTCCTCCCATTGATGAATGGGTTTTTTTTGACGCAACAGCCATATTCGGCCATACTGAGCCATTCCCATTGAGAACGGAACGTACTTCCTTTGGAGATGATTGTACTGTGACCGATGGACTCACTTAGGACTCAACCACAGCTCCCTCCAGTGTTTCTGTAGAGGTGTTCCAGTCATTCATTATTCATTTCCGAGTACCTCCGTGGAATGGAGAGTCAATAATATGGCTACAATGGATCAGATAACAAGTTTACGACCATCTGTAAAAGCAACGGTCCATGGGTGCAGAGAGTTTGAGCTGAAAGTCTATTTACTCCTTTAGGCTTTCATAATGAAGATCCTTCAATGATACCTGATTATTAGAGACAGGGATCAAGACAAAAACAATTTTTTTACAGTTATATTTCAAAAAAAAAATATGTTAAAGAATAATAATGAAAAGTTTATTAGGTTATTTCATGGCCTGTTGTACTATTAGACAAAAACCTTAAAAAATCACCGATCCTTAACTATTTCTTTTTTTTTAATGTTTGATAGCAACGAAATTTTTTATTCTGTTTTCCATTTCTTTAGTTTATAATGCTACATTTGCCAAAACCATGCATTGCAACACCTTTTAGTTTCAGTTGTAGTATAGCATTAAAAAACTGCTGTCTAAGGCAGTTCATGTTAAAACGAATATCTTTATTTCATCTAATTAAATTAATTCGTATTCAAAGCACAATGAAGGTATAAATTAGTCCAACTGTGTTTTGCAGGAAACAAGAGAATCGCTAATCAGATAGTGCAAATTTCATTACGAATAAAAGAAAATAAAACTATACTTTACATTACAGTTGTAACCAGGATAGCCTGGTTGATAGAGCGTTGAACTCCCATCCTTTAGGTTCTAAACTGTCGGCTGAAGAATCTCCACATGTGTTGTGACTGGCACGAATATAAATATGTTGTGGTCACAAAGCCACAGAACTGATTCGCCCGAAAGCACACGAATAAATACTGAATGATCGGACTGCCACTACAGTAACACTGACGGGAACTGTGGTTGAGTGCTAAGTGCCATCCCCGGCACAGTGCAACCCTTCTCTACAGAAGCACGTCTGATCATCGATGAAAGGAGCCAGACCCCCCCCCTTTCCATGTCCGGGATGGAGAAAACCAACTACCGTGCCGGAAGCATCTCATCCTCAATTGCAAGGCGGCTTCCTTGAGATACACCAAATAGATAACCAAAATTTGCACAAAACGCAATTCCACGCAATTCCTTAAAAGAGGGGGCTTGTTAGACGTATACACGTGTAGTTCACAAGTCAACGATGATTCCGCAAAATTTTAGATAGCCAAATCGGAAAGTCTGATTAGAATAAACCATTTGCTCAATGAGATTCGATGGAAGGTTGTCGGTACGTTGCGAGTTGCTACAAGACAATCTAATGCTGCCAGAGAGCTGATTGTGCCTCGTACTGCCATTCATTGATGGTGAGTCATAATCAAAGGAAACAAAATACCAGTACAAGACATGCGTCTGGGCGCCAGAGAATCAGCACATCTTAGACAATCGCTATTTGCCGTATTGCGAAAGACTCCAGAGGATACTAAGAACGCATCAGCTGGCATTACAGCTCCCAGTTGATGTAGGAAGACCCATATCTCTCCAAACTGTGTCTCACAGACTGCACGAAGGCGGACTGTTTGCATGGCAATCTGTTGTTTATCTGCCTTTGTCCAAAGCGAATGTCTGAATGTTGTTGAACTGCGCCCGAGAACATTGCAATTGGACAGTACAGAAATGGGCCAAGTGCCCATAGCGAATGAGTCTCCATTTAAAGATCAGAACGATTGCAGTGGGCAAGGATATGGCAAAAATCATGGACTCACAACCGGTTTCAAACAATGTTGAAAGCGGCCATTACATAAGTAGAGGTTTACTTTCTGAGCATACAAAGTGATGAACTAACCTCTATCCGTTTATTGGTGGTTTCATCACAGCTATCCGATACCACGACAAAATTATACACTTAATTGTGTTGCCTTTTGCCCTTTTATCGCTTCTAATTACTTTTAGAATTCCAGCCCGTATAGAGTACAGTTAGTGTTGAGTTTGTGCTTTCTTAAAGTTCCATCTCGGGTCCATTGGGCCCGTAGCAGTGTAACATAACCAAGAGACAAAAGTATATACTCGTATCCAGAAGTTATGTGGTTTAGGAACTTACCACCACATTACTCCCCCTCCAGTGAGGTAAAGGTGAGACGAGCGATGTTATCGCACCAATCGTTATGCAGGGCGACGAACGTTTTTGTCGCTCCAAGTTTTATGGCAACTTTTTGCTACCGGTAGAGAGCGACACGAAGATTGCTTTTGTTATTTCAGAACCAAGGTCACCAATGTGCATTCTTCAGATTCGAACTCGGGTCCGCAGCCGTGTAACCTATCCCCTAGTCAAAAGAGTAGACTCGTGTTCGGAAGTTATGTGGATTATGGGCTTACCACCACAAGTTACCTGAAAAAGGAAACCATTCAACAAATGGCGTTTTCTGTGAGATCTCAGGATCTAAATGTCATAACGCATGTGTGTGGCATACTGAAAAGACATATTGCAGATCACAATATGCCGCTAGGTGCCCTCCACGAATTCCAATAAGCCTTGTTAAAAGAATGGACATTACAGCCACAACAAGCGATCAACGACATTAATACTAGCATCAAGCAAGGCACTGTCACACAAGCTAAGGTCTATTATTCCTGTTATTAGAATGGGGTTTCCATTTGCTTAACGACCAATTTACTAATCTGGTCTGTCATGCCTCAGGGACCGTAATATATTTTTCTCTTTATATTATTTTTTCATATGAGGTCCATTAAAGCCACAAAATTCACGCATATCTCTTATATAGTTTTGTTTAATTCCGAGTTTTGCATTTGTTGCTTATTTTTTGAGTAGGAATGTTTTATGTCAGAATTAAAAATTAAAGCCTTTCTCAAGGAAGAACTAAATAATTTAGATCAATAAAAATATTTCTAGGAAGTTTCCTAAGCTACATATGTTTTTTAATAAATAATTTCCCAGACAATTCAAACTTTCTGAGCATACTACAAATATTTGATATTATTTCAAAACTATTAGGAAATTACGATTTACAAATCCCTATTTGAAAACCTTTAATACACCGTAACTAAATCATCATACACTTTGACATTCAAATCGGAGACTGGTTTCAAATTATTTCCCAAAAGGCTTCAAATATAACATTACAGTCGAATACATTTCATATATCGAATTTCAAAACAACCCTATAAACATAGTCAAACAGATACGAATATATTCAATTTTAGTTATTTATTTTTGATAACCATAAAGGAATCCTTCAAGAAAAATTCTTCACTAGGGTATTATAATAAATACACCGTAGCAAGACCATACCATAGTATTAAATTTCAAAACTCCAAAAATGCTTTAAAAAAACACAATACCCTCTTATAAAATCTTGCTTAACCGAGCGTTTCTATCCCCAAACCAGTTGAATTCCCAAACCTCAGATAACAATTCGTATAAAAAGAATTCTACCAATGCATAATCAAGACCACAAAAAAGCGTTCCTTTTTGTATGGTAGAGCTCTTGTCATCACAATAAAGGTTCCATAAAATACCGCCAAGTTGGATATCTAACGACAGACTTTTATCCCCTGCGCTGATTGGACGGAAACCGGAAGCATTCAACCATTAGACGTGCTCCTCTGACATCCGCAACTTCTCGTTATCGTCCAAGACGGTTTCACGTCATCGATCTGAACTTCAGGTAGATGCTTGCCTGCCTTTTCTATGAATATATTCGAGAGAGGGGAGGCATGACCTTTAGGCATTGGGCAAACATCATGCCCGAACACTCTTCCTTTTTCCCCTCTTGGAGAGGAGGGGGTAGGAAAGTGGGTGTTTTCGTAAATTAAGGGGGGAAAGTTGATAAATTCAATTCTTGCTTTCATTTGGAGGAGGCGAAAGATGAAGAAGAAAAAAATAAAAGAAAATATAGTTTCGTCGTTCCCTCTTTTTTTTCTTCTTCTTTTTCTTTCTTTTTTTTTTCTTCGTATTTTTTTGGGTCACGTGATCATTCCTTCAAGTTTTCTGCTTTTCGGTGGGTTTTGTGGGGGGAGTGATTTCAAGGAGAACTCGTTGAAATATTGCGAAAAAAAAAGGCGAAGGGATAGATTGAATGGCTGTTTTAGATTTTTTTAATTCATATTCGCAATCATAAATTATTTCTTTCAATGCTAATTTCTGTTAGTTGTTTATGAAGAAAGTAAAATGAATGTAAAATTATTTCGTATTAAAAGGAATGAAAAAGCTTTCAGTTATGTTTTTAAAACTGACAAACTACATATAATTTATCGAATCGGTAAGTAATATTCTTGTAGAAATAGCAATTTTTGTATTTATTTATTTGATGATTCGTTTGAGAATGAAGTTAGAAGACATAAATTCCTTTATTGTCTTGAAAACGCACACATAGATTACAAGAGAAAAAAATTTCTAGAAATTATTGAAAAATTCAAAATAGTCAAACAGTTCACTATGGAGAGTATTATACACTACACACAAACAGTTTGTGGTTCTTCCGAAGCGGTTTTCTTTTTGGTTACTAATGTCTTTTATACATAAAAAATGGTCTCTATTTCAGCATATATTCGCTCTTTCTGTCTTAAGCATTGACACGAAATTCAATTCCTATTATTTTACCATTGTCTTTCTGTCATAAGAATCTTTCTGTCTTTTAGTTGGTGCACTCATTTTACCTTCTTTCTGTCTCAGAAATTATGTCCCTCCAGTACTATTTTCGCTCTACCTCGTTTTACATGGGCTGTCTTGTCATTTCCTGAAATCATTGCACCTCTCTTTCTGTCTTAAGAACTGTCGATCTCTACTCCACAAACTATTATATCGTCTTTCTGCCTTAAGTAATTGCATATCTATTTTATCCCCATTCTACTTTTTTTCTTCCATAAGTAATAATTTGTCTTTCAACTTTTAAAGCTATTAGAAAGTCTTTCTGTCTCAATTCTTGAGCTCTTTCTGTCCTAAATAGTCTATATACTCTCTTAAACTATCTATCTCTCCACTCAAATTTGTTCTACATTAACTTTAAGACGTGATCTACCTCACTACATTTATAGTCATTATATGCTCTCTCTTTGTCTAAAGTAGCGATCGATTTCTCGACTCCAAATGTTATTCTTCCTACTTTGTCTTAAGTAATGTCTATAGATCCCAATAATTGCAAATCGCTACAATGCTAATAAAGTTATGAGTGCATCGTGTCATCTAATGTCTAAGAAATGGCCTGCCCATTACTTGCCATACCTGTTCTACCCTCTCTTTATCGTTAGTACTAATCTATCTCTATATTCCCTATGTTATTTTACCATCTTTCTGTCTTAAGTAATATTATGTGTATTGATTCTTATATTCATTTTACTCTCTCTTTCTACTGTCTGAGTTTCGACTTCTAATGTCTGTCTCTTTTTCTTTAAGAAAAATCATTCAATTTTTCTATTTCTATTCTGTTATTTTATCAACTTTAAGAAGAAGTTAATGATTTCCTTGTTCGTTAAAGTTAATATAAAAAAAATTGCTTTTTTGACCATCTATTTCAAAGTAGCAATTTCACTCCGATATTTATTTCTTAATATATATTCTTATGTGCATGCATCAATTTTTAATAAATAAATATAATTATATTAATTATCTTATCAAATAGCAATTGATAAGTGAAATATGAATTATCTGCGTCTCATATCAATAGTGCCAAAGTATCAAGTGCCAAAAAAAGCACATACTCCAAGCAAAACAAGCTGATCCCAAAATTAAGTGCTAAGAAAAGAAATAAAAGACTAAAAACACTAACTTCAAATTCAGTGTAAAAGTTCATTATATTTTGGTACTCTTCCGTTAATCAGACGCAACGAGAAATCGCCAAATAATGTAGAATTCCGTCAAATTTCCACCTGTTTTAGGATTCACTTCGCTTGGCGGCTTGGCTTGCATTTGATTCACATTGGCGGCATACGGAATATCCGACCGTAGAACGGAAAAGTACCTATACTTTACATTCAATGGAATTTGGGGGGAAGACATCTATCTATTAAAAGGCATAGTGTTGAAGAAGGAAAAAAATTATATCATTGATTGCTCATAGGGAAGCCCGGTGGCGTAGTGGTGGCGCTCCCAACGCGGAGGTTCGAGGTTCGATCCCCGGTCAGACTAAGGTCGATTCAGCCTTTCATCCCTTCAGTTGGTCTACAAAATGAGGATAAAGGATGCTTGGGAACTAAACACTGGGAGTTCCGCATTAGGCTGACCACCTGACCAGAACGCATTTTCCAATTCTCTACCCTATTTCATGTAGGGAGGAAAATCAAGCAATATCATTGGTTCGCACCACCGCCCACTCTGTGACGTCATTACAAACGAGCTTCGAAATAGTTTTGGTTCATATTGCTGATTCTGATTATCTATCGTAATTTTTAATTAAATAATATTAGTATTTTTAAAAATGTTTTTTTTTTCTTATTATAAAGAATCAGTATGTAGAGTCGACCGATCCATTTAAGAGAAGTGGGCTAGAGATATATAGACACGATTTTGATTTAAAGTAAGGTAATGTTTTGTAAATTTACGACAAAGTAAAATGTTTCCTTACTTAAAGAACAGAAAACTATTTTAAATATTATTGAATGGAAAATTATAATGAAAAATACAGGTGGCAAGCAAGAATGTAGGCATAACTAAGATGTTTAACAATATCGCAAAGAATTAAATCGAATTCAATCAGTTTATGCCATCTTGTTATAAAAGGCATTAAATACGTTGCGTCGAAAATCTGAACGAGAGCAAACATGGCACTACACTCTTGTCATAGAGTGGTTTGTGGTAGGAACTGACGATATCACTCGATTTTTCTCCAAACATGAAATACGGTAGGGAATGGGAATATGCAACCGGGACATATGCCTATCACCCCAGGGAGCTCGGTCGAGAAAACATTAATAGGTACTGTAGGCGTAGTTCTATGTAGGCCTGTCGTGCCACTGAGTTTAATAGTAGTTAGTGCTTTTGAATTGCTATATTCATATACACACGGATGCATGAAAGCATACACAGACAGACTTTTCGCTCTCAGATTTCATTTGTGTTTGATACAGGTTTACAGTTTTAAAGCATATATTACAGGTACATTATTTCATTATTATAACCTGTTCCGTTTTGTAATTATAAAATTTAAACACAGATAGATACAATAACAAAAATGATTTTTTTAAGAAGTCTAAAAGATCAATATTTTGAAGCCAAATTTTTTTTTATGTATATAACAATTTTTTTTCCTGTACTTCACAAACACTTAACAAAACACTTAAAGAATAATTTTATTTTTACTATCAAAAATTACCAAAAAGTTCTTTACAAATAAAGGAAAAATAAGTTATATTTTATACTTCCATTTCAGAAATAAATCTATAAAAATATATTATAAAAACTTTCCCATTACATACACAATAAAAAAAATCCACAGAAAAATAAAATGATTTGATTCTTAACGACTGAGCGAATTTATTGACTAAGGTTTTGAAGATTTCGTATTCTATGCATGCATCTTTCCGAACTCACATCTAGATGCCACCTGGAGCAAACAAATTTAATAATAATTTTTCTCTTATACTTCACAAACACTTAACAAAACACTTAAGGAATAATTTTAGTTTGACTATCAAAAATTATCTAAAAGTTCTTTAGAAATAAAGGAAAAACAAGTTATATTTTATACTTCCATGTCAGAAATAAATCTATAAAAAATATATTATAAAAACGTTCCCATTACATACGCAATAAAAAACAAAACCAACATTTCCGAAGAAAAATAAAATGATTTGATTCTTAATAACTGGACGAATCTATTGACTAAAGTTCTGAAGATTTCGTATTCTATACATGCATCTTTCCGAACTCGCATCTAGGTGCCACCAGGAGCAAACAAATTTAATAATAATTTTTCTCTTGTACTTCACAAACATTTAACAAAACACTTAAGAAACAATTTTATTTTTACTATCAAAAATTACCAAAAAAGTTCTTTAAAAATAAAGGAAAAACAAGCTACATTTTATACTTCCATGTCAGAAATAAATCTATAATAAATATATTATAAAAACTTTCCCATTACATACACAATAAAAAAACAAAACAAACAATTCCGCAGAAAAATAAAATGATTTGATTCTTAACAACAGAACGAATCTATTGACTAAGTTCTGAAAATTTCGTATTCTATGCATGCAACTTTCCGAACTCACATCTAGATGCCACCTGGAGCAAACAAATTTTCTGGTTAAAAATACAGAAAATATTTTATTTTTCCCTCTTTATTCTCGTCTGCACAGAAATAGATATATTTAAGGTTGACATCAGGAACAGCCGAGGAAAAAGTTTGAACTTGACAGGAGCATTACAGAATAGAGGTATTTTCAGTGTTCTTAGTGTATTTTTTTTCTCGTTTCTAAAATTGGAAATTTGATGTTTGAATACAAGTGACGTAAAAAAAAAAAATTCAGAAGACTGTTTTGGTGTTGACGTTTCATAAATAATGTTTTTAAAAAATGTTTAAAATATATTTAAAAATACTTATTTTTGCTTTGGAATTATAATATTTATTCTGGAAAAAATGTTTTTTTGAAAAGATTACTTTTATTTAAGTTGAAAAAAATGACCAAAACAAAAATAATAATTTTTTACCAAAAATATATAGAAAAGTATTTTCATAAAGCATTTTGTATAAGAAATGTCCTTTGTAAGAATATGTTATTTTGCTTTTTCGGAAATTTTTGTACCAGATTTCAAAATTTATTTTTGCATACGTAAATGAAAAAGATGTAAATAAATAAATTTTAGTATATTGTATAGAAATATAACATCCGTTGAATAAAAATATTTGAGAAATTTTTATTTGTTACTATAAAAAGAGATGTAGTATTTAAAATTAAAATTTTCTTTTTTGAAATGGTATGATGTTATAATTCTTTCTTCATAATTAATTTTTTTAATGAATAAAGTGTAGATACAGATTAGAACTTTGATCATTGCTTTTAAAAACATTTTATGCTCATTTTATTGAAAGAAATGTACAAAAACAGGCAATAGATTAAGATAGATTTTCTTTTTTGCTATAATTTTTTACATAGTATTAAAAGAAATGTTCGTTACATTCAACAGTTTTCATGAAATTTTAGTTTATTTTTTAATCCGAAAAGAATTATTATATAGTGCTTTAACTATATATAACTAAGAATTATTATTATTACAACTATGCTTTAACTATAATGAAGTTGAGAAATGAGTTACTTTGCCTTTTGAAAACCTTGGTATCAAAAAAATCTTCTACCATTAGCTACAGACCAATATTATAGAAAAAAGCTCTTATAGAAGTTATTCTTTTAACTTATTATGAATAAATAATTCAACCTCCACTGCTGTTAATTGCATTTACTATAAGATTTACAATATGACTTAAGTTGACATGCTTTTTGACCTTAAAATAAATAAGTTGTCGATTTCCTAAAAGTTTATTTTTTCTTGAGCTTTATTTTATTTCATTCGGAAAAAACATTTTTTTCAGAAATACTATACCTAATTATTGGCATTTTTGATTTTTTCAATAAATCGTTTGCTTTTATATTTAAAAAACTCAAACGGAATTTTTAAACATATAAAGTAAACGAATTAACGGTTTTGGCAACAGCTCAAGTTTTGTTAATCGAACATAAAATGAAAATATATTAACGACTCTGAATTTGATAAGAGAATTGCAGAAAATTTCCATTTCAATTAATAACGTTGTAAATAAATTTTCATGGACAATTGACCTAGATGCATTTATTTTTAGGAGATAGATTTCTTCTTACATTTGCAACATCTTTTCTGTTATATACTCACTCCTTTATAAAAGTACATGTGAGAAATATTATAAAATTTGAAAAAAAAAATCGATTTCAAGATTTTAATAGGTTTCCTCAACTTAGATATCCCCGAATCTAAAATAAAAAAAAGCAATTTCGGATTTATATGTGCGTGCATGTTTGCTTGTCTACCAATCTTTCTTTCAGTGAACACAATAACTCAAAAATCATCAAAAGTTTGCTTAATTATTTTATTAATCACTTTAATGAAGAATAATTAATTTTTTCTTAAAAATTTTTTTTAAAATTAAATTGTAAAAGAGCATTGATTAAATCCATTTTTCATTCACTCTTTGATGTGCTAATGTTTTGAAATTTTAACCATCTGTGTACTCTAAATAACGATACACAGTTAAAAAAATTTCGGTTTTAGTTACTCGTTACTCAATTTGTTTCATTAAATTTTCATTCCATTCAAATGACGACATCTAAAAATATTTTATGGAAGAATGATTTCAAGATTCTATGATATTTATAATAATAAATTACAAGTTAAAAAATAAAATGTGAAAAATAATAAAGTAAAAACCATCACTCTTTTTAATACAATAATAGAACACTTTTTTTTCCATGTTATTCTTTCTTTACTCTAAAATGTTCAGAAACAATTTTTATTCTTTTTGTTCGTGTTCTTCAAAAAAAGATAAATTATTTTAAAATTTGCTATATTGTTGCAACTGCAATTTATTTGTCATACTATTTTAGAAATCTTAAAACAATGCATAGAAAGCAGCTGTTTAAGAATTTAAACAGATGTTCCAATTAATTTTTTTATTTTTCCTTTATAGAGTTTTACTTCGACTTTTTAAAAATAATTATTTATCGTTTTCTGTTAAATGAATAATTTAATCAAATGTATCTCTATAAATTCTTGAAAAGTATATTCAAATTGTGCTTTTCTGTCTACCAATTAAAACACATTAACAAAACAAACAACTAATAACGATTTTGTGTTTGTCCTGAAATACTTTATTCTCTCCGAATTTTAAATCGTCGATAAGCACTCTCATTTATTGAATTTTAAATCTGTAGAGCATTCTAGGAAACTCATTATTCGAAGCAGTGGAAATCAGACGTTTGAGCTGGAATGGTTAATTTGCAAACTCTAACTTCGACCGTAGAATTGAAATGTCATTGATTTTGCACAGAGCTTAGTTATAATAGAAGGAGCGAAAATTCGTAGGTCGATTCCGAATGCATTTCAATTTGCCTAAAATTATCATCCGTTCTTGAAATACGGCTTTAAAGTTTATGGCATGTTTTGGTTCGGAATTTCACATTGCAGGCAAAATCCCAGTAAGAATTCAGAATACTAAGCAACTATTTTTAAAAAGAAGAATACTTAGTTTCGTGTTCTTAAAGTCCGGAAATTTATTTGCTCCTTCAATCTGCATTTTAAAATCGATTGTTTATTTTCTTTATTCTATTTCTTATTGCGTTTCGAGCAGTTCATCGATATTGTATTCGACATTGATCGAAATACTAAAGTAATCTCATGAATATACCATAAATAGTATGAATGACAGTAAAAGATTTATTTTTATTAGTCCTTTCATTCAGATATTTTTAAGAAATTTGAAAAATGAATCATAATCCATATTTGAAAAAAAAAAAATCGAACAAGATCTTTATGAACAGGAATCCATGATAGATTTTAAAAATTATGAAACCTCTTTTATTAATATTCTAAATGGTAGAAGTGTCTTTATTTTAATTATTTTTTATTATTATCTTCAAATTAATATCTCCCAAATTAACTACTACAAAATGAAATTAAATTAATCGATAAACTCATGATTAATTACTAAAAGTAACATATTATTGTTCATAATTTAGTCACTGAATAAACAGAAACGAAAAATTGGTGCGCCAGAAGTTAACTAATTATTCTATTTTTTATATATTCAGATCAAATAAAAAAATATAAATGATTTGAATTCTCAAAATAAAAAACGAAGTAAAATAACCCTTATTTCGATTACAAAAGCATATTTCAGAGAATATGATACGAAATACCTGATTTAATTAGATGAGAAATAAAATATTGAATTACTACACTGGCTAGAGTTACGATGCATACGAAAATATCAAAATCCAAGGTACTCCGTCCCTACTAGCTTATGCTCACGAACTTCCAGATTCGTCTCGGTTCGCTTAGCGATTTAAACTTGCTCGCTACCTGTTAAACCACTTTACTCTAGCAACACATACATTCAAATTCAATTTATTCCAAAATATGAAAGAAATAAAAAAAAATGTAAAGCAAAAAGTACACTCGTAAAAAATCACCTGCATAAAAGTTTTTTGTAAACATAAATAGCCTTTCTGTTAAATAGCTAGATACATCCACCAAAGAAACAATTTTTTTTAAAAAAAACATTGTGCTTTTCTCACAATTTTTCAGGGCCGCGGTGACCTGGTGGTAAGGTCTCAGCTTACATTACGGTATCTTCTCTAATTTTAATAAATTTTAAAAATAATTTAGTTGAGTTTTACAACAATGGTCTTCATTGTTGTAATAAATTTAATAATTTTCAGTGTCGTGACAAATTCTTTAGCCTGAGGGTCGCGGTGGCCTGGTGGTAAGGTCTCGGCTTCGGAACCGGAGAGTTGCAGGCTAGAAACTCAATTACACTGAAGAACCGTCGTGTGAGGGGGAGGTCTCTTGCATGTTAAATCCGTCAGGCCAAACGTCCTCCCGCTGTTGTGGTGTGGAAGTTTGGAGAAGGGGATGCCAGCTCAGGTGTCATCATCTGACTGTGGCTCCAAATGAAGAGATCCGTCCCAAAATAGCCCTAGCGTTGCTTTACAGTGGGACATTAAAATAATTAAACTAAACACAATTTTTCAAATTTGGGAATTATACCATCAAGACAGAATTTTTAAAAATTGATATTTACAAAAATCAGATTCAACAAAAATTGTGCTTTTCTTACAATTGTTCTTATTTGGAAAATGCACAATAGAAACAGAATAAGAATTTGATATTTACAAAAAATAAATTGTCTAAAAGCAGCTATATTCAAATTCGTGTATTTGACACTTGAATTTATTTATTTTTCTCTGAGACGGATCTTAAAAAAAACCTGACATAGTCTCGTAACATATGCTCTGGTAGTTTGGAAACTTCGCTTCGTACACATAAACGTTTAACCTTATCTCGTTTGTTACGACTGCATCTTCTTATGAGCGATTCTTGAGCATTTTCATTCTACCTGTTTTCTCTTTTCCGATGATTTCGTTTTCAAAACGATACGACACAACTTGAGGTCATCGCAAAATATTTTGTCCATTTATTGACCTTTTTTTGGTTAAAAAAAAATCAAATCGTTGAAAGATTAGCATTTACTTGAAATCTTATCAAACCGCGTGCCGAATGTTCCCTGGGGAGGTCAAAGTGTTGCCAAACGAAGATTAACAATTTCGGCCTGATTTTACTTCCACGCAAGCGTTTTAAATAAATATCTAAATTCAATGGACGCCAAAACAGCAATTTATAGCCAAGCATGGAATGCTTGAATCTATCCAATGAAATTGTGGCAAACATAAATCAGCCCGTTTCTATACAGGTACAGCGTACTGGCCGAGTGTAAACCCGGTAATATTGTGAAAATCAATTATTGTTAGTTTCAGTATTCTGATATTCTGAGACGACCATTTTTTTATGATTCTATCTCATTAAAGGGAAAGGCACGTGAGGATGAGAAAAGTTTCAAAATTTGTTATTCTTTCACCTTGATTTGTTGTGGTTTTTTAAATTTTTGTTCAGGTGTGTGGGAATATCGCGTCGTTTCCAACCATATTTTTTTTAATTACGTCTGTGAGTAATACGAGTTTATTTTATCGTTAAATGTAAACATCCCATCCCTTTATTTTTCCTCTCATCCCTACTTTGACGATTTAAACCTATCCTAACGCATGCGTGAAAACGCGGAGTGTTTTAGAATACCTTACCAAATAATAATTATGGTTTTTAAAATCGTCTGCTTCAGTTGATGTTTTAATTTTAATTGGAAACACTAAAAACGATTTTTAGGCAGGCATTATAGATTAGTAGATATATTCTGAAGAACACAAGCCTATAGACGATAAAAGGATTCTGATATTTTAAATAAAAAGTTTTCCCTTTTAAATAATTACGCATAAAATAATTTAAATCCTGAACATTTCTGGGTATATCATCTCGTATATTTTTTAAGAAAGTAATAAAAGCTCGATGAAATAAGAATTAAAAAATTTATATTATTACAAGCAAAAAAAATGATAATGTTTAATTATTAAACGTATAAAAAACTTAAATACTGTCATTTGAAATTACAAAAACAATTAAACAACTTCGATCTTTAAGAAAGCATTAATTTAAAAAATCTGTTTTATATTAAATATTTTTATTTTAAAGAGTACTCTACATTTATTGAACTTTATTTTCCACATTTTTTCCCATGAAATTTTTATTGCATTGACTCTTTAGAATAATTTTTAAAGAAAATTTATTTTTTGTTTCTTTCATCATCATATTTAAGATTTTTTAGCATTTAATCTAGTAAAATCTTAAAGCAGTCTAATATTCGTATTTTTTAAATTAAAAATGCTTAGGGCAATTTTAAATAATTTTATTGCTATTTATATATATATACAGCAATTCTTCCAGGAAAGAAAAAATTCTTAGAAATGGAATAGAAATTTTATACCAAAAAAAAAAAATCGATAAAATCATTTTCCTGTATACTTTATACCATAATCAGAAAAAAAATCCTGCTTTTAATTGTAATGCTAGAATTAATGCATATTATAAATTAAACGTATAATTTCAATTCAAATCTTTAAAAAAAAATCTTATATAAAGTTCTTAGTTGCATGTGTTTTTATGTGTTATTAAAATTAAATGCAAAATTTATTAAAAAAGCTTAAAAGCATGAAAGCATCAAAAATATCACAAATCTATTGAATCATGCAGATTAAAAGAAAAAAATATTCAACACAATGTGCTTTGCAAAATATATGTATTCATATAATCCATAGACGTTTTGAGCTGAATATTTATTGTTGTTTTTTAAGTTTAGTTTTCTTAGTAACGTTGTTTTTATGTAAAAAATATACCACAGAAACAAACTTCTAAATGTGTTTTATGAGTAATTTTATCAATTTAACATATGTTTAGGAAAATTAATGGGAAATTTTATTTTAATAGAAAGCTTCAAAAATAAAATTTTCCATTTTATAATCATCACATGCTTTCGCCTTGGAAAATACAATTTATTTCCTTTTCTAAGCAAATCATACTTGCATGAGCTAGTTAAGAATTATTTTTTATAGTTTTTTTAATGACAATTTTTTTGGAGAAAAATAAAATAACTTCAATAAATATTTTTCTTAATCTGAAATGTTATTCGGCCTTAAAAAAGAAGACGAATAGAACAAAACTTTTCTTCTTTGTTTTGATGTCGAAAAACGTTAAAAACAATTCTGCTAGAATATAGCCAGAAGAAAAGAAACAATACTTTGGAATAAAAATAAAATCTTTAGGAAAACAACAGCTGCTATTACAACCGGAAGAGGCTCAAATGAATAATGTGTAACAGTTAAAACTGTCGTCTAGATTAATTCCAATATTAATGAAGAATCTCTTCACAGATTGTCGATGAATCAACAAAAATCGTTTGGCGCTCTGTGAAAACAGAATCGAATTTTTTCCTGAGTCACGCAACCGACTCATCACCAAAAGGATTCCTTTCCCCCACAGTTTCTCCTTCTTTGCCATTTCGTGCTTTATTTATTTATTTATTCTTTTTTTTCTTCCCCCTCCTAAAAATATTGTTTCTCGATTTCAGGCACTTTATTTCTTCTTTCGTTTACCATTTGTTGTGTCAAAACAGAAAAAGAGACCCAGAAATATTCTGCTTTATTTATCTTGCTTTTGCAGATTGTATTAAAAAAGGAAAAAATAGTTCAAATTCCTGGAAAGTAAATATGAATTTTTATAAAAGGTGTCGATTCGTTTGATTATTCAACCATTTAAATTGACTTGATTTTTCTGAATGTAATGTTAGCAGTTAAATGAAAAGAACTGTCCAACAATAATTCAGTTCTTTTGATGTTCCAACAATGAAAAAATGATTTCTGATAACACTACAGAATTTGCCCACATAAATTTGCATAGAAATTAGTTCTTTAGATACATAACATTATAATAGTACGATATAAATTAACTTTGTAATAAGGAACCAAATTCAAAGTAACCTTTTTAGATAAACAGCTTTTTCACAAAACATTGCAAAATGTATATATATATATATATATATATATACATATTTTTTTTTTTTTTTTTTTTTTTTTTTTTTTTTTTTTTTT
>JAPMOQ010038114.1:591404-604306 GCA_026543055.1 Argiope trifasciata | reverse complement strand
CTAAAATTTTCAAAAATTTAATTTTCTCACAATTCAATAAAATTAAAACAATATGTAATAACAAAATTTCTTTTATAAAAGCAACAAATAGTTTTATTAAAAATTTAAACAATAACGATTTTCCAAAAAACTACTGTAATATCAATACTTTAATAAAAAAAAGAAATAATGAAATATTAGTGAAATAGATGGCGCTAATAAATCCCATTTATGTTTAGTTACACTGTAGTATTATTATTGGAAAGGAAGAACGATTGTCCGCGGCCAGGTCTGTTCACTTATTGTTTTCTTAATTTAGTCATTAATTGTGATTTTTCTTATGTAGTTTTACTTTGTATATATATATTTGTCTCATTTGTTGATGTTTTTAATGTTTTGCTTTGTTTTTGTCTTTTGCTTTTAAAATTGGTATGTCTCTTTTGCCTTCATTTTCGGGGGATTTTAGGGCCACGAGGTGTCAATACTTTTGACCATTGTCCACCGATGCCTCACAGAAAAAATCCCTTATTAGGAATCCTTGCTTGAAAGTGGCTCCTGACGAAGTTTTCAGGCCGGATTCTTTTTCTATTGACTATTTTTTTCTATTGATTATTGTTTTGATTCGGTTGTCTTATTTTGTTAATTAATTTATATTCATTTGTATTTTAGTTGTAGCTGCATTTGCGCTCTCCAAATACAATGATTGATTTAAAAACATTTTAACTCTTAAAACTTTTTTGAATCAGTAATGATTTTTAGTTTCGATTCCGGTTTTGGTTTCGTTTCCGTAATTACTTCTGTTTCTGTTTCGTTTAAATAATTCTTTGAATATAGTATTTTGGATTTGTTTCATTAATTGGTTCTTATTCATTTACCTTTCATTTTGTAAACTTTTAGCGTGTAATTCTGAATTGAGTTTTAATTTCGATTTCGACCTAGTTGGTTTCGTTTTAATTTTTATGATTATATATATATATATATATATAATAAAGATGAAATCTTAGATCACAAATTTCAAGTTGAGAACATTATTATTTTTATGGTCATTATTTTAATTAATTTAAGTCATAAACCAATTTAAACGTGTTTGAAATAAACATGAGACTTCTCTGTCGTTCTCAATCCCTACCTTTGTATATATACACTGAAGTGACAAAAGTCATGGGATAGCAATATGCAAATATACAGATGACAGTAGTATCGCAGCGAAAAAGTATAAATGCGCTGTTCGTTTTCCAGAGCTTTCATTTGTGTTCAAGTTATTCATGTGAACAGATTTTTCGTGATTTATGGCGGCACGACGAGAATTAACAGACTTTGAACGTGGAATGTTAGTTGGAGCTAGACGCCTGGGTCATTCCATTGCGGATATCGTTAGTGAGCTCAACATTCCGAGATCCACAGTATCAAGAGTGTGCCGAGAGTACGAAATTTCAGGTATCACATCCCATCATGGACAGCGCAGTGGGCGACCACCTGCACTTAACGACCGAGTCCGCCGACGTCTGTGTAGAATGGTCAATGTTAATAGACACGTAACACTTCGTCAAATAACTGCAGGAATCAATGTGGGACGAACGAGGGACGTGTGACGACGGAGAAATTTATCTTACTTGGGCTATGACAGCAGAAGACCGACTCGAGTGCCTTTACTGACAGCACGACATCGCCTGCAGCGACTCTCCTGGGCTCGTGAGCATATCGACTGGTCCCTAGACCAGTGGAAAACCGTGGCGTGGTCAGGTGAGTCACGATTTCAGTTGCTATGAGCTGATGGTAGAGTTCGAGTGTGGCGCAGATCCCACGAAGCCATGGACCCAAACTGTCAGCAAGGCACTGTTCAAGCTGGTGGTGGTTGCATAATGGTGTGGGCTGTTTTTACATGGCATGGACTTGGTCCTCTGGTGCAACTGAACCGATCATTGACTGGAAATGATTATGTTCAGCTGCTTGCAGATCACTTGCAGCCATTCATGGACTTCACGTACCCACACAACAATGGGATTTTTATGGATGACAATGCGCCATATCACCGGGCCAGAACTGTTCGTGATTGGTTTGAAGAAAGCGCACGATCTGGCCACCTAGATCGCCCGATATGAATCCTATCGAGCATTTCTGGAACATCATCGAAAGGTCCGTTCGTGCCCAAACTCCTGCACCATCCACACTTTCACAATTATGTACGTCTATACAGACAGCATGGCTCAATATTCCTGCAGAGGACATCCAACGACTTGTGGACTCCATGACACGTCGAGTTGTTGCATTTCGCTGGCAAAAGGAGGACCGACACGATATTAACAGTTATCCCATGACTTTTATCACTACAGTGTATAATGATAATTTTTTTAATCTTTCATTTTCAATATTTGTAGCTAATAAACAAAGTTTTGGAGCTCGACCGATTGTGAGATGGAAAAAAAACTTCGTTTTTCTAAATATCGACGCATGCGTAATCTGATAGTCTTGTGATTGTTTCAAACCGATTTAAGCTGGTTAAGGATTTAAATTCATTAAGATAATTCGCAAGAATTCAGAGAATGATCAATTTGGAAATCAAGTTGTAACTTTAGTCGGCGACAAATCGCCAAATGTGATAATCTTCTGCATTATTTTCTAACAATCCCCAAAAGCGAAAAATGGATGTCCCAAAAAGCAATAAATCGCAAATTTGTTGCCTACGCATTTTGAAGGTTCATAAACCTCAAACCAAAACAACATTGTGTTCACACGTGTTAATAATAGTATATAATCTTGTACTGTATTATTAAAATTCGTTATTTTAAAAGTAGGTTAATTTCCCTTTTAAAATTTGCAACTTTAAGCAAAAGATAAATGCCTTTTAATGAAGATTTTGTATAACAACAAACTATTTTTTAGATAAATTATCCCTCAATGTTATATAACATAATAATTATTATTAAAATATGCAGAAATTACATTGTTACATAATATTTTCACTTAAATTTACCATTTAAAAAATTATTTTAATAATAATAATAAAAAGCTCAATGCGAATATGACAATCTTAAAATCTAAAAAATTCCCTTTTATGTGTACGTAACAAATGCATATTTCCAACGCAAATTTAAAGAAAGTCGAATTTTAAGGCGATTCTGGTTGTCATGGTAACTGCGAATTTCGACTGAAGAGCTGAAAATATGCCTAGTATAGAAGATATCCGTTGGGATTTCAAACCTAATTTGGTGCAAGGCTATATTCTTTTGTTTCTTCCAGAAGAAGAGTTTCAGTTCTGAGATTGGAATATGGATTTGGAAAAGCGTAAGGCATTATATGTTCTGCTCCAAAATGTAAATTAGGAAACTAAGAAATAGATTCTTTGATTATTATTTTTGTTTTGTAATTATATTATTTCACTGAAAAAAGGCATTGTTAATGATAGTTATTAATGTTATCTTAGAAAATATGCAAAGCCTTCGTTATATTTTATTTATTTAAGGATCTTATAGTCCATTATTAGTTGCAATATATCAGGTTGGAATAAATAAAATCTGACTAAGTATGAATTCCATAATTTCAATTTCTAAATAATTAAGCTTCTCAAATGATACTGTAACAAAACTAATTATGTAACATACATATACACATATGAATTTCTGATGAGAATAAAATAAATTATCTTTGAATCCTTATATTTTTAAATAAATTTTAGATAATATACAAAATAAAATTAATAAATAAACTTAAATATGAAAACATACATGAAATTTAATTATCAATTATTGTTTATCAGTCGAATCTACACAAATTAATTGGTCTAATTTCATGTAAATTGGATCAATTACAATTTTTTAACGATAATAATGAAATTTATTTTTAACGAAAAATAAAACGGTATTTTCGAAAACAAAATAAATGAAAAAGGCAGACGATATTTTTGCCTATTAAAATTAAATATACTTCGCAAAAGAATTTTAATCTACTTTATAAAACTTTCATTTTGGTAAATAATTTACTTTTATAAATAATATTTGTCTATAAAACAAAAATATTTAACCCTAATATAAATTGCACCTGGCAATATGAAAATAGTCTGAGCAAATTCAAAATGAAATGATTTATTTAATTATTCTTAAAATTTTCTGCTTAAAAAATAGGGCATATATAAGATAAAAATCTTCACCATCTTGAATTCAGTTTTGATCTTTTACTGTATTATTATTTGTTTCAATAAGCTATGAAACAATAAATGTTAGAAAACTTGCATACCATAGCTAGTTTTGCGATTACCTGAACAATGTTTAGTAAATTATCAAAATAATGGATGATTATTACAAATTAGGATTCAAAATAATTGCGATATTACGTATGTAAAATATTAAAAATTTAAAAATCGTAAAAGTTCACTTTTAGTTACGCGTAATAAATAAATAAAATTTCCAAACGATTTTAAACATTGTTAGAATTTAAAACGATTTTGGTCGTCGAAATAACAGAGTTTAATAATAATATAGATATAATAATATCATATGAAAAAAATTCTTTTGGAAATATATATTGAATACTTCTAGACGAATTTCTGGAAATGTGCAGTTTATAGAGTGTATCAGCAAAGATTTCAAACTTTATTTTGTGAAAGACTATCTCTTCTTGTTTGAACGTGCTATAGCAAAGATTTTTCTTCCTCTGTACGTGGTAAGAAAGCATCGGAGGCAGTAAAATGGGATATATATGGTCTAGCAAAATGTGAATTGGGAAATAAGAAAATACTACTATGCTTTTTCAAATTTATTATTATCATGTGAGGAATTATGTTGCTTACGCTTGAGGTTTTTGGAGGCTCAAAATGTGAAGGCAACAAATTGTTGAAGCTGCAAAATGCGTAGGCAACAAAATGGCGATTTATCCTCATTTTATTTTGGAGTCGGTTTTAACAGTATAGCTTTTGAAATATCTATCGTCTGCTAGTATAGTTTTATTTTGGAGTCTGCTTCTAATGTATAGTTTTTGAATTATCTGTCGTCTGCTGTTGTAGTAACTCGCGCAACGATGCTTCAAAAGTAAACCAAACAAGTTAAATTTTTGTGTAATCGAGAAAGATTGTTGGTTCGGGGATAATTTCAACTAATTAAAATAAAGTTATTTGAAAATAATGCAGAAGGTTGTCACATTTGGCGATTTATCGCCAACTAAAGTTACGACTTGATTTCCAAATTATATATTCTCTGAATTCTTCAGAAATTTTAATCATTAATTTAAGTCATTAACCAGACTAAATAGGTTTGAAACAATTATGAGACTATCAGATTGCTCACGCGTTGTTATTTAGAAAAAGAAAGGTTGTTGTTGTTGTTTTCCCTCTCATTTCAAAAACGGTCGAGTTCCAAAATTTCGTTTGTCAGCTAAAAAATTAAAACAAATTGTATGTATAAAGAAAGACCGATAAAGAAATCCCGTGATTGTTTGGTTTAAAAGGGTTAATAGCTTAAATTAATTAAGACAAATAATAAAAAACAACGTTCTTGAAATTTGCTGTCGTGGATTTTATTTCTTTAATTTTTTTTTAAGTTTTGAAGTGATATGTAGTAGAGCAGGCTGATTGGGAACAATAAATAATTGATAACTATGAATACGCCATTCATTGGTGAGGCTTAGAGAATTGGAAAACATGTGCTTCAGTCGGTATCCTCTAAAAAGAAAAACTAGTTAACGAACTATATATACCCTAAATTGAACATGCATATTTTAGAAAAAAAATTAATTGATGCAATTATCAAATATTAAACAATTTAAGAGTTTTCGTATTTATACACTGATGGAAAAAAATCCCAACACTAGGAAGGAGCTGTGCTAGATAAACGAAATTTGGTAGGCGTGTTTATACATCTGAAAGATGACGTCGATTCGAATTTCGAGTTACGCGCGTAAGTGTGGCGCTAATAGCGACACTATGAACATGCAAATGAGGTTTGCTTTAAATCAGCGCTGTAAGGTTCGTGATCGTTATTTACAGCTGAGATTTGACTTAGTGGGTTAATGTTAGTCAAGGATGCCTCTGAGATGAAGAAGAAGCCATTATCAACAGCTTTCTGAGTTTGAACGAGGTCGTGTTGTAGGGCTACGAGAAGGTGGGTTTTCTTTCCGCGATATTGCTGAAAGACTTGGCAGGAATGTATCCACTGAGCATGAGTATTGGCAGCAGTAGTCAAGGGAAGGTACTGCCTCAAGAAGACCAGGTTCCGGGCGGCCACGTGGTACTACTGAGAAAGAAGACCGTCGTATTCGGCGTATGGCTGTGGCTAATCGCACTGCGTCTGCAGCTGAAATTCGAGCTGCAGTTGACACCACAGTGACACAACGAACTATTACAAATCGGTTACTTCAAGGACAGCTCCGAGCCAGATGCCCTGTGTAGTGCATTCCACTGACTCCAAACCACTGCCGTTTGCGACGTAAGTGGTGTCAAGCTAGAGCTCATTGGAGGACGGAGTGGAGATCTGTTGTGTTTTCTGATGAAAGCCGGTTCTGCCTTGGTCGCAGTTATAGCCGTTTGTTGGTTAGAAGGAGGCCAGGTGAACGCCTGCTAGTGACCTGTCTGCGGCCTAGACACACAGGGCCTACTCCAGGAGTTATGGTTTGGGGAGCAATTTCGTATGACAGCAGGAGCACTCTTGTGGTTATCCCACGCACCCTGACTGCAAATTTCTACGTCAGTCTAGTGATACAACCTGTTGTGCTGCCATTCATGAACAGCATACAAGGGGGTGTTTTCCAACAGGATAACGCTCCCCCTCATACCGCTGTTGTAACCCAACATGCTCCACAGAGTGTCGACATGGTGCCTTGTCCTGCTAGATCACCAGATCTTTCTCCAATCGAACACGTATGGGACATCATTGGACGACAACTCCAGCGTCATCCACAACCAGCATTTACCGTCCCTGCATTGACCGCCCAAGTGCAACAGGCATGGAACTCCATCCCACAAACTGATATCCGACACCTGTACGACAGAATGCATGCACGTTTGCATGCTTGCATTCAAAATTCTGGCGGTTACACCGGTTACTAATGCACCAACATTTCACATTTGAAATGGCTCTTCTCGCCAATGGCTCTACCTGTGATCTTGAAACTTTAATCAATTAAATTTGTTATCTAGACAAATGTATTCCTAAAATTTCATTACTGTACAATAAGCTTTTCTTGGTGTTGGGATTTTTTTTTCCATCAGTGTATGTTATTGATAATGTTCAAAACGCAGTTATAATATAAAATTACTAAACAGTTTTAGAAAAACTATAAAACTTAGAAATTATTTAAATGTATTTTCTATATTTTCCCTACTCATTGCACGTCATACGTAGTCATTGTATGGTATTGCATGCTTCTATATTTAAACGTACAATAATCTCTGAAGATTTTATACAACACACACACACAAAAGCGTAGCGTGAAGAACTGGGTTTATTTACAAAAGCAATTTCTGTTACAAAGCAAGGCCATTATTTCCAACTTTCATGTTGCCATGAAATTAATACAAAGTTATAGTTTGATTTATATAAGGTCATCCTAGAGCGGAGTGACAAAAATTGTGAAATTCGAGAATTGGTTTGTCATTTGACATCATACACAAAATATATAAGAAATGTGAAAACTATTTATCCTTTCTCGCTTTGACTAAAAACACATAGACATCTTTTAAGAAAGCAATATTTCAAATTATAAATGCAGTTAATTTAAATGTTGATACCCTGCCTATGGGATAATCTAGTAATGAGCTTGAAAAAACAACATATTTTTAGATTAAAATGCAGAGAAATTAAACTAAAAATATGTTCAATAATTCATAAAAGCATTTAAAAGCGCCTTTAAATTTCTTTTTCAAAATTACTTACTTAAAACTCTAAATTTTAGGGATGTTTATGTTGTCTTCCTATACATTAATCCATATATTTTGATAATATAACTAGTATTAAAACTTCAACTTTGATAATTCTGGATTTCTTTTTTACTTTCTCAAATACGTAATTCAGAGAAAATGTAGTAATCATCAAAAAACATGAACTAGACATTTTGAAGAATCTCCACCGTTTAGACCACCCTTTTTTCGTAAAATACATTTTAGAAAATATCCTGCCGTCTATTTGTGACAAGGATAATTCAAAAGCACTTTAAGTTAGGTGGTTGAAATTTGGTATGCCGTCATCACACTAAATTTGTAGATTTTTATCAAATTTTCCCGAGTGAGTCTGGCTGTTTAAATATAAATCCACATGATAATTGTAAAATATTGTAAAGGATATATAAAATTCTATACACACATTGAACATCTGGACTGTTTAATCCTGTAACATTTTGCGTCAAAAATAACGATAGGTTGATTGTACGTTGGTCTGTACTTTCAGAAACATGTAAACCTGAACATTCAAAAATATAATAACAGAAATATATCAAATTTATAATAGGATTTTGTGACCATCAGTACAATTTTGTGTCTAATTTTTGATTCGATCGATTGTGATAAACACGTCTAAAACATAAATTCAATTTTCGGATACTATTATCGCATGCCAGGAATTACAAGCCAAAAAACACGCCAAGAAAGATACGAAAAATCCTGTATAATTGCTGAAATCGCGACAAAAGTTTATATTTCCTAACAATTATACACCAATGTCATGTAAGGCCTTCTCTGTCATTACAAGTTTATTGAAGAGCATGAGAGAAAGTTTTGATGACTTACCCTTGTTTTGTTAATAAATGTACCGAAAGTTTCTAGAAATAACTACTAATATTAAACTTTTATATAAGGTTTATTTAACATTTTTCTAATATATAAATGGTTCTAAAAACCATTACTGATGTTTTTCCAAAACCATTTCCCTATTCCAATATATTCCATCATATTCCACACGACTATTTTATTTGATATTCTCCAGGAAATATCGATAATTTCTTTTGGTATTTCTTCTTAAATCGCTTTACAATCCATAAAACACTACGCATGCTTGAAATTCGCATTAAAACTGTTGTTTTGCGAGTTCAGAAATGACGAAATGTGGCATAAATAAATAATATTTCTGCCAAATTTGGGAAAGAGAAATGGCAGCAGCTTTCGTCTTAGGTCGCCACTAGGGTGTCGTTAAGGATTCTTCGAATCATAAAATGAGAAATGCGATGAGTAGGAAATTCCAAGAAAACAGTGAAATCTTGAAGAAAACGACAGAGTAATTCTTACAATAATGTATATGCATATTTTAGTGCTCTTAAAATCCACCTTAGAATGTACAGTAATTCCTTGGACATAAGAGGAATAACTGCTAATATTAAATCCAAGCTCTATGTCCATTAAGACAATTTATTTCATTGCTGATACAAAACGAACTACATTTAACAACCACAGAGTAAAACTGTCTTTGATGCGTTTTACTATATTCTTGTTTTCACTTTTTTAAATCTGAGATTTACTTAAAGTAGAAGGGCAAATTATGAAGTTTAACAAGTCATGTTCAGTTAAAAAATCTGTGAAAATTTTTAAAAAAATTAAATGCATAAAATAAATACATTTATTCAATACTATAATAATTCTGTATTTAATATAACATATAAGAGGAAATAAAATGTAGAACTTAACAACTTTTCTTCTTTGTCCCGACTTTTTTGGGGCTACGATGACCTGGTGGTAAGGTCTTGGTTTCGAAACCGGAGGGTTTCAAGTTCGACACTCGATTCCACCCATGTGCCTTTCTATAAGGGGGTCTCTTGCACGTTAAATATGGCAGGCCAAACACTCTCCCGCTGCTGTGGTGTGGTGAGAGGAGTGCCAGTTCAGGTCGAAACCTGAACGTGGTGCAAAATGATGTGGTCCCTCCCAAAATAGCCCTAATGTTGCTTGACAAAGGGGCGTTAAAGTAACTAAACTAAACTAAACCCGACTTGTTTTCTTTTTTCACATTGTTTTTTATTGTTATATTTTTGCAGGGAGTTTCTCTATTGTTTGTATATTAGTTTGTAAAATTCATGCATGTTGAACTTCTGAAGTTTATACCTTCGTCAGCGTGAGTTTTTCAGTTTTTCAGCTAATCAAGAATGAAAAGATATTTGGACTTTTTAAAAAATTAAGAGTCTAGGACAGTGATGGGGAAACTACGGCCCGCGGGCCAAGTCCGGCCTGCGGAAAGGTTTAATCCGGCCCGTTTAAGAGTGCCATCGTTGCTTCGTAATATGACGACCCGCAGAAAAACTACCTGCGGCGATATTCAAAACACAATAGTATTCTGGACAAATCCATCCGACGAAAACAGCTGACTCCTCTTAGCTCGAAACTTCCAAACACTCTCGCATTTTCGATTCATTGTTCTGTTTTTCCGAAAGAACCGCAAAACTCCAATTCCCGAACAATCCTTGCAGGTAGGTATAAATACAAGAATGGACGTGCAAATATTTCTTTACTTTATTTAAAGAAAAACCTGTGTGCTTACTTTGCAATACAACTATTGCAGTTTTAAAAGAATATAACATTCAACGCCATTTCAAGAGCAAACATGAAAACCACTCTTACTCATCGTTAAGTGAAGAGGTGAAAAAAATTAAATCGAAAGATTTAATAAAAAATTTATCAAGTCAACGACAATTATTTCAGAGAGCTAATCATTCTCAAAGATGCGCTACGAAAGCCAGTTATGTGTTGGCTTATAATATTGCTAAATCTAATAAAGCATTTTCAGATGGAGAGTTTGGTGAGAAGATGGTGCTCCTAATACGGTTGGAATAAATCAAAGATTTGTTGGGAAATTCAATTCTAAGTATCCGGAAAATGATGTTTTTTTGCATTGCCTTATACATAAGGATGCTCTCTGTAAATCGGCTTTAGATATTGACCATATACTTAATATTGTTGTAAAACTAGTAAATATGATTCGTTCCAGAGGATTATTACATCGCCAGTTTCAACAATTTTTGGAGTCCGTACATGCTGAGCATTACGATATCCTGTATTATTCAAAAGTTTGTTGGTTAAGTGCTGGAAAAGTATTTGAAAGAATTTGGGATTTAAAAGATGATATTGTGAATTTTCTTGATAAAGACATTTATAATCAATTTGATGTCTTAGAAAACGAAACGTGGCTTTCTGATTTCGCTTTTTTCACAGACCCCCGCGTACACATGAATCAACTTAATCTCAAATTGCAAGGGAAAAATCAGTTTCTTCATGATATTTGGCAATACCTGAAGAGTTTCAAATTACAGTTATTATTATTTGCTAATCAGATCTCTAAATCTGATTTTTCTCATTTTCCAAGAATACAATCTTTAAAATTCACTATATCAAACAATAAGATTAAAAAATACGAAATTAATTTGAGAAAACTATCTTCAGAATTTGAAAGGAGATTTCAGGACTTTAGAAAAATGGAACCAGAGTTTAGTATTTTTGCGACCCCATTCAATGTTAATTACGAAGAATTTGATGCAAAATTTCAACTTGAGTTAATAGAACTGAACTGTAATACTCTCCTGAAATAAACTTTTCATACAGTACCATTACTAGAATTTTATAAAAATTTAAGTCCAGATAATTTCCCAAATCCAATTACTCATGCAATGAAGATAATGACAATGTTTGGCTCACCTTATATATGCGAACAAATCTTTTCAACAATGAAGCTTAGGAAAACTTCTTTAAGAAGCAGAATTACAGATGAGCACCTTTCATCAGTTTTCAGAATTTCTGCTTCGCAAATGGAACCGGACTATGATGAAATTTTGATAAAACAGTCTCAATTTCATTTTTCTCATGCACCATCAACCAGTAATGATACTAGAAAATAAAGTGATAATACTTCACATCAAGAACTACACTAAATTCATTTTATATTTTGTGCTTATAATTTTCTTACCTTTTGCTTTTTTACTATTAAAATAATAAGTGTATGTAATAATATATGTATATGTTTATAGAACACATAAACTTTTTAACGATTAAGCATTATTCTTTGGCCCGCTACGATCGTCTAGTTATTACAAATGGCCCGTCTTAAAAAAAGTTTCCCCACCACTGGTCTAGGATATGTTATGAAACATAAGATTTACAACAGATATTATATTTTCTTCACGTTGTTATTCAACCCTCCACTTCAAATCATTACAAATATCCTCTGGTTAATTACACTCCAGGGTCCTCTTTCTTTGCTAATACGATCGTGTGTCTTCCTTAACAGTTCTTCTCTTCCCTCTCAGGTATATAATCATCAGCACCTAATTGCCGATAACGATTATTGCCAATAATTGTAGCTAGAGTTGTCCAGGAGAATCCAATAAGGGTCCCTTTTTAAGGCAATCATTTATATCATAATCAATAATTAAGTGTTAATAGAGAACAAAAAATATCAAATTCTCCATTAATACTTAATTATTGATAATGACGTAGTAGTTTTCTAGGCTTAATATCCAATGGTTGTCTGGGCTTATTATGGACTTTTCATCCAGCGATTGTTGTGGCTTAATATCTGTAGGGTGTCCACTCTTATTCTAGATTTAATATCTAGAGATTATTCAGGCTTATTCTAGGTTTAATATCTAGTAATTGTCCAAGTTTGTTCTAGATTTAATATCTAGTGCTTGTCATTTACTCTAGGTTTAATATTTAATGATTCTTCAGGCTTATTCTAGGCTTAATATCCAGTGGTTGTTCAGGCTTTTTCTAGACTTAATATCTAGTTGTTGCCATTGCTTATTCTATGTTTAAAGTCTAGTAATTGTCCAGGCTTATTCCAGACAATATCTAGTGGTTGTTCAGGCTTATTCTAGGCTTAATATCCAGTGGTTGCGGAGACTTATTCTAGACTAAACAACTTATTCTATGTTTAATATCCAGGGGTTGTTCAATCTTATTCTAGCCTTAATATATAGTGGTTGTAATCTTAATATCTAATGGTTGTAATCTTAATATCTAG
>JAPMOQ010038114.1:514537-591394 GCA_026543055.1 Argiope trifasciata | reverse complement strand
ATCTAATGGTTGTAATCTTAATATCTAATGGTTGTAATCTTAATATCCAATGGTTGTAATCTTAATATCTAATGGTTGTCGGTTTATTTAGCTCAGGTTTATTTATTAGAGATTACATTTATAATTAATTTACAATTCTATCTATGGCTAAATGTCGAAGCATGTTGCACTCTTACAAAGCATTTCAATCAGTTAGAGTTTGGAGTGAAATGAGAAAAAAAAAACCCTAAAACTTTTCGTATCAGAATTCGAAAATTCTTTTTTTATTTTTTTGAAACTCAAATTGTGTTTAAAAAAAAACATTTAGTTTCGACGCATTTAAAATTTGAATTCGCTGATACCGTCTGTTTACAAAATATAATCGTGAGGCCCTGAACTCTGGAATTTCTTGCCACTCCATTTCCAGTAAGGCTACCTGCTCTAATATTTCCTATCCAGCAATCTGTACTTCGGGCCCATGTAATTTTCTTCCAGTGTAGTGGTAATATAGGACTTTTCTTCGATTCTTTCCTTTTACTAGACAGAAATATCCTTCTTTTGCACTGATTTTGTTTAAGAATGAATGCAGTATTCCCTTTAAATATATTATTCAATCAAAATTTAATTCTCCGCTGCAGCATCTGATGTATTAAATACAGAAGATATTCATAATTTTCTGCACTTTTTCATTATTTACCAAGAGTACACGAGTGTTTTATGAATTTTTTGAGAGGTTATTCAGCAATATTTTGGCCTTCATCTCATTGATAACATTTGGGGTTAGATTCAACTCGAAAAATTATGTGAATAATTAGTTTTTAATATATTATATTTCCTTAAAAAATTAATTACTGATCAGTCCGTGAAGCTCAGAGATTAAAACGAGATTTCTGAAACTGTGAAGACGTTCATTTTCATTGATGAAGAAGAGATGATTATTTATTGAACAAGTGTGAAATGTGTGGACCATATTGGGAGATTGATTAAACCTTTCGAATAATCATTTTAATTATTTAAACCGTCTCCATTGATTGCTTGACGTCTCTGACAATTAAAGCACAGATTATCAATGGAGAGCTTGTCACTCCAATCATTTAATTCCAACCTTTTAATTTTAAGAGTTTTGGCAAATTTTTAACAACTTAAATTTCCAGGGTTTTACTGTTTTACTCTGTTGGCTACCATCTCATATGGAAATTTTAGGCAATGACAAGGCCGAAAAATCGGTGACTGCTCCCATAAATATAACTTTATCAGCGAATGTTAAAAAACACGTAAAGGTGGATTCATAAGAGGTTAACTACTGCACACAATAGATGATCACGCCTACTTCTGGAAAATCAAGTGACCACAACTGGACTATGGCAAATGGTTGTCCCGACGGAACAACTGGCCATTGTCCCAACGACGTTGTCTCAACTGTTAATAAGAGGTTAATATCAGGGACAACAGCAGAGAGGCAACGGTTGCGTGCAATAATTAGGCTCTTGTGAACCCACCTTTAAAATATTTCTTTATTCATTGGTCATTGTCCCAACGACTTTGTGGGGCCACGGTGGCCTGGTGGTAAGATCTCAGCTTCGGAACCGGAGGGTTTCAGGTTCGAGACTCGATTCCACCGAAGAAACGTCGTGTGAGGGGGTCTCTTGCACGTTAAATCTGTCATGCCAAACGTCCTCCCGCTGGTGTGGAGAAGGGGGTGCCACTTCAGGTGTTGTCCTCGTCATCTGATCTTGGTTCAAAATGACGAGGTCCGTCCAAACGTAGCCCTCGTGTTGCTTTAAACGGGACGTTAATATAACTAATCTAATCCCAACGACTTTGTCTCAACTGTTCATAAGAGGACAATACAGGGACAACAACAAAGAGACAACGATTGCGCGCAATAGTTAGCCTCGTGTGAACTCCCCTTTAAAATCGATCTCGAGATAGTCAACAAACTTCACGCTGTGAAACCATTTTTACAATCTTGGCCTTCATTAAACAATTGAACAGCAGATTATGCATTGGTCATATCAGATTTACTCATCTTCATCTTTTACTTCGCAAGCAACCACCAATGTGTTCACCGTGCAACTGTCAAATGTTTATTCACCATGTTTTAAGTGAATGTTCATGTTTCACTGTGCAGCGCATGCACTTTTTTCAAACATCTACAATTTCTTTATCAACTTGGCAAAATCCCACATACTAATCTTTTTGAGTTTTTAAAATCCATAAGGTTTTATTCTTCTCTTTAAGTTTATTCTCCACTTAAGGTTTTATTCTCCGCTTTAAGGTATACAACTACGTTGTAAGCCCTAGTTATCGAATACATTGACGATTTTTTTTATTGTTATTTCTTGTAGTTCAGACTTTCCACTCCCCAGAACAGTTTGTCTTTCATAGGAAATGGAAGGCCTGATCTATTATCGAGTATCACATATTTTTTCGACTAAATTTGCCTTCAACTTTCTGAAAATTTTAATTTTCATAAAAATTCTCCACCATCAACAGGATATCTCAAAAACTAATTAAGGAATTTACATAAAAATTTCAGAGTGAGTTTTAAATAATATGGACAATGAAATGAACCAAAAGTTGTCCTGCTGGTGAAATACTTTTTCATTTATAAGTGTTTTTAGAAAAATTATGTTGTGTATTTGCGAGGAAAAAATGCATATACACGTATATTTTTTACCCATCACTTCTTTGCATCACAACATTTTTCTGAGATTTTGGTTTATTTCATTCATAATTCTATTCTATAACTTGTGAACAAAGAAAAATAAGAGTGCTGCATTACAATTTTGTGTAGAGTGTCAACCTTAAAATGTACTACAAATTTTCCTATTTCTCAAAATATATTATACACTGAAGTGACAAAAGTCATGGGATAGCAATATGCAAATATACAGATGGCAGTAGTATCGCAGCGAAAAAGTATAAATGCACAGTTCGTTTTCCAGAGCTTTTATTTGTGTTCAAGTTATTTATGTGAAGAGGTTTTTCGTGATTTATGGCGGCACGACGAGAATTAACAGACTTTGAAAGTGGAATGTTAGTTGGAGCTAAACGCATGGGTCATTCCATTGCGGATATCGTTAGTGAATTCAACATTCCGAGATCCACAGTATCAAGAGTGTGCCGAGAGTATGAAATTTCCTGCATCCCATCCTATCATGGACAGCGCAGTGGGCGACTACATGCTCTTAACGACCGAGACCACTGACGTCTGTGTACAATGGTCAATGTTAATAGACACGCAACACTTCGTCAAATAACTGCAGGAATCAATGTGGGACGTACGAGGGACATGTACAATAGGGCTGTGCGGATAAATTTATCTTCCTTGGGCTAGGACAGCAGAAAACCGACTCGAGTGCCTTTACTGACAGCACGGCATCACCTGCAGCGACTCTCCTGGGCTCGTGAGCATATCGACTGGTCCCTAGACCAGTGAAAAACCGTAGCGTGGTCAGATGAGTCACGATTTCAGTTGTTACGAGCTGATGGTAGAGTTCGAGTGTGGCGCAGACCCCACGAAGCCATGGACCATAACTGTCAGCAAGGCACTGTTCAAGCTGGTGGTGGCTACATAATGGTGTGGACTGTTTTTACATGGAATCGACTCGGTCCTCTGGTGCAACTGAACCGATCATTGACTGGAAATGGTTATGTTCAGCTGCTTGCAGATCACTTGCATTCATTCATGGACTTCACGTACCCACACAACGATGGGATTTTTATGGATGACAATGCGCCATGTCACCGGGCCAGAACTGTTCGCGATTGGTTTGAAGAACATTCCGGACAATTCCAGCGCATGATCTGGCTACCTTGATCTCCCGATATGGATCCCATCAAGCATTTATGGGACATCATCGAAAGCTTCATTCGTGCCCAAACTCCTGCACCATCCACACTTTCACAATTATGGACGTCTATACATACAGCATGGCTCAATATTCCTGCAGAGGACTTCCAACGACTTGCAGACGCCATGACACGTCGAGTTGTTGCAATTCGCCGGGCAAAAGGAGGACCGACACGATATTAACAGTCATCCCATGACTTTTGTCACTTCAGTGTATGTTAAAACAATTTTGTTGTATTTATAGTATTTTGTGTCATAATCGGAAATGCATCTAAAAACCGTAGTTTAAAATGCTTTTTAAAAACTCCATTTTTTCAACAATATCCCTTCGTACGTAGTCAGAACGTACCTTAAAATGTTTATTTTTTAAAAAAATATCATTTATAAGTATTATTAATAAAATTGTGTACTCTCGTATTGCTATTTACACCTGGTTGGAGCAGCATAGTCAATATCTATTTGCTTTTGTACCATAAAAAAGGATTTTTCTTTCCCTCCGCAGCAAACTGAAGGGGCAGGAGGACGAGAAGGGGTTCATGAAGGAGGACGAGCTGGGCAATGATTTCTACGAGGAGCTGCAGCGGAAGAAGCCGAGGAGCAAAGCCTTCATGGAGCCCGAGTGCCTCTGCTGCCGGAACATGTCCAAGCGGTACACCATCGCCTTCCTCAGCTCGCTTGGGTTCGTCATCAGCTTCGGCATCAGATGCAACCTCAGCAACGCCATCGTCAAGATGGTGGAGCCCATCGACGGAAACGTAAGGTCATCTTCGGTCTAAAATTCGATAGAAATAAGCAATGTCGATATCAAGGTCGCATATCAAATATTATTTATTTTACTGATGTTTTTAAGTTATTATTTTTACATATACATATACAGGCAGGGATAGCCTGGCTGGTAGGGCGTTGGACTCGTGTCCGTTAGGGTCCAATTTCGAACCCTCCTGCCCAGCACTCTCCCTTGTGTGGTGGTAACTGACGCATGTATAAATTTGTCGGGGTCACAAAGTCTTCCATGTCAAAAGTAATGTGGTGTCATCTTAATAAGTCAGTAACAGCCGCTAGACATCAGTGTTCGCTTTTGTCGAAAGGATAATTGACATGACTTCAAACCCAAACAACGCAGGATCGATCCTTTTAATAATTCAACCTACACATTGGCACAATTCCCGCCAACCCCATCGCCAAAATGGTGACCTCAGACTATGAATGTTCAAACAGCTGTCGTGGCGCCCCCTACCCGCAGCAAATGCAACCAAATAGTCGTTAGACTCACTTGACGCAGCAGAAACTCTCTTCGCTCGCCTTAACACTTGGCGGTACCGAAACGCTCTCTTCGCTCACCATAACACTTGGCGCTATAAAAAAATTGTTCGTCTCTACAGACTCACTGGTAGGGGAGTATTGAGGTGGCATCTTAATAAGCGAGTAAAAGTCCTGGGATTCAAACCCGAACATCGCAGGTTTGATCCTTGGCGAAATTCAGCCTACACATTGGCACAATTGCCGTCAACACCACCACCACAGTAATACCATTGGATTTATTGGTTCAGAAGGGGTCGTTCTCTGATTCAGTCTAAATTACGATCTGTGAATGACAATGCATGTATGGAATCCGCTCAGTAAAACGGGTTGTGACGCGTGAGTGGCAAAGTCGTACTCTTGGCCCTAGATGACGCTACTGAAAAAATCAAGAAATGCACCTGTCGGCTTAAATAGCTATCTTTGTAACAGCTGGCTTGTCCTATGGCAAGCGCCATAAGAAACAACAACACTATTTTCCGGAAACTAATTATTTTATCCTATCGTATTTTAAATCATAATCGGACCTGTTTTAAATCATATTTCAAAGACATTTTCAAAAGATATAAAAAGAGAAAAAGGTTTTAAATTTTCCTTTTTTTGACTTTTAAAAAACATTATAATTTGTTCAATTAACTCGGAGAATTTTTATCGTAAAAATAAGATAAGTTTTTTACTATAATAAAAAGTTATAATATGTTTCATATTTTATGAAGAGATACAAGATTATATTAAAACTAGAAACTTAAAAGCGTCTTAGTCCGCCAGTAAAATTCATTGATTTATGTTATTGGAATAAAGAACTTTCTTAAAGATTAAAAAATCTACCCAAAGATTAATTTTCATTTATGAAATAATGATTTGATGCTATTTGACGTCATAAAAACAATAAGAAAACTGATTTCGAAAGTGTAAAAAAGCTTATACTGACGGAGACATTTGTAGAATGAACTTTTCAATTACAATTGGAGGCTATGACGAGGGAGGAAGTGATATAAAATAACTTATGGCTAGTTTTTCGATATAAAAATAATTTTATCGATTTATTGTATTAAAAGTATCAGAATGAACACCTGTGGTGACATCTTAATAAGCCAGTAACTGCCACTAAACATCGGTGGTCACTTTTGTATAGAGGATAAGTTACTCGGCTGCAAATGGGAAGATCGCGGGCACTGATGCCATTAGAACGATCCTTGGCTCGATCCTTGGCGGAATTCAACCTACGCCTTGGCACAATTCCAGCCAAGACCTACGCCAAATACCTGTTATTCATTCGTTTGTGAAATTTATGTTCTCAGTGAAATTCGATATTTTTGGTTGGCTTTAATTTAAATAAATAAGATTTTAATTTGTTGATTAATGACATCAAAACGGATAAAAGTTAAGCTATCAAAGCTCATCGCTGAAGATTTTTTTTTTTCTTCAGGTAACATAAGTACGAGATCAAAAGGATTTCAATAGAATATTGAATATTCTACTGAAATGGGAAGCTCTACTTTATTCCATTAAATTAAATCGCTATCCTTATTCATTTTAAAATGCGTTTCTAAGTCTTAAATATTCCCTACTCCTGTTCCCTAGTTTTTAGTCATTTCAGTTTTTTAAAAATTCATGGCAAAATTTGAGATAAAACGATTATAATTGCTTTACATTCAAAGTTTTAAATATTTATCTATACTTATAATAAAGCTCAATGTGTGTGTGTGTGTGTGTGTGTGTGTGTGTGTGTGTGTGTGTGTGTGTGTGTGTGTGTTGGCGCTCTACAAGCCAGACCGTTGGACCTACAGCTACCAAATTTGGTATACTATGTGTACCTTGGAGGTCGGGAATGTGCACCTCGGAGCCCTTTTTTCGCATTTTTAATTAGAATTTGAATTAATTAAAATTTAAGCGAAATTTCGTCGTTTTTCCGCTATAACTTCCGAAAATATTATTGCACAAACATGATTTTTATATCAATTTAAAGATTTAAAAATTAGCGTTCTAATGGCATCAGTGTTTTAATGTAGAACTTAAGCTTCTATTTTTAAAGAAATATTTTAACAATGTTTTTTAATCACGTGACTGGATAAAATATTAGAAAAGAATGCCGGAAGTTTAAATTAAAAAAAAACCTATCATCGCAAATCAAATCTAAAGAAATGCAACTTTTTAGCACGTGACTGGATAAAATAAAAGAAATATAAAATGTTATATTTTCTTAAAAAAATAAATGCGAAGCAAAAGATTCCATGATCGTTTGCAATATCTAAATAATTAATTCAATAAATCTTCTTTACGGTAAACCTGATCGAATTTAGACAGGATATGCATTGGAATCCCGACTTAATGGCATATTTCTATTATCGTTTGCAATATCTGTATCATTAATTCAATACTTTTTTTTTCATTATAAAATGTGATAGTTTCTAACATAATAAATGCAAAGCTAAGGTTTCTATAAAATCTGCAAGAGCACGTCAAAGGGAAAAAATTGGGTTTTATCACCGTGTTGCCATCATTTTGACGAAAGTTAAAATTTGAAAAAAAAACTAAAAACTAAAACTCATCGTAAATTAAATCTGAAGAAATGCAACTTTGAGCACGTGACTGGATAAAATAAAATCTTATACTATAATACGAGGAATGGTTGCCAAGTCGAAAATCGCCCCAGAATCAATAAACTCCGGTAAACTTGGGGGTCTGGGGTTTTGGGCCACGAGGAATCGATTGACGCCAGTTTTGAAGCGCTACGGTCGAGCAGTTCGGAGTTACAGATAGGATATTTTCAAACTTTATTAGTTCGCCATAATGGCTATAGATGGCAGCCCTTAAATTTTCTTTGTCTATTGCCTAATAGGTTTCAAGCGGTAACGTGCTGCCATCTATAGCCAATATGGCGAACTAATAAAGTTTGATGACCACACGATTATTTTTAAATCACAAAATTAAGATAAAACAAATATAAAAGAAAAAAATAAGGATAACTTTGATATTTTTACTAAATTTTCTTTTAAAAAAGTATGATTCTAATTCCACTGCTTTTTATTAAGGGAAATTTGTTAATGAAATTTTGAATTTAGTGCTCGTTCATTAACTAAAAAGATTCATTCTTTTTGATTCGTTCAAAATTCCAATTTCCAAATATTCGATTTTCCAAAAAAGCCTTTAAGGAACTGATTTCGATTTCAAATCACCGTCAACAAAGTCCGACATTTCATCAGATTTCAAGCTACATTTTCAACATGCAGAACGTACCTCTACATGAAATTCTTCAAGGAGCCGGAATTTTGGAACAACAAGCGATCAACTCAATTCTACCCGCAAATGGACAACTAGAAGATACCGTCATTGTCAGAATGCTTCTCCATTACGCCGAACAAGCTTACCCGACCATCAAAGTTGCCGTTCTTCACCCTGAATTTGTCGCACGCTTCTACGTTACAACAGCGGATGGCGCTTATGAAGGAATGGCTCTTCTCAACGATATCAGCGACCAGAACAACAAGGATTCGACAAGAGTTCAACAAGGATTCGACAAGAGTTCAACAAGGATTCGACGTGCTACTCATTCCCATTCACAAGAGAGCTCAAATGGATAGAGGCGAGCACTGAATGCTTGGAATTTACGGAGCAAGCTATGGAGAACGTCAACTATTAGTCTGCGATCCAGTCGACAACCCGCTGCCCATTGATGCTGTTTTGAGAAAAATACTGCGACACGTTTTGAATACCGTTGTTACGAATGAAAAGCTGAAAGGATGCATCGTGAAACCTCGCAACGCTTACAACCACCAAGATGACGCGTCTTCCTGCGGAGTTTACATCGTCTTTTATGCTCGACAATACCTTTCTCATCGACACCTTTTCCTGGACAAGAATTTTCAAGAAGCGGATGAACGGAAGCAAATTTACGAATTTGTTGTGAACAGTGACCAATTGAACATGTCGGGACCATCTGAAGCCGTATTTTTCACATCTTCGATCAATATGCACTCTTTGAATATCCAAGACCCGATGATAACGCCGTTGCGCCCGACAAGAGCAGTCAAGCAGCGTAGCAAGCAACGAATCTCGGATATATTGATGGAACTTAATGCATCTCAACGAGAAAAATACCGCGATTATGAAAGACGCAGACGAAAAAACGAAACAATGAGGGGCCGCAACATTCGCCTAGAGGAACAACGCCGCCGTAATGAAAGACTACGTAAAGCTGCGAAATCTCGCCCTGCGTCAACCTACAAAAATGCTGCAACTTCCGATGTGGAATACCAAAGTCTTGTTCCATTTAACGTCGCTTGACACGATTGATTGTCACCGAACTTTGCAACAACATCATCAAGACTAAGATCATCACCGGTGAACACGCAGGCCGACAAGTACACCTTCCAAGGATCACGCTCGACTCCAGCAAATCACAGCTTGGCGCAACTATGCAACGGCACCAATTCCCAGTTACTCCAGCATTCGCCATTACGATACACAAGTCACAAGGCCAAACATTCGAATTCGTTGGCGTGCTTCTCCTCACGACGGTCTTCGTGCACGGAATGCTCTACGTCGCGTTTTCAAGAGTCAAGCGTCAAAGTGCGTTAAAGGTCCTGCTGCCTCCTGAGAATCCAACCCACACCCGAAACGTCGTATGGAAAGAAGTCCTGAACAAGAGAAACTCACCAGCCACACCTGCCTCTCCGACAAGGAACTACCTGGACAACATGGAAGACTTCGCAATCGATGATTAATGTTTATTATGTTTATGCTGTTATAGGTTTATAATATGTTTCTTATGTATGTATATATGTTTGGTTTTTCTAAATAAATTTGTCAAAAATATTGAACTTCAACACACTTCAATCTTTACCTTTACTTTACCTTTGTATAGAATAGTTCCCTTTCCCAACTCTAACTTTGTTTAGAATAGTTTACAATGGTGCACTTTAACCGGTTATCTTTTCACCAATGGTTTCACAAATTTTTTTATGGCATGTATTGTTTTGATAAATCACAATTGAAAATTTAAATCTTCGAGTTAGCTTCGATACCTGTTTTCTCCGAGCGGAGCTCGGTCACCCGCTGGTAAATATAAAATGTGATATTTTCTTTAAAAATTGTAAGCACAAGGATTCTATGATCGTTTGCAAGATTTAAATCATTAATTGAATAAATTATCTTTATTTATACAGGATTGAATTTATACAGGATATGCATTCAAAGTCCTTTCCAATGGCCAATTTGTAAGATATTATTAATAGGCATATATATTGTTTAATACTATTAATTTGATCTAAATGAAGTAAATAATTACATTTTATGCAGTTTGAGTCAAACAGTGCATTTATGAATAATGAGTTTTAGATTTCTTCATACTTAGTTCTATGAACCATATTTTACAAAATATTTTTATTAATATTTTAAATAAAAGTTGCTACATCAATCAGTCTTCTAAATCAATCATTAAAACTGACTGATTTATAAAATTAAAGAATATTATTAGGAAAACGCGTTCTTTTAGAGCTTTCAGTCCATCATCTTAAAGAAAATATTAATTTCAGTCCAATCAATGCCCGGAGTTAGTTCAAGGCTAATGATTATGTGATTTAATTGAAAATTTTAGAACCCATTACTCATGGCGAACCAGCTGGTCGCCAAAGGTGGCTAGTGATATTATAAAAGCGATATCTCTTGAAATAGAATATATTTTTATTGCTAATCAGAATATAGAACTAAATATTGGGGAAATTAGGAACGGACGGTTAAACAAATTCTAAGACAATAAGTTACGATTCCTCGCCTTTCAAATCTGTCCTCTTCAGAATAATTCGTTACTATAATATGAAGCCAAAAACATCTGTTCCCAATGACTTCATTTTCTTTGGAGCAATTGGAAACATATTAAGGTAACTGAAGCTGGTCGATACAGGGTGATCAGCGAATAAGCCCTGATTTCAAAATTAAATATCTCTACAACAAAGATCGATAGAATTATGCGGTAAACTGTACGTTTATTAGCAAAACTGGGAAAATGCTGTACAAAAGTTTAAAAATTTTAGTTACAAAAATCGTTAACAGATGGCGCTCTAATGATAATGACCTTAGACGCTTTCAGTGTGAGATCAAAAATGAAAAATGACTCCCGATCTGACTCCTTGCGACTTCTTTCTGTGGGGAGCATTGAAAGACACTGTCTATAGAATCAATCCCGCCACTTTAGATAAATCTTGAATCGTTGATGGGTGTTGCATGTGATTCCATTTCCGTTGAGACATTGCAAGACGTGATGTCAAATTTCATTGTTCGATTACGCCACCTCATTGTTTCGAACGGTGAACATTGTGAAAAAATTGTATTTTGATTGTAAAGATCGCATCACTTTATTGTTGTTTTTTAAGACTCCTTTCCGAGAAAGAGTTTTCAGCCCCAAGTGCCATCTGTTAACGATTTTTGTAACTAAATTTTCTAAACTTTAGTACAGCATTTTTACAGTTTTGCTAATTAACGTACAGTTTACCGCATAATTTTATCGATATTTTATGTAGAGATATTTAATGTTGAAATCAGGGCTTATTCGCTGATCACCTTGTAAATAAATTAATTTGGGAAAAAGTATTGTTTAAACTGCTCTCTAGATTTCGATTATGCCATAACAAGTTATTGCCTTATTTTTTAACTTTTACTATCATTTTAAATAGAAAACAATTTAATGAGTCAAAATTCGTTTCAAATTACTTTATTTTGATGGTAAACGAATTACAAAGAAATTCTTCACTATCACTGTCCATCAAAAAATTTTATTTTGTCAAAATAAGACAATATTCCCGTAGCATGTATTATATGATTTTTTAATTGTATTAAGAGATTATATTTGAATGAAGCTATAAATTATGTTTTGCTAAGCTATTAAAAGTCACAGTTATGTCTATTTCAAATTTAATTACAAAAAATTACAAAATTTTCAACACACTAAAATGTGTATGTGTGTACAAAAATTCAGAGATTACCAATATTTAAAAACAATTTCATCTTAATTAATATAATTAGCTTTTTACTTTGATCTAATATTCCAGAAATTAAAATACGATATTCAGTTTTGTATATTCAAAATTTAGAGAGTTTTCGTGCTCTGTTTCAGCCTCCGGAATTCAACTGGTCGCCTAACACGATCGGACTTATGGATTCCTCTTTCTTCTGGGGGTACCTTATCACACAAATACCCGGTGGATTCTTGGCGACGAAGTATCCGCCAAACAGGTGATAATTTTTTTAATATTATTTCAGAACTTTTAACTTTTATGTGGTAACATCTTACTAAGCCAGTAACAGCCACTAGACACTAGCGTTCGCTTTTGTCGAATGGATAAGTTACTGGACTTCAAACCCATACATTGCAGGTTTGATCCTTGACGGAATTCAGTCTACACATTGACACAATTCCCGCCAACACCATCACTATATATATATATATATATATATATATATATATATATATATATATATATATATATATATATATATATATATATGATGTGTGTGTGTGTGTGTGTGTGTATGTGTGTAAATTCTAATTAAGAGTATTTTTGCCATTCAGATATCTATTTATTATTATTCTTATAGTATGAATGAATATATTCAAATATGTGAATAAATACAGTTGTACGGCCGGATTACTTCCATTTGAGATTATCGATTCGTACAAATTATCTGTTGTTGCTACATATACTACTTGTCGGTGACAAGTTCGCTGATAATGTCAGCGATTTTAAACCAAGTTTTGTGCGGTAGCTACTAAGGGTAAATGCCCCTGAGCACCTGAGGCAGAAGGCAAAAGTCTGACTTCTGGCTCATATGAAAATGACACTCTCAAACCCGCTTGCCCCAAAGCCCGGACGTCATGCAAAAATTATTCTTTAGATATTAACAAGAATTTCAAGGAAAGAGGACTAAATGGACTTATAGAAAATATTAAATATTGCATCAAACCAAAGATGAATAAATGGAATTATTTACAAAAACAAAAACAAAAAAAAAAAAACGAGTTCAAAGTTTGAAAGTAGTCTTGATATTAAAATGTGCTGTAAAAATTTTACAGAATTAATCGAACGCGAGGAGCTGATGTTACAAATGTATTACATTTTTCTCTTCTTGTATGCTGTAATTCCTTTAAAGATCCAATGTTTATATAGGCCTGTTGCAAGAGTAACTCAATATAGAGGGTGTATGCAACTAAAATTCTCCTATAAATAGCATCCTACAACGCAAACGGGCGAACGGATTGCAACGAAATTTGGTGCACAGACTATACAAGAGATGTGCTCAAGGAATTAAAAAGAAACATTTTAGTTCCAAAAAGTCCACCAGAGAGCATTTTTCCAAAAAAAAAACCCATAAAATTTAAATCAATAAAAGACCAAAATGTACATATTATATTAATAATTCAGAACAAGAATTATTAGAAATAAAATGTAAAAAACAGGAAAAAATGTCAAGATTTGCATGCTTAAGAAGAAAATGAAGCTTGATGCAAAACAAATTAGGGTAAGAAATGTTTGTGAAAATTGTCATATTTTATGTGGAAGTTTCCGGCTGTAATGAGGACGATATCTTGTTGCCACGGTTGAATGACTTAAAGAATTCCATAACGCTTCATACGCGAAGCATCACACCTGATCAATTACGATCTGCTGTTGAACACACTGTCCATCGACTTGAAATTTTGAATGTGGGAGGTCACATGGAGCACCTTTTCCTACATTATTCCTCTACATGATTACAAACTGCTCATCGCGTGCAATTTCGCCCAGATCTGTTCTTGTGTCTGCAAACTGAACTGCTTTTTAAAACAATATACTGTTATTTTTTCCCTGTCTTTATTTAATGTGGTTCTATGACAAGTTGTTTAGAAACTGGTCAATTAATATATTGCTTCTGTGTTCCATTGTGGACGTTTTTGTGTAAAAATTAATATTTTTCTAGAAAAAAGTGCCCTTTGATCGACATTTTGCAAATTTTTTTCCGAAATTCCGTGAGAGCATCTCGTACATAGTCTATGTACCAAATTGCTGTTATTCACTCGTTTGCATTGTATGAGGATGTTTATAGGGGAAGTTTAACTGTAACCATCCTATATAATAAAAATATAAAGATTTTCCTATTTTATTTCGTGAACACAATAAGTAATTTCACATAGACTCGGACTAATATACTAGGTATATGCTAATTTTTAAAGAATTGAATTTTCGGCCGACTTCGTACATAATTATCAGCTCAAAAGGGGTTAGAAACTTTTCTTTCTGACATTACTCATTTAAGCTCAAAGATGGAAAAATAACTTTTTTTTTAATTTGAGGGATTATAATTTGATCACAACGAATAAATATTGTATAGGAAGTTTTTTCGGTAATTGCAATTGCTTAAAAGTTAAAGGATGTAAAGTAGTCTTTTAGCTTATGCTTGGGTCAAATTTCTAGAAATTCTTGCCAGCTGTATTCACTTTCAGCCCTTTTCAACTTCGTATCTCCAATTCTGCGAAATTAAAGGAAATGGCATAGGATTAAGAATGTTCTTTTTCTTCCATTTCGGGACAAAAGAAAAGGAAAAAGAAAAAAAATTCCTAACTATAGATGTTTGAAATTTTTTTTTTATGTAATAGAAGTTGTTTATTACTTTATTTAGCAAGTAAAAGGAATAAAAATAATTAACTTCCATTTGGAAATGTGAAGGAAAGATTGTATTGAGTTGATAAATGGAGTTAATGAAACGGTCAATGAAGAGCCTACCTTTACATGTTCCGGCATATTTTAAAATTACCCTAAGATGATTCCAAAATGATTGCAAAAATTTAGATCGATAAACAGGACATTAATAAGCAGCATTCGTGTTGTTGAAAACATTGCATCGTGATGCCATAAGATAATAATGAAACAATCATTAATGACGTTACATTTGGCCATTTGCACTTGTCTAAGAACAACTAGTATCTTATTTGAGTAAGTCCTAATTCATTTGGACCGAGATTATGCATTTGTCAAACACAATTTATTTATTTAATTTTTGATTAGTATGGTAACAACTTTTTTCAAATCATTCTACAAAATAGGTTCAAATGACTTACTTACGACTTTATTCCATAAAATATCCTGACAAACTTTATAATTTCATTTTCATACTCATACAATGACGCGAACAGTAAAAAAATCCGTACAAGGAATGATAATTTCCAACTAGGGACTAAAAATATTTGTCTAACAGTTATTCCGCAAATAGAACCTATTGAAATGCATAACCTCACTCAAAATAATATCTTCTGATTTTATAAGCAGCATTTTCATGTAAATTTCGTGACTCTATATTTATGTAGCGATGTGTATATTTGAACATCCATTCCAAAAATGGCGATTTATATAACTAGCTATCTTTACACCAAATTTGCAGATTTCTATCACATTTTGAGTGAACACTCTTTTGATGAAGCCAGTCTGTCTAGCTGTTAAAAAATAAGTAAACACGATAATTTAAAAAATGAAGTGAGCTTGATAGATAAAATTTGGCCCACAGATTTAACATCGATAAAATAGACACCTGTAAAATTTTGAACTAAATGCAATTATGGGTTGATTGCCTGTCGGTCTAAACCGGAGGTTCCCAACCTTTTTTGAACTGGCGCTCCCTTTTCTAACGAACATTTCAATGTCGACCCTCCCCTCTCCCACTCCAGATAAATAAGAGCGTACATAATGCATGGTGAAATAAGAATTAAAAAAATTCTAATAGGTAGAATAGTATTGAAGTAGAAACGCTACTGAATTTCTTGTTTATTTAAAAAATGAGGAATACAAATTTTTGCTTACCTGTCATAAGGACAGGCAGGGATTTTGATGATACGAATTAATTCATAATAAACTATTGCTTTCTAAATAAATAAATTGTCAGTTTCAGAGGCCCATCAAAACGCATACTTAATTATATTAAAAAGTATTTTTATTAAAATTTAAAGACATCAAATTTCTAACTTAACTAATGAGAAGGCTGAATTTGATGCATTTTAAGGAACTTGTTAATATCAAGCTCAATTTCACTTAAAAACAATCGTAAGTCGCCACGTTGAGTAGCATGGAGCCGATTTCTCTTTTACTAATGTTTCTACAGCACTAAATCCACGTTCTACTAAATATGAAGAGGGGAATGTTGTCGTTGTCGAAGTTGTTGAACAATCGACCATATTCCTGAATGCAGTTGCGAAAAAGATTTCTGCAACCAAAATTTTTGGTAGTCAATCTAATTTTAGAGTCAATCTAATTTTTAATTTGGTAGTCAATTAATTTTTAGATCCGCATTTGTAATATCATCTTTGTTTAGATCCTCATTTGTTCTATTAATTCTTCTAACTGAGGTGATTCTGCTGTGTTGACATTGGAAAAATGGTCCCAAACCAAGTCTGGTCTATCTATGCTTAAAATGTTCGAGAATAGCTCCTTGAAGTTATTGTACACTATATTTGGTTAATCCTCTAATGCCCCTTCGTGCCACATCAACGCCCCCTAATTCTCTCTGGGTCTTTTACCGCCCCCTGAAAGCTTCAAACGCCCACAAGAGGGCGTTATAGCCCACGTTGGGAACCTATGGTCTAAACTATCATAGACCTGTTAACACAAATAAACAATAACTTAAATATAACTAATTTGGTGTGGGATTTTATGCCTAGAAGAGCAGTTTTGTGTCAATATTTTTTTGTTTCACTCAAAAGAGAAAAACGCGTCTAAAACACATAAGATACTATTAACGAGCCAGGGAATTATTGTTAAATAACTTCCCCAAGGATGGCATAATAGATTCAATAAAAATTGTGAATTCATGTTAAAGACTAATATTTCGTAACTATTGTTTGCCAATTCCATGTAAGACGTTCTATGGATGATAATTTTACAAAAAAATATATGAGAAAGTTTTGAAGAGACCACTCAATTTGGTTGTTTCATTTACTTTTCAAAATATTTTTTCGCTTAAGTATTGTTAAGAATTCTCATCCGTACTTTCAGATTTCTATTATTCTACAACATACATTTTTTTCGAAGATAAAATACAAAGATACGAAATAAACAGTTACAGTGAAATAAAATAAATTGCGCCGCTAAAGATATATTGAATCCAAGAAGTTGGAATTCACAGCTACTAAATTATTTCAGCTGCAAATTTCCTCGAGAAGTGTTATGAATTTTTCATAAACAAATGCTTAACACATGTTTTTCCCTCAACGCAGTTGTATTTGGAAACGATCCAAAACAGTTTTACAATTTTCTGTTTTCTTTAGAGTCATTTGTTTTTATTTTTATATTCATTCTCATATGAATAATATTAATAAATGTGAGGGAAAAAAACATAAAATTGAGAAAAAGGTAAAGAATCCAATGATATTAATGTTTTTCAAGTGCATAAATAATATCAGAAATTCAACTTCTGGTATTGAATTGCATATTTAACGATATTTATGATTTATGAAAACGATAAATATCATTTTATAATTTTTACTTGCATATTTTTTTTCTTTAAAGGGATGATTTCTTAATTTGTAGAATTTTGGATTCAATTTCCCATAGCAGTTTTTAAAATACCATTCTCTATCTTTCCAAAGTTTTTTTATTATATCATTTAATTTGTTTCGTGTTTATAAAAATGAAATTTTATAATCGATTTTTATTTTGCTTTTTTGGTTGATTAAAGTTCTGCAATTTTGATAATCAGACGATATGCCAATTTTTTTAGAATTAAATTTGTAATCCTTATTTGCCTTCATTAATTTAGTATTTATCGATGTTCATTAAATTTTGATAATCTATAAGTGACACATAATACATTAAATTTACAATAAATATTTAAGAAAACTTTTTGATAATTATTATTGGCTAGGAAATTCATTCAATAATTAAAAAAAATCATGCATTTCTTAAAAGTTGGCTTTTATTGACATATATAGAATAGAAAGTGATATTTTTATTAAAAATCAAGTGAATTAAGATAATAATAACTATGGCATTTAGAACTGCTCCATAATGTGTTTAATATGAAATAAAAACTAAATATTTCTTTTAAAATTAAAATATAACATTAATACAACTTAAATTCCTATTTACTGAAATCCTTAGCATAAAACTTCATATTTCATAAATTTAGCTTTAATCCCCTAATTTTTAGAAATATATATATTCTATTTTTAATAATGGGTTTAAAACCTTCTTAACTGTTATTTTAAAATTGTCGTATAATTTTTTATATCTTATGTATTGATTTATTTTGATGATTAAATAAATGATCATTTTTATTTATGTTGATAAAAATGTAATTTCTATTTTTTTTTCACTTATTTTCTAATTTGCTTGAAACGTTATTATTTTATTATTTTCTTTTTTTCTGTTTCCTACAAAAAATATTTTTTACCATTATTACAGCTTAATATTATTAATCAATCGAATATTAGAATGAAATTTTCATTCCATATTCCTCTCTTTAAATTCTAAGAGAGAGGAAAAATTAAAATGGGGCATGTTTAAAACAATTTACTATAAGTTAAAAATTAAAAAATAGAAATAAAATAAATTCTACTTAGTACATAAATAAAAGTTTGTTTTTAAAAACTGTTTTTATGAAATAACCTTAAGGTATATGTTTACCTACTTCCGCTTCAATATGAAATGAATAATTGCAGTTCATGTCAAAAGGTGGCGCTGCTCAATTGCAAATGTTTGAGGAGAATTAATTGATGTGGTGGCGTTTGCATTTATTCCATTTCGATAAAATTATTCTTTAATTCTTCAATTTATAATAATTTTTAAATTATAATACATAAACTTGTAGTTTCTCCTTTACACACATAAAATATAATTTGATCTACAAGTAAAAGAATGTTTCATAGATGGTAAATTGAAAAAAAAAAAAAATACGCCAAGCTTGTTACTTTCATCTAAGTTTTATACAACACAATAATAGACACTTTGTTTCTCGCTTACTTTTCACTGTTTTTTTTCAAAAACGTTTGTTGGATTAGGCGTATGTATTTGTAAGAAAGTCAAGTGTCATATATTTTCTCCTAGATTTTTTTATCATACTTTTGAAAGCAAAATGAAGACTGGAAAGGCGCTTGTGACTCAAAAAGCTTTATTTCAAATTGCTTTAGATTTAAAGCGTTGAAAGTTGAATCCAATGAAATTGATTTTTCTGCGCTGAAAGCAAAGATAAGTCTATATGCTTGTTCTATTGACTGTGAATGCTTCACACGTGCAAGTAAAAAAGAATTATTTTTTTAAGAAATTGTTTATATCTTACTGAGGTAGTAAACATTTAAAGTCAGACGATATTGAAGGAATAAAAACATGGACCCTGCTTCGTTTAACTGAGGTGAAAAACAAAACACCTGCTGCCAAACTCAAGTTTTAAAAATACATATATTCTTTTTATGTTTATAGAGTACATTTTCGAATAGACGAAAGCTTGATATATGACTCTTTGTCTTTTACAAGATTTAGTAAGACGGTTGACTGGAAAAAATATTTAGCAAAATATAGTTCGTATTTTATTAAATAAATCTTCGTATTTTCTGTTAAAATCAAATAATTTTTCCTTGATTTATGCACAAATATATGAGCAATTAAAGTTTTATTTCAAATTGAGAATGAAGTCTGTGGGCTTTGAGATTGAAAAAAGAAGAAAAAATCTTGTTTTGAATTTTGGGAATATTTAGATTTTATCATGCTGTAATGAAAATGTAATATCATTTCACTAATGTGTTAGTTTTATAATAAAAACGTAAGACAAAAGACCAGATCAAAGAACACCGACATTTACTTGGAATTTTTTTTAAAATTTGGTTACAGAAATGATGATTATGGGAAACATAACAATTATATCTCTTCTGGGAACCAAGATCTGAATATTCTTCTTGAGAATTCCATGTAGAATCTCGATCTATCTGAAATTTGAGAGAGAGATATTCAAGATCAATATACAAGAATATCCAAGATGTTCGAGCGAATGAATCTTTCTTTCAATTTCTGTTGGAAGAACGAGTTATTGAGAGAAGTTTTAGGCTTTCGTTTATACAATTTGCTCTGAAAATTAATTTTTAATGAGCTCGGGTTAGAGATTAATAGCCTAATTCTTACTTTTTAATAGAGAGTATTTTGTTGGTATATGGGGCTTTAAGTACTTTTTATTTTTTAATTGAAATATTTTTTCTTTCTATTCTTTTCTAAATTTAGTTACGATTTAATTATATTTTATTTTTTGTTGTTATTTGTTTCAGAATATTTCGATGAAATGCATAATATAGATTATATAAAATATTACTATTGTGAAACATCAATCATCATAAGAAGCTTATCTTACATTCTTTTAATCATAAATTCTTCAATTCTATTTTGTAGATCAAAAGTCAGAAATTAAGCTCTTCCTAACAAACAATAATGTTGATTTATTGTGAACTAGCCGTCTTTGGCGATCAGCTGGCTCGCCATCAGTAATGCATTCTAAAATTTTCAATTAAATACTTACTTACCTCGATCTCTTTATAACTTACCAGCCAAATATATTTAAACTTCAAACTCCAATAACCACGTAACTCGTATTATTATAGAAGCTTTACGATTATTTGTTCATTGTACTATATATACTATATATTGAAAATATTTCTTTAAAAATTCGTTAAAAATAGAAGCGTAAGTTATATGTTAAAACGCTGATGTCATTAGAAAGCTCATTTTTTTAAAAAAAATCTTTAAATTGATGTAAAACTCCTGTTTGTGCGATTCTATTTTCGGAAGTTATAGCCGAAAAACGTCGAAATTTTGCTTAGTTTTTAATTAATTCACATTCTAATTAAAAATACGAAAAAGGACTCCGAGGTGCACCTTCCCGACCTCCAAGGTATACATGTAGCGAATTTGGTAGCTGTAGGCCAAACGGTCTGGCCTGTATAACACACACACATTGAGCTTTATTATAACTATAGAAGATGTACTATTATAAGATATTAAATTTGCAAAATAAAAATGTTTTAATAATCATAATTTTAAATATATATGAAAAATTGAAATATCTCTTTTTGTTTATATTACCAAAATCCAAAGTTAAATTAACCAAAAATGCTTGTCATATATAAGATAAATTTTTCTTCAAATGAGATTAAGGTTTGGACTATTGATAGATACTATTATTAGAAAACAAGATTCTGTTTGTCGGATTCAAATCGCAAATAAGCAATATTTAGTTATATGGTAAGCATAAAAAGTGCTTGGTTCAAATAAGACGAATCAAGTGTGTATGTCTCTGTAGCTAAAAGAATAGCTCTTAAGATTCATAACTAATTTAAGTATTAATTTTTTTCTTTTCAGAATTTTCGGGACAGCCATCGCCATATCCGCGTTCTTGAACTTGCTGATTCCGAAATCTGCACAGATCCACACGAGTGTCGTAATGATTGTGAGAATCCTGCAAGGACTTGTGGAGGTAAGTTTCCAAGGTTTTACTTATCAGCGTTATTTGAAACATCAGTTTATCTCCTTGACAAAGAGCACATTGCAATGACTAGATCGCTACCGATCAAATGACAGAGATTGGAATTCCAGATAAGTTCTTTATTTACAGCCTTATAATTTTACAGAAGAACACTATGTTCTAATCTAGGTTAAATATCCGCTATTTACACAACAGCTGTAGGTTGAAGGTCTATCAAGTTCAAGGAAAGAGTGATCCATTAATTCGAAGGTTGGTTAGTTGATTTTTATTGACACAAGAGCCCTTCTTGGCTATACTGCGCCAAACGTATGGTGGATAAACAAGATCGTGGTGTTAATATATAGAGTGAATTTGTACAAAAGGTGTTAAAATTCTAAAAACATTGAAATGCTTCATGATTATTGATAAAGAACTGTTAGTTTTTCACGTTGCAAAACTGTAGATCCAAAATAAGTCTAAATCATTAAATCTAAAACATCTAAAATAAGAACAGCAGACTTAATGTAAATCGAGAAATTCCAAGAAAAACATCACAGGACGCTAACAGGCTGTTAGCCAGAACCGCTTCCACAGTGGAGCGTGCAAATCGCAGCCCATTATTCCAAAGGTCTCTCTCTCCTCGCTCAAGCCCAACCGGCGATTTTCTGCTATCCAAAGTCCACGTCATCAAATTCCATTCGGCCACGTCAGCTTTTCATCGGCCAATCATCCAGCAAAAATTGTCACCACTGTCTTTAGTGGCTTCGGACTATACATCCTAGCCATTCCGCTCGGGAACAAGTGTCACTGATTCCATCACAAAGAGACCGTCCAGAATCCAGCTGTGGGACAGCTTTCCTTTGAAGGAACGACAGGTCCTATCTCCACAATGAGCGTCACGTGTGGATTAATGGCCAGGTGCGAACAATCGGTGAAGGATATTCATTTTCTCGAACGTTGGCGGTGTTTAACAATGGAAGCTTTCATAGGTTGTGAGCAGCAGTCGGGAAATGTCGCCAATCGTGAGCTGGACAAGGGAACGTTACAATATATACTTTATATTTGCACAGAGATTTTCATTTCAATGTAGACGTATTCACAACTTGATCTTGTAATTTTATTTCTATCAGCTATTAACATTCCTATGAACAATTTCAAAAACATGTTTGAAAATAAACCAAATAAGCAAAAGTGAAGTGAATTATGAAAATATAAAAAGATAAAGAAAAATCTTAAAACGAGTAATGGAAATATGTGTTAATAAATTATAAAGGTTCTATAGGTTTTAATATTTCTAATGATTTTTAATTAATTATTTTCATTTAGCGAGCCTAAAAAAATTTAATCTGTTTATTGTTTATGTTTATTTTCGCTTTATCGAGATTTCAACTAGGATTTTATTATTCAATTTAAGCTATTTCAACATTAAAATAGTTATAAAATATTAATTTTTATTCGAAATTTTTATTTTGAAATTTTAAAACAAATAAAATTTTTGTTTCAAATTATATCTGCTTAATTCCCCAATAATAATAATAATTAATATTCCATGAAACCTTTTTTATTATTCAAAACATTGATTTCTAAAATTTAAGACAAATAGAATTTTTTAATCCAAATTATATTTGCTTGATTCATTACTACTAATAATAATAAAATACGCCATAAAATCTTTTTTTGTTCTTCAAAATTTTGATTTCTAAAATTTAAGACAGAATTTTTATTGCAAATTATATCTGCTTAATTTAAAAGTAATAATAACAAAACAAAAAAAACATTCGGTAAAATCCTTTTTTTATTCGAAAACCTTGATTTCTAAACTTTAAAACAAATGTAATTTTTATTCCAGATTATATTGGCATAATTCACCAGTAAAAATACTAAAAGGCATTCCACAAAATCTTTTTGAAGCAAAACTTTGAACTCTAAGCTTTAAGACCAATAGAATTTTTCATTCAAATTATATCTGCCTAATTCTTTAGTAATAATAATAATAAATATTCCATAAATATTTTTCTTATTCGAAACTTTGATTTCGAAACTTTAAAATAAATAGAATTTTTATTCCAAATAAGATCTACATAATTCACCAAAAAAAAAGTAAGATGTATTGTGGAACTTTAAAGAACAAAAATAAAATAAAATTTTTTTACCTGCAACTACCACTCTAAAACTCACGGAAGTATGAAAAAAAAAAAAAAAGAACACTACATTTGAGAATTAAACTTTATTCCACCTCTGGCAACACCCTCGTTCTTTCTGGGCGAGTGGCCAGTTCCCGTTCTTTCACCAAGTGCAGGAAATTCGATAAAGGGGATCAGGTGCAAGGAATGTGTCATCTTATATCCCTTTCAAAGCACTCGCGCCAGGGCTGGGCAATCAGACCACCTGCTCTTCCCATATCGTCTGCGCCAAACCCCTCCAGTGCCAAGCTGTTTTCTAGAAACAAACAGAGACGGTTAAGTATCGAATTATGAAGCACTTTGGCGCGCATTGAATTCCGTTTTGGGATTTCGAATTCCCACTCGTTGTTTTTTATTGTAAGGTTACTGGGGAGAATACAACGAGTTTTTGAAAAATGTATTAAAAATCTGTTTTTTAATGAAATTTTTAGAGTATGTTTTTTTTCTGGGAATATATGCAAATTATTTATTATAAATTGTTTCAGTTCCAAATTTAACATGGAACAGTTTTAACATATGATCCTCAATCAATAATCGAAACCTCGAATCCTGTCTATAGTTCAATAGAAATGTCTGAAAGGCTTTTAAACCACGGTGAATAATGTATAATAGTAATTATATAGATTGGTTAGATTAAACAGACCTCTATGTTTACAACTGGATACGTTAATGGATAGAGTAAAAATTGAACCACCTACATTTGAAAAAACACTTGTTTTTCACACACATACAATAAAACACATGCTTTTCTGCATTTAAATTAAATACTATTGATTTGTCAGGAAGAATTTAAATTAAAAAAGTTTAGACATTAAAAATACCTATAAAATGATCTCTTAAAAACAATGGTAATTCAGTTAAATTAGGAGTACATAGTACAAAGTTCAAATTTGAAAAATATTTTTAATTTTTTGAAAAACTGAGTAAAAAATTTTAATTTTCCGTAAAAAAATATTTATTACACACTGTGACATAATGGTATATTTTTAAAACAAAAGTGAGAAAATCAAATTTAAAGATAACATTGTGTCTCGATTATTAAGCGATAATTGTTCATATTTATCTAATTCATGAAATCCCTCGTCATCCAAATCTCCAAAATCATCCAGAAGATTATAAGGTAGAAATAAGATGAATAACAAATAAGGATGTTTTATTTTACATGGAAATACTAATACACGAGTAATATAAACAGTAGAAACGAGCTTCTAAGAAAAACAGTACTTGCAATAAACAGTGGCATAAGAAGCAGTAAATTGGTGATAAATAACCGTAGTAACACAAAGCTATCGGTGAAAACTCGCGGGAAAGAGACTTCGTTCAACTATCCCTGCCTCTTGACTCGTCTGCTATATTTACTGCCTATTTGAACCTATTATTTAACTATATGCAAGTCTTTTAAATTCCTATTCCTTCCATGGGTATTGAAAATACCATGAAGAGTCAATTATCTTCTTTTAAGTTTATATAATTAATTTGCGAGTTTCATAGATAACGATTTCTGTCCCAAAACTAATCTCTCTTGTCCAACTTTACTGATTAATCTTAGCGCTATCTTTTGGACTTATATAGTTTCCGACAGAGATCTGCGAAAGTTCTTGAAGTATTTCATATATTCATTCCTAATCGATATATGGCCAAAATTAGGTTTCAGAAATATTTATTTCAGTGGCCAAGGCCGAAGGTCATTAATCCGGCATTCTTTTAGCATTCGGTAAAGCCATAAAACTTCCTTTCTTACCAAGGGATTTATATTTGTTTTGAATTTGTTTAGATTTACCAAATTTGAGTTACCAAAGGGCTTACCAAACAGGAAAGCAACATTACGAATTCATAAGAATATATTTGTGTCTAGACAACATTGTCGTTTACGACATATTTGCATTGCCGAGACAACATCATTTGATGTTCCTTTGTATTAATTAAAATAATAATTCAGAACAATTTTATTATGAAAACAATAAATTAAATTAATAAAGGAAATAATTTATAATTTTCTCTCATTTTGTATTTAATAAATTTCCATGTAAGAGCACATTAATAAATTAATGAAATTACATTCGCATTTAATAAGATGAGCTTAACTATCAAAATAATAAACTTAACAACATGTAAGACTTTTAAACTCCTATTCCTTCTATGGGAATTGAAAATACCATGAAGAGTCAATTATCTTCTTTTAAGTTTATATAATTAATTTGCGAGTTCCATAGATAACGATTTCTGTCCAAAAACTAATCTCTCTTGTGCAAGCAGAATTAAGTCTTAATACTCCTTACGTAACTTCGTAATCTTGCATTCATATCATTAAAGAAACTCAATCAACATTCATATATTCAATTCGTTCGATAGATAGCAAGAATTCAAAAGTTAATTAAGACCCATCCTTTCCTTTCCTATTAATCATAAGCGATAAATAGTGAAAGCCGGCTTTCAAAACGAAATTAGGAACCTTCTTTATCTAATGTAGAAATCTGTCCTGTCTGGAATAACGAATTAACTGAAAGGATGAACGACTGTAAAATCTTTCTGAAAAGTTTTGGTATATTTTGAGTGAAATATTTCATTTCTCTATATGAACAAAATTCCACTTAATTGAGAAATTTGACCTTTAGAAATTTGATGATCAGATGTTTGAATTCTAGTTTTTTGTTGGTTTATTCGAACGATAAAATAGACAGCATCTTAATCCTTCTTTAGAATTATTATGGTGGATATATCGATGTCATTGGTAAGATGATTAACTAGTTTAATTTATTCAAAAGTTTAGAATTAATGTCGTCTGCAGAAACTTTATTTCATTATATTAATCTACTTAATATAATCTTATTTGTTATTATTTAAGCGGAAATTTTATTAAATTAAATAATAAAGTTATAAAACTTTTTAAATTCAGTTTATGTCGTCTGCATAAGCTTTGTTATATTTTTTCATATTACAAAATTACAAAATCTACTTTCAAATCGCGACGTTCTTAAATTTCGAATTTCAAATATAATCGTTAAGATAAATTTAAAATGTTTTGAAAATATCATAGTATCATTGGAACAAATGAAGTGGCTTTGTTAAAAATTATTATTCAGCGGAAATGAAAAACTATGACATTTTTAGAATTTGATATTGTAGAGATTGTAATAAAGTTATCGATCTTTTTTACTTTGTATTTTTCTGTATATGAAGTATAGAGAAAGAATAGTAATCATTAAAAAATACGAACTCAAGATTTCGACGAATCTCACGTTTTAGAACCTCTGAGTTCTGAAAACATACTTGCAGAAAATATCTACCATTTGTCTATAGCAAAGACAACTCAAAAACGCTTTGAACCTGACGTTTGAAATTTGGTACATCAAATGTCTTTCTATCAAATATGAGCAAAATTTGTCAATCAATCAAAACATGTCAGCCGTTTGATTATAAGTTAACTGAAATTACAAAATGCAGAAAACTGTATAGATAAAATTCGGTGCATAGATTTTACATCAAAATCGTAGACACCTATCACATTTTTATCCAAATCCAACTAAGGGTTAACCATCTGTTTGTTTGTACTTTCAGAAACATGTAAACGCGAAAATTCAAAAGTGAAGCAACATAAAGTCACATTTGTAATAGGATTTTGTGACTAACAATACAATTTTGTGTCAAATTTATATTTCAGTCGGTTTAGAAAAACGTGTCTAAAACACAAATTCTATTTACTGATACTTATAATGGCGTACCTGGAAATAACGGCCAAATTACTCCATTATTGTGTCATCTTTGAAATTAATGGCTAAATATTGTGTCATCCTAGGAATGAATGCCCAAATATTGTGTCATCCTAGGAATCAATGCCCAAATATTGTGTCATCCTTGAAATTAATGGCTAAATATTGTGTCATCCTAGGAATCAATGGCCTAATATTGTGTCATCCTAGGAATCAATGGCCAAATATTGTGTCATCCTTGGAATTAATGGCCAAATATTATGTCATCCTTGAAATTAATGGCCAAATATTGTGTCATCCTTGGAATTAATGACTAAATATTGTGTCATCCTTGGAGTTAATGGCCAAATATTGTGTCATCCTTGGAATTAATGGCTAAATATTGTGTCATCCTTGGAATTAATGACCAAATATTGTGTCACTCTTGAAAATTATGCCAAGAATGACACAATAAATTCAGTAAAAGTGCCAAATTCCCGCCAAAAATTAATTTTTTGTAACTAATGTTTGCCATTGCCATGTAAGGTGATCTCTGGCAGGACAAATTTAATAGAGAGTTTGCGAGAAGGCTTTGAAGAGACCACTCCCACTGATTTGAAAAAGTGATTTTTGCATTTTTTGTCTTTTATTGATTTTATATTATATTTTGGTATAAAATCAATCAGCATAATTTGCATCGTTTAAAAATTTCCAAAATTTCAGTGTAATAAAAGAAGTCTTTTGTCCCCTTTAAAAATAGCTAATTTTTTAATTAATGAACAAAATTTGGTTATTCTTAAAATTGAAAAAATGTGAAAAAAAAAGATTAAATGCTTAGCCATTATCTATCTGAATTTCAATAACAGTGCGGCATGAAAACGAAAACGAAGCAATAATAAGTATGGAGTTAATCCTTAATTAGATCTTAATTAAGTATATGGTCTCATATTTTGAGCTTGGATGCATTATAAAACCAAGGTTTATTTTTAAGGCATCCGACTAAGTTATGGTATCCGACTAGTTATCGGCCACATTGGCAAATTTTTATAATAATTATTATTTCTTGTAGTTCAGATTTTCCATTTTTCGAAGCAGTTTATCTTTTCTAGGAAAACTAAGGTCCGGCTAATCATCCAGGGTCACATATTTTTCTGTTAACATTTGTCTTTAACTTCAGTTTTCCCGAATTTTTAATTTTCATAAAAATTATCCACCATTAACACGATATGTCAAAAACCAATAGGAATACTTTCATAAACATTTCAGAGTTGGCTTTAAAGTATATGGGCAATGAAATGAACCAAAAGTTTTATGGTCAGAAAAAATAAATTTTAAATTTATGGAAAAATACATATATATCTATATTTTTACCCATAACTTCTTTGAATATCGGAATTTTTCTTAGATTTTGGTTCATTTCATTCATTTTTATATTCTATGACGTGCACAAAGAAAAATAAGATTGCTGTATTACAATTTTGTGTTGAATGTTAACCGTTTTGCTTAAATTTCTTTAAAATGTACTACACATTTTCCTATTTCTGAAAATATATTTCAAATAATTTTGTTTTATTTATAGTATTTTGTATTATAATTGACTACACATCTAAAAGCCATAGATTTAAATACTTTTAAAAAAACCTTACTTTCCCAAATTTTTCCTTCGACCGCAGTCGGATACCTTAATGATAGTTTTTATTTTTTTCTTTAATGGCAGTCATTTTCGATATGTTTGATATTAACAAGAATCAAAAACTGTACATGCCCATTTTACTTTACCAACCCCTTCTTCTTAATTGTGACCAATCACACGCAAGCTTTCAGTATGAAATTAGGAAGATTTTACTTAAGGTATCCAACTGTGTTAAAAACACTACATATCGACAGCATTGGCGATTTCTTAAAATTCTTATTATTTCTTGAAAACTTCTCTTTCCAAAACAGTTCATCTTTTCTAAGGAAAAAAGACCTGATCTATCATCCAGGGTCACATATTTTTTCATCTAAAATTTCACTCCAACTTCAATTTTCTCAAAACTTTAATTTTCATGCAAATTCTCCATCGTTAACATGATATTCCTAAAACTAACAGAGGTATTAACATAAAACTTTCTGCAATGAAATGAACCAAAAGTTTTAATGTCAGTGAAATACTTTTTCATTTATAGGATTAATTTTAGAAAAATTAAATTGTGAATTTATGGAAAAAATACATGTATACGCATAATTTTACCCATAACTTCTTTGCATCTCAACATTTTTCTCAGATTTTGGTTCATTTCATTCAACATTGTATTCTAAAACTTGCTTAGAAAGAAAAATCGGATTGCTGTGTTACAATTTTTGTGTAGAGTGTATACCGATTTGGTTAAATTTAATTTAAAATTTAAAACAAATTTTCTCATTTCTCAAAATATATTAGGTTTTCAATTAATTTTTTTTATATTCATAGTGATTTTTATTGACAATGCATCGAAAAACTATAAATAGTTTTATAAAAAATCCAATTTTTCAAAATTTTTCCTTCGAATGTGGTCATATACCTTAAGCAAATTGGGTAATACTGATTAATAAATTAACCAAAATGAAGGGCGATTGCTAAACATGACTATGACTCAAAAACTGTTGGGTATTCTTCTGTGCAAGGAAACGAAGTTTCGTCTGCAGGAAGAATTTGACCTTTTTCAATTTTCTGCGCTGGCAGAGCTGCCGTTTGCACAAAATATTACCGGTAGAGGTTTGATCAAATGTTTGCGTTCCGGCTCGCACAGTGTTTGTTCTCTGAGCGGAGCAAAGGACAGAATGTCCGTCTGTCTCTTTCTCAAGTCCAGGAAGAGAAAATGTAGGATTCAATACTGGAAGAGTAGCAGAGTTTCTTTTTATTTCAAAATTTTCGATTTTTCTTTTTTTTTTTAATCTTTAGAAGTATATTGAATTTTTGAAAAAAAAAAATTAGTTTCATAAAATTTCTTAACCTATGCGATGCTAAAAATAAAATATATAATTTAACTTCGGCTATAGAAAATCACAAATGTTCCAAAATTTATTTTGTTCGTAAAATCAATTTATGCTCTCGTTTCATGCATCAAATGCAAACTCAAGTTTGAATTTAAAATCCATGATTCGGATCCCGTATATGTGACGATATACTCACGAAATAATAATAACGCGTTGTTATTTTAATCTGTTTAGTTTAGTTTAGTTATATTAGCGTCCCGTTTCAAAGCAACACGAGGGCTATTTTGGGAGGGACCTCGTCATTTTAAACCACGGTCAGGTGACGAGGAGGACACCTGAACTGGCACCCCTTCTCCACACCACGCCACACCAGCGGGAGGACGTTTGGCCTGACAGATTTAACGTGCAAGAGACCCCCTCACACGACGGATCTTCAGTGGAATCGAGTCTCGAACCTGAAACCCTCCGGTTCCGAAGCCGAGACCTTACCACCAGGCCACCGTGGCCCTTTTATTTTAATCTGCACGGCAGTTCACATGCTGTATTTAAGTCCATGCATTTAAGTCGCATGTTCGCTGTATTTAAGTCCATTCGTTTCAAAATATTAAAACAAATGTGGATGCCTATGCCACCAGAAGTTTTCACCAAATAATTCTCAATGTAGTCGCGTCATTCTAAATCTGTGGTTCAGTGGTTTTAATTATCCAAGATCTAACAACCAAAATCTATTTTCTTATTTACAAGAGTCAAAGATGTCATTAAACTCAGAGTGAAATTTATTGACGAACACGAAAATCTACACAAACACAAAGATATTTATCGCTACAATTCTAATTAAACATTATAAATATGAAGGGCTAAGCATAAAAAAACATATCAAAGCTCCAGAGAAACTGCGCATATGCCAGTTTTCATCGCAACCACAGCTGGAAAGGGGAAAATATATCTCTAAGACTGAACAACAAATATACAGTGGCTCAAACGATTGAGAGTATACCTTACTTTTACTTGATAAATCGGACTTTCAATATGCATAACACATTACCCAGAAGTGCAAACATGTTTTTATTTTTATACATAACAAATGTTTTGATTTGGAGTAAAAATAAAGAATCGTCAACAAAAAACCTCTAAACCCCTAAACCTCGAAAATTTTCAGAAGCATTTTTAATAAACATATGCAGATTTTCGATTTTAAATACACTGAGAGTACACCAATGAAAATTTTGTAATATCTTGCATAGAAAAAAAAAGTGTCAATATTTAGTTGAAAGTATTTTGGCTTTTATAATGGCCTCTAAATGTCGTGGTACCGTTTCTCCCAATTTTTGGTGGAATATGAAGATATTTTACCTTATTCTTTTTGTAATGCATTTTAAAGAGGTTTTGTTTCAAATTTTGTGTTTTTGAACCTCTGTTTCGGGTGTGGCCCACAGATATTCAGTGTTATTGATGTCGGCAGACTATGTTAGCGTGTGCAACTGCTATTTACAATGAAAAAGACTCCACATCTTGACGTTCCTTTCATTCTGTTTGGGATCGTTGACCTTCTGGATAATAAAATGTCCATTTAAACCCAAACTTTTAACACTTTCCTTTAGATTATTGTGATCATATTGCTCATCTAACTTGATGCAGAAATTTCTCAAATTGTAGGCAGAAGTGTAAGTGCTGAAATTGGGCGAAATATAATTAGACAAGATGGATATAAAAGTCAAATTGTTGTTTAATAAATCGTTCATCTGCTTGCAAATCCAGAAAAAAACATTTGAAGTATGCATAAACTTATCGATTGAAGAGCAATAGCTTTGAGAAGAAAGTTATATTTAGTGATGAAAGAAAACTCAGCATTTTGTGGCAGCAGTCGCATCGTATGGAAAAACTTAATACTGCTTTGGATCCATAAAATTTACGCCCATAAAATTAATTTTAAATATTTTTTATAAAATTATTTAGTTAAATATGGTGGTGACTCCGTCATCATTAGTTATACGGCTTCATCCGGAGTAGAAAATTTAGTTCTCATTGATGATATTATAAACTATATAACCTCCATATACTTCGAGTAATGTGTATGCTCGATATACTACAATCTAAGGAGAATGTTAAAAATTTGAGTTTAGATGGAAATTTCAATTTCCACCAAGACAACGATCCCAAACATTCAGCAAATATCATTAAAATCTGGTGTCGTTTTCGTTGTAAAAAGCAGTTACCTACAACGCCACAGTACCCCGACATTAATGCCATAGAATATCTGTGGGCCATATCAAAATAGAAGTTCAAAAATACAAAATTAGAAAAAAGATCAGTTTAAAACCTTTGTTGCAAAAAGAATGGGGTAAAATATCTTCAGATACCACCAAAAATTAATCGACGTTTAAATGTCATTATAAAAACCAAAAAACATGCAAACTAAATATTTTCATTTTCTTTGTTTGAGAGATATTACTAAACTTTCATTGGTGTACTCTCAATTTTTTGAGGCAAAATTCAGTATATGTTTACTTAAAATGCTTCTGAAACTTTTCAATTAAGGAGTTTTTCGTTTATTTTTCTTTATTTTTACTCTAAATTAAACCATTTGTTGTGTGTAAAAATAGAAACGTTTGCACTTCTCAGTTATGTGTTATTTACGATGAAAGTCGGATTTATAAAGTAAAAGTAAGGTGTACTGTCAATTGTTTGAGCCACTGTACATTAAAGAAATATTTTTCTTTAAATATTTGTTTAAATTCTTCCCCAAAGAAACTGTTGATGGTTTGAAAATTTTGTGTTTCTATAGTGATTGAAACTTGAGCAGATTGATTAGGACTGTTTATCTACTTTTTATCAGAGCAATAGAAACAGAAGTAGAATTATTTTGCTTTTTCTTTGTATGTTCTTTTCGATAAAATTCTGTCAAATGGGAATTTAGATAAAACGCTTCTAAAGAACCACATCATAAGTCAACAAAAACAACTTCTCGCTCAAAGCAAATGCAATTAGTATATCTTTACGTGTTCAATTTTTTCTCTAAAGATTCTTTTGCATTTTTCACTGAAAAAACTTATTTATTAACTTATGCATAAAACGAATAAGTAATGCAATTTATTTTTGTGCATTTTCATTAATTTTATTCCACAAAATAATGGATTTATTTCAGCATTAAGTTTACACGCCATCATTAACTTATAATGAAGAGGTTCTTGCTTAAACGATGAATACTAATGTTCTAGTGCTTCGTAATTTTTTTTTATTAAAATACGGATATTTTCTGCACTTGGGACGATATAATTAACTTCCAAATTTTATCTTTTTTTTATTTTATTTTCGCTTTTTGTCTCAATCTCAATGCATTAAAAAAAATTTAGTGATATTGAATTACTTCGACGTTTCGATTGCTAGATTATGTATATTCCTCAGGGCAAATAATCGAATCGTTTCTTGATTCTTAGAAAATAATGCTTTCTGGAGCACGAATTAATTTTGAAAATCAAGAAAATTACCGCAACCACTTAGAGAATTCTGCAAAGAATTTCAATGAAGCTCTCGGCTTCCATAAATCATTTGACTTCGGGAAGCATTCTTCAAGAAAAGACCAGCAATTTATTCCTACATTATGCTATCTGAGGAATTCATTTTTAATGAAAGAATATTTATAAAAAAAGGATTTTTCGTAGATGCAAAATAAAAGACATGAAATTTAATATCAGATGTTCCATTGTTATTCCTCATTGCTGAAAGTGCTTCAGAATGTACGTCAAAAAAAAAAAAAAAGGTTTCTAGAAGTTTCGAATTCTTATTGCTCAGATCCATTATCCTAAAAGCGAAGTGAAATTTAGAATTCTCTTTTGCGCTTTGAAATTCGGAATTTATTAATATTTTAGAAGCTTTACTTTTTTTACTCCATACGATGGCACTATAAAAAATCATTTTCTTTTATTTCTTTATGCTATTTTTTAAAAAGCTTTTTTGAAAACGTATGACGCATAATATATTTATTTTATAGGTCATATTTTACAAATTTAATCATAAGAATATCATTTATTGGTACTAAATTTTATTGATAGAATTAGAATAAAATAAGTTGTGAAAAATAATCTGAATCACAAAATTTCTTTGATTTAATATGAAAACCAAAGAATCGTATCGTTTATTAGGAAAATGGAATTGAAATCGTATTTTTATGTATGGAAATAAAATCGTTTGGGAATATTTATAACTCTAGATGTTAGCTTTTTTAAAAGAATATAAATAAATAACGACTACGAAAAGTTTATTTGTAAAAAGTACATTAAAAAATTATTCAAAGAAGAACAGTTGTAAGCGAATACAGATAGTATGATACTGTTTGGCAACGGATTGTAAGACCTTCCGCGCTTTTACGCATGCGTTAGGAGCAGTTTAATTAGTCTAAATAGGGGTGAAAGGAAAGACGGAAGGAAGAGATATTTAAATTTAACAATGAAGACTAGAGGTTTTATGAGATATAAACGTTACAGATAATTAGGAATGCTAAAGGTAAAAGGTACTAATGCACAGTAAAATATTTCAGAGCAGTTTTTATTTAATGTAATTTGCATAAACATTAAATTATGAAGAATAAATAAAAAAAGTCTGTCATAAAATTTTATAATTACATTTTTACAAAATAATAATGGTCTTTCTCATATTAAAATGCTTTTTCATATGTTATTTATTTTTTGGCAACAGTTTAAGATTAACAGCAATGGACAATCCAGAATTTATTCTATTTAAAGCATTTATTTTCCTTTAAAGATATTTTTATAATTATTATTTTATTGAGGAAATATTATAAATAGTATATCTTTAAAATACATGATATTTTATAAATTTTGATATTAAAAACATAATAACGGAGTTTTCCACTTGAGAATATTGTAATTTTTAATTATAGAACATGAAGTATTTACTAAAAATTTGTTTCGCGCCACTTCTGAAAGCTTTTTACCATTTGAATTAGCCATATCAGTTAAGAAATTTTGAATTTAAATAAAATGCTGTCAAAACTTTCATAACATGTGATTACTATATTTCTTTAAAATACATGTGAAAAAAAAATGAACTAAAAAGTATCTAATAGGGGAAATACTTCCTAAAAGGTGAATACCAAAAATTTACTCATCTTTAAAAGTCTCACCCCTTAATGATATGGAATCGTCAAAATTTTACCATGTCAGAATCCGTTCACGAACAGTAGTATGAAAATAAAAAGGAATAATATAAAAAATATACAAGTAGAATGTTGAAATGCTATTCGTCTTTATCGTTATTATGTAATTTTGATTAAAACTACAATTTTCTTTTAAATACCGGCGAAAATCCTTTATTAAACCATAATTAATTTCTAATTAATTATTTCGATTATTACTTTATTATCATATTTCGTATAAACAAGCGTTATTATTAGTAATCCGAAATTGATAGATAAGCCTAAATCTTCACTTCACAATAAAAGTTGATCATTGAAATGAATTTAAAGAGAAATTATATGCATAAAGTTCTACTATTTCCATATAGAAAAACACTAAAAAAGAAATGAAATAAGAAATGAAAATTTTTATCTTCTATACTTTATTGCTCCGAATACAGAACATAAAAAAAATCCTCCAGAATACAACCAAAAGTAGTAAAAAGTTTTGTTTTTCAAACTATTTTATTCCTCCATTCTTCGAAGTAAGAAACAAAATCTATGTTGTTGCTGTTTTATCTTGGAAAATGAAAATATTTTGAATATTTTTAGAGATGCAAGTTTGCATGCATTTTAAAATTTGTATCATAGTGAATTATACAATATTCCTTTGTATTGATTTTTTAATTATCTTTTTTTCCCATAAAAAAGTCCATCATACATATATCATGAGTTATACCAAACTCCTCATAAGAGAAAAAAGAATAAATATCATAATAGATAAATAATGAATGAAAATTTTTTTAATGCATTTGCACATAATAACCTTTATTTCTCAAATGATCTTGTGTAAGCTGTTTAAGATGATTATGCTTAGAACGTGTATGAGTGATAATGCTATAAATAAATGATATAAAATATATTCCTATGCTTTATAAAGTGAATAGAATTCCATAATATTAATTGTTCCACAGAACAATTATAATTGAATAAAGTTCTGCTCATATAAGTTAATTATTTTTAAATGCATTAAACTAAAATTTATTTGATTTAGCTTGAATCTATGAGTCGGAAATTTTAAAGCTCCATCATTTTAAGTTGCATATTATTTTAATTATGGTTAGTTGATATAAACCCTCTGAATAAATAAAAGTACCAAATCATAATATTTTAATTTATTCTGTAATGAATACAATTTTACATAGCGAAATAAATCTATTCCATTCATAGTTGAATTCATTCTATAAACTACAGCCTTTGAGAAAATTCTATTACAATTTTACAAAAAAAAAATGAATGTAACTGAATTGTTTAGTTAAATGTCCAAAAGACGAACAGAAAAGAAGAAAAAAAGTTTTACATAAAAGAGCTCATATATAATTCGAAGAGCATCTCATAAATTACGAACAGGACAGTTTAAAAGCTCTCGTCCGAATAGCATCGAATCCCTTTTCAGAACTTTGTAGGCAAACATCATTCAGCAAAGTGTAAAGAGAAACGTGACTCCTTGTAACGAGGCTAATTAACTTTCACGACATCTTTATAATTCGCAGTAAAACATAGTAAGTCAAATGTTCTGAAAGAATATCGTATTTTTCAAGTCACGAATACAGTTACATTTAACGAATAGAAAAATCTTCTTTTAGGATATCGTTTTCTTTTATTTTCAGAGTATTTAATTTTCTGTTTAAAAAATCGTTTGCTGTGACAGTATAAAAATCTGTAATTCAGTGTTCGTTTGCTAGTTAAATCAAGTGATGATGTCGTTTTTAAATAATAGCTAACGTATTTTTATATATATATACATTTGAAAGTGTTTCAGTGTGTTTGATGAGTAAGATTACTTTAATATTGACAGATTGTAACAATTATGTTGGTGAGAGGAATGGATTAAGTTATTAAATTTTTATTCTATAGTAGAAAAAATATTATTCATGATTAATAAAGATAGGGATATTTTATTATTTTATTATAGTTTTTTAAATAAGGAATTATGTTTATTAAGAATATATTTAATTATAATATTAATAAATAATTATTTTCTACAGGAATTATTTAAATAGTTCAAAATTATTCATTTCTTTTATGTTACCCCTAATTTTAAATTTTATATATAAATATATAATTTGAATATTGTAGTTTAGGTTTTTCAGACAGAATATCATGTATTTTTCCTTAATTTTTTTCAAAATATAAAAATATAATAAATATTATCATGAGATCTGAAATATTGTATGACATTTTTTTGTCTATTCCGAAAAAGTATGATTAAAAAAAATTGCAGAAATCTTTTTATTTGTAACTCTGAGTTTATTTCGTAATCATTTAATCATTATATCGATATTTAGCTTTACGGCATTATAGTTTTTAATTTAAAAGAAAGAAAATTCTTTGTTGAAAGATTAATATCTTCTGTTATGCATAAAAATCTTTGCCTTACTTAATTTTTCTAAAGTTTTTTAACAAAACAAATGTTAGTGTAATATAACGCCATGTACACAAATCATCTACCTTTGTAAAAGTTAGAATAATGTTAAATTCTTGTAAAAATTTCTTAGAATTTTCTTTCATAAAAAGAATTATGGGAATTTCTCATAAGTGCACGCATGTTTTTATAAGATGTTCTCTGGAATAATAATGAGAAAGAAACGAACATAAACTTTTCCTCCACCACTAGCAATTTTTTTTTAACTTTCTTTTTTATCTCTTGCTCTTTTAGAAGAATTTTATGTCGTTAGAGCTAAAATATCGTTAGTTCCATTTGATATATTTTTCCTAAACATGCAAAAATGCTGTGTGAGCAAATATTTCAAAAAATAATTTTTCCGACTGAAGAAAGAGGAGGAGGTTTTCTTGTTATGTATTTATACAGGTAAAATATTTGCCGTAGAATAAGCGTTTCAGTGAGATTAAACTAGCGAGAAATCTCAAATGATATTTGATAGAAACCATAAAAAGACACTAAAATAAAGAATGAATATAAAAAAATGTTTATAATCTGTATTCTGGAGGATAAAATTATTCCTTCTCAAACACTAGAAATTTTGATAAAATATATTACATGAAAGAAAGGCGAAATTTAATGTTATGAAATTTGGAATAAATGAGATCTTATATATCTTTGTATTTTTAATCTATTATGTATAATGCGAGAATCAATAACGTATTCATTAAAATTTTAACAAAACTGCTAATTCATTTAAACTAATGTAAGTTCACATATTTATAATAATTGATCGTTCCTTAATCACTTATTTTGCAGTTTTTGCTTACTTATAAATGTAGTATAAAGAAGGTACAGTCAAAATATTCGTCAAAAATCGTGATTTTGACGAATCACCATTTTAGACATCCTTGAGGTCAAGAAACATATTTTTGAAAAATACCCTTCTGTATCAATTTGAGATAAAGAAAACTCAAAAACGTTTTGGATTGATGGTTGAAATTAGGTATACAGTCTTTACACCAACCATTCGGATTTCTATGAAATTTTGAATAAAATATTTCCAGAGGAAGTTTGGCTGTTTAAATATAATTTAACACGGTAATTACAAAACTAAGAGAGCTGAATGGATAAAATTCAATACCCATATTTAGCATTTATAGTATAGATATATGTCACATTTTTAATTATATCTAACTATGGGTAGACTGTCTACCGGTCTAGTCTCTACTTTTAGGAACATGCAAACGTGATAATTTAAAAACTCAATGACTTAAATAAATTAAAATCGGTATCCGATTTTGTGACCACAAGTGCAATTTTGTGTCAAATTTTTCTTCCAATCATTTTAGAGAAACATGACTAAAATGCAAATTCGATTTTTCGAATCTATTGATGCATGGCAGGGATTAGCCGCCAAAAAACTCCCCAAGGATCTCACAATAGATTCAGTAAAAATGCTAAATTCAAGCCAAAAAACATTTCGTATAAATTGTACGTCAGTGCCATGTAAAGCATTCTTTGCCTTGACAAGTTTATTAGGAAGTATGCGAGAAAGTTTTGTAAAGAGCACCCCTCTAGTTTAATTAGTTAATCTTAAGTCACTTAAAAATTAATTATTACTGCAACATATTTTTGACTTGAAGGGAAGATTTCTTATAAAAGATTTTATGGAATATAATAAATTTTATATAAAATAAATTACTTAAGAGTTCTACATTCTACCAATAATCAAAAAAAGAAATTTTAACTAACATACTAACTAAAGTGTCATATCTCTTCTCGATTTTAATACTATAATGTCATTCAAAGAAATAAATAATCGAAGGTTCTTAGCGACATCTATTGAATTAGTAACGGAAGGTCAATTTTATTTTTAGTTAAAAGAATTAATATTTTATAATTTCTTTTTTTATTAATAAAATATCAATATTGCAGTGGTTTCTGGAAAAATTATTATTGTTTAAATTTTTAATAAAATTATTCGTTGCTTTTATATATGATATTTTGTTATTACAAACTGTTTTAATTGTATTAAATTGTGGGAAAATTTTAGAGTTAAGATAAGGGTGATAATTACAGAGTTTAATTATTTTAAAGCTGAACTCGTCTCTTTCATCATAAATACCAATTATTGTTTTATCATTAGCTATTTTACTTCTTAAATCCAGATAAGTAGCTTCAAAAGGATTTTTATTTGTTTCTGTTAGAATTAATTCTTCAGGATAGCAATTTGTAACAATATTTGCATTCTCTAAGTTAATCAAAATTAATTCTTCAATAAACCTCCAACCATTTATTAAATTAATTTTAATTATTTTTTTTCTCACAATAGTGCAGGAAAATACTAGCTAAAGCACTTGAGAAAGCTGTTCCCATTGAAAATACCCTTAACTTTTTTATAAAAATTAATACCATTGTAAAACATAATTTTTGATAATATTAAAATTGTATGTGTGAAACTTCTATTCGAAATTCCTTCTTTAATAAAACTGAGTCTTATAGACATAAAAGAATTTAGCTTGAATAAAGCTGCATAAAAAATAAAAGAAATATCCATATTAAAAGAAAGGAAATAAAAATTTAGATATAATTACTATGAACATTACGAAAATGTATAGTATTTTTTATGTTGGATAATAATTGGCTCTTGTTTATACTTCGACATTTCCATTAAGAAAATTACATAATTATTTCGGCAAAAATGATACCTCGGTATAATTTGATATTTTTATTGCATAAGTATTGAAGCAGTTTAATTATTTCCAGCGAAATAGAATTATTATGCAATGTTTTTTAATTTAATTTGAACAGTCTAGACGCTGTAATCAACCATTTCCAAAGAAATTATTTTCTTTTTAAGATTAGCCATTATTAAATCAGTATTTCTATTAAAAATACTTCCATTTTTGACTAAAGAGTGTTTATGTATTTTTAAAACATTGTTTTAAGCAAAATATGCAGAAAATCGTTTGGTTTAAAATAAAATATTTCTTCCGTAATTATTTGTGAAAACTTTAAATTCTCGTCTGATATTATACTTTTTTTTCTTTAATGAATTGTAACATGGCGTTTGAAAATAAGCAGTTTAAATTGAATTTTTGTTTATTTCAAAGATAAATGTATTTATTCTGTTATTTAATAATTTTGTAAAATTTAGGGAAGGTCTGCAACTGTGATGAGTTTGAGCCTTTTTTGCTCACAACAGCGCTTTATATACAAATCGAAACTCCTTTCTGTTCCACAAAATTTAGAATTTAAAAAAATAAAAGTTCATTTCATCTTTGAGAAACGGTAAAAATACTTATTTAAGGATCCGAGTTTTTTTTTGTTGTTGTTGTTGTTTCCTTACTTATTTCAAACCAGTTGCCATTGATAATCACTTGGTTCGCTAATACATCTCTTTTTGCTTGCAATTAAATCTCTTGTACATATTTTAATGTTCATGATTCCCATTATAAATTTTTAAAGCATCAAATTGTGATAAATAACAAAACTATGTTATTTTAATAATCTTTTTGTGCACAACTGACCTCACCACCACCATCACTTAATGAAGCAGTATCAACAATATTTTAATAGACTGACAACTGTTCTATTCTTTATATATATGAACTATCTTAGCAGATATTTTCTATTGAAATCTTAAGGTATCCGACTGTGTTTATAGGAAAATCTTTAAAAAATTGGGTTTTTTAAAAACAATTTAAAATTATGGTTTTTAGATGTATTGTCAATTATTATACAAAATACTATAATTACCACAAAATTATTTGAAAATATAATATACTTTGTGAAATAGAAAAATTTTTAGTAAGTTTTAAGGAAATTTAACCACAACGGCTAGCACTCTACACAAAATGGTAATGCAGCTATCCTACATCTCTTTGTACACAAATTATAGAATATAATGATGAAGAAAATGAACCAAAATCTAAACAAAATTTTGAGATTCAAAGACGTTATGGATAAAAATATACGTATATATGCCCTTTTCCGATAAATGTGACAACTTAATTTTTTTCATAATACCTATAAATGAATTAGTATTTGACCAACAATAAAAAATTTGGTTCATTCCATTGTTCATATTATTTACAATTCACGCTGAAATTTTTATGTAAATTCCTCAGACTTTGGAGAATTTTTATCAAAATTAAAATTTTCAGGAAGTTGAAGTGCAAGACAAATTTTAGCTGAAAAATATGTGATCGCTGATGATAGATCAGACCTTTCATGTCCTAGGGCAGACAAATTGTTTTGGGCAGAGGAAAATTTGAACTACGAAAAATAACAAGAAAAAAATTCGCCAATGTGGTCAATAACTAGTGTTTTTACATGGTTGGATACCTTAATTAATCTGATAACTTATAATGTTCTTGGTGCTGAAGGTTCATTTTTTCGCCGTCATTGGCCACTTTTGGCGACCACTGTTTCAACTGAGATTAATAGTTAGAAACGTTTCAATTAAATAACAGTCAAATCCCATAGCGTTGCTCTGCTATTGAAAGCGTAACTGACTGGATAACCTACTACCTATTAACCTATTATTATTTCATGGTACTTAAGCTTCACTTTTTTAGTTCTCACTTTTCATCTTTGGCGACAGGTTTTTCCATTGCGATTAACAGTTGAAAACGTTTCAATTCAATAACCAGTAATCAAGTCCCTTAAGATCGTATAGTGTTTGAATCCATAACTGATCGAATAACCTAATTTTCTCTGGCCTATAGCTTCACTTTATTAGCTTTCATTACCCGCGTTTGACGACCAGCTCTTTTACAGGTAATAATAGTTATAAAGGTTTCAATTAAATAACTTATTGCCAGCATTAATATTCTCCTCAAAGAGGTCAAACTTTTATCAACAAACAACGATTAATTCAGCAGTTCACTGAGCTATGAATCTCTCTAATTTTCCATAATATCATTGAAATTGTCTTTAAGTCAAATTAATACAAAAACTTTCTGAGCTGAAACTAAACCTTTTTATTTGAAACTAGCCGCCTTTGGCGACCAGCTGGTTCGCCATGAGTAATGCGTTCTAAAATTTTCAATTACATCACATATTCATTAGCCTAGAAGTAATTCCGGGAATTGATTGGCCTGAAAGCAATATTTTCTTTAAGATGATGGACGAAAAGTTCTAAAAGAACACCTTTTCCTAATAATATTCTTTAATTTTATAAATCAATCAGTTTTAACTATCGGTTATGCTTCCAAAATATTAAAAATGTTTTTTTCGATGATGTTGCCAAAATATGAAATATGTTTTTTAAAGAAAGCGAGAAAGGGAAAAAAGTATTGAATTAATGATACAGATATTGCAAACGATTACATAAATATGCCATTAAGTCCGGATTTCAATGCATATCCTGTCTAAATTCAATCAGGTTTACTGTAAATAAAGATAATTTATGGAATTAATGATACAGATATTGCAAACGATCATAGAATCATTTGCATTTATTTTTTAAAGAAAATATCACATTTTATATTTTTTATTTTATCCTGCCATGTGCTGACAGCTGCATTTCTGTAGATTTATTTTGCGATGATAATTTTTTTTATTTGAACTTCCGGCATTCTTTTATTTTATCCAGTCACGTGATAAAAACATTGCTAAAATATTTCTTTAAAAATTCGTTAAAAATAGATGCTTACGTTATAAATTTAAAAAATTGATACCGTTAGAAAGCTAATTTTTTTATCTTTAAATTGATGTAAAAATCATGTTTGTGCAATAATATTTTCGGAAGTTATAACGGAAAAACGTCGAAATTTCGCTTAAATTTTAATTAATTCAAATTCTAATTAAAAATTCGAAAAAAGGGCTCCGAGGTGCACATTCCGAACCTCCAAGGTATGCATGTACCAAATTTGGTAGCTGTAGGTCCAACGGTCTGGCCTGTAGAGCGCCAACACACACACACGCACACACACACACACACACACACACACACATACACATTGAGCTTTATTATAAGTATAGATGTATGGAAAGAAAATAAAAACGTTCGGCGTTGATGCTTGTGTGTTATACAGAATATTTTTCTTAGTTTCTACAATATACTAGGATTATTCAATAAAAATTTCACAGATTTCACCCACACACAAAAAATTACAGTTTATTACAATGAAACCATTTCTAAGTGATAAAAAAATAATGCAATTTTATAATCCAACTATATTAAAATAAAGAGCTAAATTCGACCTATTTCAAAGAAAAACTGTATTTGTTTTTAAAGTCAAATCTTCATAAAATCTGCTTTTAATATTAAAAAAATTTAAAGTATATAAAATGTATTTTATAGAGAAGCTAACCTTTCTTGACAAAATAAGCAGATCTTTGATAATTTCATCATTAAAACAGTGGAAGAATAATCCATGATAAAATATTTGTTGCTATAAAGAAACTGATTTGAGCTTCTTTGCAATCGTAAAATATATTAGCGTAAAATATTATCAAAATATTTTTCCCAAGTATCCCAAGTAAGAAATAAACACATCTTTTGTAATTATAGGAATGAATTTTTAATTCTGCAATAAATATATCATTTAGTTTATTTAAGCGCTACTTTGCATGACGAAATGTAATCTACTGATACAAGAATAACAGTAAAAAGTTATTTCTTTCTTCAACCATTCCATAAAATGTTTCTTTAGATACTCTTTAATGTTTACTCATTTCTAATTACATTTTTGTACTTTATGATTTTTATTGATAATCTTTTAAGATTACTTTTATATAATCTTTTATGATTTTTAATGATAATCTTTAAAGATTACTTTTATATAATCTTTTAAGATTATATTTATACATTCTTTTATAATTTTTATTGATAATCTTTTAAGATTACTTTTGTATAATCTTTTACAATTACTTTTATATAATTTTTTAAGATTTTTATTGATAATATTTTAAGATTACTTTTATATAATCTTTTATGATTTTTAATGATAATCTTTTAAGATTATATTTATATACTCTTTTACGATTTTTATTGATAATCTTTTAAGATTACTTTTATATAATCTTTTAAGATTACTTTTATATAATCTTTTAAGATTACATTTATACAATCTTTTAAGATTACTTTTATATAATCTTTTATGATTTTTAATGATAATCTTTTAAGAATACTTTTATATACTCTTTTATGATTTTTATTGATAATCTTTTAAGAATTTTAATGATAAACTTTTAAGATTACTTTTATATACTCTTTTAGGATTTTTATTGATAACCTTTTAAAATTACCTTTACAATTTTTTCGAGATATATATGCATAAAAAGAGGAAAGAAAACTTCAAAGGTCCAGATTAACTTAACACTCTAGAATACAAGATTACCTTGACACTTTTTTCAAGATATATACCCATTACACAAGGAAAGAAAACTTCAGAAATCTCGCAGAAAAACACTAATTCAAAACTATAGAAGAAATTTAAAAAAAACTTTACAAACAGTGTTCTAAGTACATGGACATGGTTTAAATAAACAAATTCTATGCTGGTTTGCATGCAAACACCAGTACCAACAACGCGCAAAGATTAGGATAAAAAGTTCTCTGAAAGGAATGTTTATGAATGTTAACAAGCCTAATTAGAGCTGTTTACCTCTATGAAAACCGAAATTTCCCAGAGGATATATAAAAAGACAGCAAAAAGGAATTTTTAAGAGCCAGCGTTTCTGTTTCCTGTAGTTTTCCTTCATTAGGGCGTTAAAGTACGGAATATCATTTTTATTTTGATTTCGTGTATTCTTGTAAACATTTAAAACGAATATTTTTTTTGGAAAATCTGAATAACAAGTTTGTATATGCGGCCTTGTTTGTACATGAACCGACAAATCTATTTTAAATACATATGAATGTGTTTGTTTATGATGGCGCTCTGAAGGATAGATCCAGATTTTAAAAAAAATTTGATTTTGATAAGTTTCGATTTAACTAGTTTTTAGTAAAGTTTTAAGAAAAGATAAGTTTTGGTTTAGGTATACTTTTGGAAAATAGGAATGTACACAAAAAGGTTTTTTTTCTTGTGAGAACACGCTGATACTTTGTTTAGGGGATTTCGAAGCTCAAAATCTCGTAGGCAATGAATAAAACACAAAAAGCAATTTTCATCATCATTTTTTATTCGCATTTATATTTTTTCCTCTGCTTTTACCATTATTATTACGTATGCTTCTTTGAAAGCAGATGCTTTTACCAGTATTGCTTTATTATTTTAAATATGCTTATTTGTTGCTGTCAAAGAAGCAGATACTTTTTTTAAATGGTTGACGCAGAACTATGATATCAAAGCTGTTATTTTCATGGAAAATAAATTTTTTCTGAGGAAATTAAATAATTTAAATCTTCACTCACGTTTAATAACAGTTTTGATAAATGTGTCTTCTGTTTACCTCAGTGGCGGAATATCACCTCATTCATTCTTAAGAAGGAATATTGAAGGATTTGACTCTTATTTACGAGTATACACTTGTAAATAGATATCTTTTGCTTTGACAAAGTCGATGTATACTTTTTTTATCTAATAAATTGAAATCTTATTCTATTTATTTTTAGAAAAAAGATCTCTATTTACAAGTATACACAAGGCCGGGTGATCCGGATTGGTAGAGTGTTGGACTCGTATCTGTTAGGTTGCTAGTTAAAAGTCGTCAGTCGAAGATTCCCCGTGTGTGGTGGTGACTGGTGCACGTATAAATCGGTCGTGGTCACTAAGTTCTTCATGTCGAGAATAATTCCGAGGGGGTACTGGTTCAGAAGTGATCGTTCTCTGATTCAGGTCTAAATTACGATGAGCGAATGAAAATGCCTGAATGAAGTAAAATGGGGTGTAACGTGAGAGGCAAAGTTATACCCTTGGTCCTATTTGGTGCTACTAAATCAAAGGGACGAACTGTATGAGTTTAAATCGTCATTCAGTGTCATAAGCGTTTTCATAACGCATTGCATGGTTACTTCACTGTATCTAAACACTTAATCTAAACCTATGCGTCAATTAATATCTCCATTCTCCCGTAAATGTAAAGTAAAAAGGCTTCAGTGGATATAACGCATGTAACGCTTTGAATTTTATAGCATAGTGAAAAAAAAAAACGAATTATGGACGTATTTGTATCAATAGATTGGACCCAAATTTTAATACTGATCTACAATTTTAATTACAAAACGGCACATCGAATTTAATTTCCCATCGACGTTTTAGGGCTATGTGGTGGTATTCGCCGCTAGACGTAATTTTAAATATTTATTTGATGGAATGCGGAAAGTTTGATATTCGACTAACAAGGCTTAGGAGATGGCGCTAAACCTTAGGCTTCGAAATGCCATTCGATTTACTGATCCTATTATGAAGCAGTGCTTCAGACACTTTTAAATGAAGCAGAAAGGGATTTTAGTGATAAGGAGAATTGTATAGAACAGTTTTTCGATGAAAGTTCGCATTCAATTGGTTCTGATATGTATGTTCAGACATAATTAATTTTTCTAATAATAATGCATTTTGAAAGATTTATATAAGATATTAATATACCAAGAGAAATATATACAGAATTCATAGGTTGATTTTTATACTAGTTCTTAACCTGCGTGTTTAAAATGCCCCAGAAAATAATTTCTATGAAATTCACACTAGTCGATAAAAAAAGGGCAAAATTATCTATTGTCAGTTTCTTTTATTTTTCATATAATAGTTGATTTTTACATTAAATTGTTTGGCGGCCGCGGTGGCCCGGTGGTAAAGTCTCGGCTTCGGAACCGGAGGATTTCAGGTTCGAGACTCGATTCCACCGAAGAACCACCGTGTGAGGGGGTCTGTTGCACATTAAATCTGTCAGGCCAAATGTCCTCCCGCTGGTGTGGCGTGGTGTGGAGAGGGGGGTGCCAGTTCAGGTGTCGTCCTCGTCATCTGACCGTGGTTTAAAATGACGAGGTCAGTCCCAAAATAGCCCTCGTGTTGCTTTAAACGGGACGTTAATATAACTAAACTAAACTAAACATTAAATTGTTTTCTATATACCTTTATAAACTGGAAAAATAAATATTATTTAAAAGTAAAATGTTTTTTCAGGAATATATTTTTATTGTAACATGTAAATTGAGAAAAAAAATTTGTTCCTACGCATTTACTTTTTTCAATGATAATACATTCTGAAACATATCTATATATCAAAAAATTATCTGAAAAATATACAGACAGTTTTTCATACTAATGCAATCATTAGAAAATTTCATTTGAGTTAAAATGATATGCGGTCTCGTAGACTGCACCTCCTCAGTTGCCCTAAAATTTCAACTCCCCAGTTAAGGGTTAAGTTTAGTAACTGATATTGTATATTTACTTTCTATTTTATATTTACCGTATTAGGATAATTAGGTTAATGTATTAGGATGTCATACAGACTTCTTGAGAATGGCTTTTGTTCAAAATTCAACATGAACTTACAATTTTGGAGTGCAGGCCAGGTTGTGAAAAGAAGGGATTTTTATATCAACTGACAGAGATTTTTGGATTCGCTTTATCAATAATTCTACATTTCTTTTTCAGAAAATCGTATAAGGTCGTAAAGTAAGTTAAGTCGGTCAAATAAGGTAATAAGTTGTAAAGGTAATAATTTTTTTGCACTTATTCGCTTATATCACATTTCATACATCCAAATTAATATGTTTTTGAATTGTCGTGTTCGCAGGTAAACATCATTCCATAAATATGTTTTGGGGAATCGGGAAGACCTAAAACATAGAATTCGTCATATTCTCGAGTCGGAAAGGGGGGGGGGGTCCGATTGCGTTACTGTCTCTTTTTGCGTATAATATTCGAAAAAGTAAAAGCACAATCTGGAATCATTTTATCATTTTGTTGAAAATGGTATCATTTTATTATCATTCTTCTCCGAATATAATCCCGAAATACTAAAATAGAGCCTTCTCATAAATATATAAAAAAAACAATCAAATGTACAAGATTCCAGATTTTTATTACATCAAAATGTGCATAAAAATAAATAGCAAAATTCCTTTTATAAACATGAAGCAAGTTAAATTAAATAAAAACGTGAAAAGAAAAACCACTTTTTACATGCTGTAAAACCAGCCTTCTATTTTATAAACCTACACAAAATAATAAAAATACCCTGGCATGATTAATTCTTTCCACATCGGTCTCGACATGCCCCTTGGGAGAACAATATTTACGACCAGGAAAAAAAAAATTATTATCTAGCTCGCTCCTGCTCTTGGGATTACAGGGCAGACGCTATGTCAGAACAAGTCTTTTTCTTGTAGGGGAAAAAAAGGTGTTGCTTTTGTTCCAGGGAGGGATACTGTGCCAACGCAAGATCCAGGAGGGAATAGGCTTGTAAAAAGAAAGGAAGTCATTATCATTAATAGAAGTCTTTGGCACTTTTTTGGTTTAAATAGTCTGATAAGAGTTAAGATGTAGGGAACTTTAAAAATCGTTCGAATTATCGAATATTTATTTATTGCTTCAAAATGTTCTGTAATTCCTTAGCTATCAAACGATACCAAGATGTTGTCAATATTCGGAATATTTCTTTAGTTATAAGGATTTTTCTTGTGGTACTTTCACTAAAAACGTTTTTTAAAAATCATTTTATGAAGAATGATATTTTCCTGCTATGTTGCTTCATTCAAACAATCATGACTCAACAGAAATTAACCAAATATAATTATTTATATATCAAAATAAGCTGCATGATACAGGGGATGTTTAGTGTTTCAATTAAAACTATATTTATAGAAATAAAGTTTAATAGCTATGCATAAACAATTTTCTAATCTTCCGTGGATTTCTACTATAATAAGAATCTGGAAAAAGCTTTTTATCTAACATAATTTTATATTTTTCTTGTGAATGAATTCCATGACTGCTTTTTGATAGATTTAATTTTTATGTGGGATATATTTAATTTTTATGTGTATTTAAATACACAGAAAAACGAAATACATAATTATGTGTACGAAAATTTTCCTTTAGTATATAGGCATTTATTAGATATAGAAAAAATGATTTTCTATTCAAAATTCAAGGTTCTTGGAAACAATGCTCGAATGCTATATTAAAACTTTGGATGTATGGAAGTCCGGTGGGTTTACTGTATTTTCTTCTGATGCATTTTTTTTCTATTGTTTAAACAAATCTAGATTGAATTTAAATTGATATATTTTATCACTAAATAGTCAATACCAACTTCCTAGCTTTAATTTGAAATATCGTTCTCTACTTTTTTTCCGTAAATGTTCTGTTCATCGAAATCTCATTAAAATTTAATTAACAAGTAAACCTAAATACAAATCTTCAAAAAAAATTAAGTCGAATTTGGGCTATTTCGCGGAGAAGTCAAAAAGTTTGACAGTTTGATTTAATGATCTTAAAGCTTCCAAGTTAAGGGAGCTACCAACCAATCTTATCTTAAAAATTATATATATATATATATATAACTTTTTTATATTGTAACGAATTTGTAGTACTGTCACAGAATACAATAAATCTCTTAGCCAGGAAGCTAGTTCTACGGATATAACAATGACTACTGAATTAATGATTCCATCCTTGTCGACAAACTTGAGAGCGAATTTGAAAGTAAAAATGAAGAATCCCGAATATTCGAGAATCTTGGCGTTCCATTAGCCCTCGATTTCCATCACTGTATCTAGAACATTAGATGCCCTGGCCTAGAACTATAGAAAATGAATTCGAGTAGGAAGAAGTCAATTAATAACTGACTTGAGTTCAAGCGAGTAATTAAGAAAGGCTTCTCTTTAAAGTGTTGATCTACAACCAACTTATCTCTGAAAGATTTGTGCTGAGTCCGCTGTTAGTGTATTAGTGATTTGGTACCTGCATGCTTCTACTAACTGCCAGGACTGTTCGAATGTACACTTCAACTGTTTTGGTTACTGTACAAAAGTGATTTTTGCAAAGAATAAAGCACAGCTCCTTATTATATACTAGTTTATGTAACATTTTCACCATACATTTATCGGATGTGGGTTTTTTTTAACACTTTTATGGTTTGGAGTACTGTATAAGTGATTTTTGTAAATTATAAAGCACAGTTCCTTATTATATACTAGTTTATATAACATTTTCACTATACATCGTAATTTTCCTTAATACTATATTAATTGTGGTTTTTGGATATTGATATAAGTCTATAGTCGTAGAGTCACATTTTCTCAAATCACTAATCTTTACTTTCAACTTTAATTATTTCAAATAAAAATGACTTCTGTTGTGATAAGAATCAGCCATCTGTTCGATTTTGTCAGCCCACGAAGCATAATGAAAATACTGGCAAAATTAATTCCATTTCACTTTGACGTAGGCATACAACGATACAACCAAAGCAAAGAATCTACAAGAGCGTTGTAGCTTGAAAGAATATGCGAGAAAAGGAATGACAAAATCTTTTCAAAGAAATAAAGGTGCTGCATTAGTACAGGAGATAGGATATTGTGCCAATGCAGTATCCATATGGAAAACACTCTTAAGAAGATAAATAAAATCGCAATTTAAAAAAAAGGTGAAATAAAAAAAATTTCATTAGCAGAATTTATTGGAATTTGCTATGCAGTTTATCCAAGAGCGCAAAAGCAAAGATGATTGGTAATTTAATTGTAAATATTTCATATTTTAATTGTTTTATCAAGGCAATTATTTACTTTTGTCGTATATAACACTCAAAACGAAATAAAATTAAGCAAAAAAAATTTAAAAAGATTTTTAGATTATAATATTTTTTCACAAAGGATCTGATTTTGTATCAAACTATAATGACATAAATATGGTAACAATCTTGGACTCCGGTAGCCTGATGGTAAAACCTCGGAATCGGGATCAGTAGAACATACATTCGATACCCGAGGCCTGTCGTGTATGCACATTAAATCTGACTTTCTGGATGGACAACCTCGACACCTTCCAGTGGATTAGAATTACGAGAGTCCTACAAAATAGATACAAAAAAATTAGAATTAGAAACTAAAATTAGAACTAGAAATAGCTCTCGTGTAGCTTCATAACAGGACTTTAATATAAACATATATGCGCAGTATAAAATGAAGTCTCCTGAAAGCATCTATTTATTTGAACCACACAAGCTCGGGAAATAGTTAACGGACATTGGAGGTATATATACCATTTTGTAGAGCATTTATTGGAGAAGGTTTCAGTCCTATCAAAATAAAAAAGGGAGTTTTATAATTGCAATTTTAATTATTCTACTCATGCGCGAAAACTGCGCATGTGCAGTAAAAAAGCTATGGCAAGCAGATACGATACGTTTCTTTTTTTTTAAGTCTGATTTTAAACAGCGATTCAAAGTTCTTTATGTCCAAAAGAAGAAAATCAAACCTAGACAGGAACACATTGAATGCCAAAATGTTTCGTTCTATATGAAATTGTTTTGTAGCTATTTTTGATAATCTCTAAATATATTTTTATGTTTGTTTGATGTTGCGTAACATGCCCATGCCATATCGAGTAAAGGCTAGACTTAAGTTTAAAGCTATTTTTTCTTGGATGCTATACCACGGGCGAAGACGTGCGTTTACTGCTAGTATTAAATAAAACTATTAATAATTCTAATTTTAATAGATAATATGCCTGTTTAGACAGGATGTTTTCCTGCTAACAATGTCATAAATCTGATGAAATAACATTTGTCTCTATCTCACTCTCCATTGCGCGATTCTCTTTCTTTTTAAACTTCGTTTCCTTGCTGGGAGGGGGGTCTTATTTATGCTTAATGTTCACTAATACAAATCAAAACTAATAATTAAAATAGTATTGAAACAAATAGTAATTCACTAACAGTAAACGATTCACAATCAAATATAAAATTAAGGTATCCGCCTACGTCCGAAGGAAATTTCTTGAAAAATTGGAATTTTTTCAAACTTATTTAAAACGATGGTTTTTAGATGTATAGTAAATTATGATATAAAATACTATAAGTACAAAAAATTATTTGAAACTATAATATATTTTGAGAAGTAGAAAAATTTGTAGTAGATTTTAATGAAATTGAACCAAAATGGTTAACACTCTACACAAAATTGGAATACAGCAATCCTATTTTTCTTTGTGCACAAGTTATAGAATATAATGGTGAATGAGATGAGTCAAAATCTAAGAAAATCTTGAAGTGCGAAGAAGTTATGGGTAAACACATACGTATATATATATGCATTTTTTCCACAAATTCACAATTTAATTTTCCTAAAAACACCTAGAAATGAAAAAGTATTTCACCAACAATTTCATTTCATTGCCCATATTATTTAAAACTCACGTTGAAAGTTTTATGTAAATACCTCCGTTAGTTATGAAATACCATGTTAATGGTGGGGAATTTTTATGAAAATAAAAATTTTAAGTTAAAGACAAATAATAGTTGAAAGATATGTTTTCTTTAAAATCCCCCTGAATGATAAGTTCAAGCTTTCTTTTTCCTAGAAAAGATAAACTATTTTGGAAAGAGGGAAGTCTGAACTAAAAGAAATTACAATAACTAAAACGCCAACGTGGTGTTTTTAACGTAGTCGGATTCCTTAAGAACATGCTGAAAGAAAATTTTAGCGATAACCTTTAATATACCTAGAAGAGAAATTACGAAATAATAATTATAAAACTTAGTTGATTCTCTTGCTGCCAAAGTAAAAGATTATGATTATGAAAATGATTTAAACAAAATTGGGAAAAAGAAATTTCAGTTGATTGGATTCCAATCAGTTATTTAGAGAGTGGTCGACGATTATATACAGGGTGATTGGTAAAATTTATTAAGCCCTTTAAATTCAAAATGGCACCTCATATAACGAGATTAATAAAATATATACCTATTACTAATCTGTAACCTACCAGATTAGTAAAATATTTACTATTTTATCAGGATAGTAATATTACTATGCTGAATTTATTGAAGCAGATTTCAGGGAATGTAACGACAAAATAAGAAAATTACAAAAAAAAAAAATCACAAAAACAACTTAAAGAAGTTTTATTTAAAAGTCCAATAAAAATATGCCTCATACTATAATAAAAACATGAGAAAATGTTTCATGGAATTATCTGTAAAACTAGCGAAGATATTTTGAATTTAAATTTTGAATTTTCAGTGACTTGAAAAAGGTTCATTCTAAAATTGAAAAATCAGTCCTCAAATACCCCAAGAAAGTATTTCAATTTTTTATTGTTTCTTTTTAGCTCCTTTTTTGCTTGAACTTCACTTCGCTCATTGCTTTATTCAAGAAAAATTGTATGATAATACTGGAAAATAATTTTTTCTGGTATGGATCTTGTTTCATAGGAATTTATAGTTTTAATCACAAATATCATTGCCAATTTTTCAGGTAAATCCATGAGATTTTACTTGTATTTTTGTTACGGAATGACTAATTGGATTTTTTGGTCGATCTTTTTTGTTTTTCTAGTTATTTTTGAAGTTATTTCTAGTTATTTTTTCTATTTATTTTATTTCTTACTTCGCCGCCAGAGGCGCTGCAATCTATATCAATAAATTCAATACAAGGACTTTACTGTAGAAACACGTTACTTCTTTGGCTATTCGAGACGCCGTTTCGTATAGGGTTTACATAATTTTACCGGTCACCTTGTATACTACTGTTTATTATTAGGATATTAATGGCTTAAATTCTCATAGACGGCAAATAAATTCTTCTTAGTTTTAATACTATCCTAAAACAGCATAATGAAAATTAAATTCGTCTACTTCAGAGCATAAATATATGCTAATAACTATTTCATTAAAGTAATCTTTTTTTTTTTTTTGTATATAGTAAAATTTCGAAAACATCAGAAGAATTCCTAAATCAGCACGACCACGGTAGCCTGGTGGTAAGATCTCGGTTTCGAAACCGGTGAGCTTCAGGTTCGAGATCCGATTCCACAAAAGAACGGCCATGTAAGCGGGTCTGGTGCACGTTAAACCCGTCGGTACCAAACGTCCACTCACTGGTAAGATATGTAAGCTGGGAGAAGGGAGTGCTAGTTCAGGCGTCGTCTTCGTCATCCGACTGCCGTTCAAAATTATTGAGTCCATCCTAAAATATCCCTAGTATTTTATTGAAAAATTAAAATTTAATATAAATAAACGTAGATTAGCAATTACAGAAACAGAATGAAAGTATAAAGATAAAAATTGTTTCTCATAAATATAAATACACTGAATAAAATCCTCTTCCTATGATTAACATAAAACGAGAAACTATTAGCAGCTCTCCAAATAAAAGAATAAATTATTTACTTAGAATACTACAAAGATCTCTAAATTGGTTGCTGATATCAAATTTCTAAATGAATCAAATTTCAGTTGCATAAGATGCGCCCTTTTTTGTGTTTTCCAATCCAAGGAATGAATATCTTTATTTTTTGAAAATAAAGAAATAACGCCCACAAATATTCCAGATAACATAAAGCAGTTTTTTTATATATATTTTAATGATTACTATAATTTGATCGAAAATTTGTGAGAAAATCCCAATATGATCAAATTAAAGAAGAAAAAAAACAGCTGAGCCTTTAAAAAACTTCAACCTTCGATTCTTCAACATTCAATCCTGACATTCTTATCTAAGTGCCAAGTTGCTTTCTATTAATGACCCTTCTATTGCAGCAGATAAGATAATAATCTTCAGCTGAATTTCATCAATATGACCATTGTCCATTAACTTGACTTGCCCTTGAGGTCCTGTAATCCAGGGAACAGTTGACATGGTGGCTTTGTACTATCATCCGTCACTCCTTGATCTTTGATATCTAATCATTTACCAGCATTTTGAGATAAAGTTTGGACTACTCCGTGTCTCTAGGCACAACAATGGTTCTTTGAGTTCTCATGGCGGATAGTGTGGTAAATTTAGTAGTTAGATCTTTCATAGCACAGACGATGCCACCCAGACTTGACAATGAAAGCACAAAGTTGACAACAATTAATGTTTGTCATTAAGCACAATATTTGCTCGCCAAATGTAATGTAAATTGGCGAATTTAAGGGATAAATGATGAGATAAATTAAGTGGATGATACATTGAGCAGTGCAGCAATTTTTCAGCATGTTATTTTTCGAAACTTTAAATCCTTGTTTTATAGAAAGATAAAATATCCTCTTATGCACAGATAAAGAAGAATGCCAGCTTGATTGCGTTACATTGAGCAACATTCAGCAACGCAGTAACCTTTGAACATGTTATTTTTCTAAATTTTTATCACTGTTTTTAAAGAAAGATAAAATATTATCTAGTAATATTATCTGAAACTTTCAATCACTGTTTCATAGAAAAATAAAATATTATGTTCAATCACTGAAACTTTCAATCACTGTTTTATAGAAAGATAAAATATGCTTTCAATCACTGTTTTAAGAAAGATAAAATATTCTCTATCGTACTGATAAAGAGAGATGCAGATGATTGCTATATATTGGACGGCACAGCAATTGGTGAGCATGTTATTTTTTGAAACATTAAATCACTGTTTCATAGAAAAATAAAATATTCTCTAGCGTACTGATAAAGAGAGATGCTAACGTGATTGGTATATATTGAACAGTGCAGCAACTTTTGAACAAGTTATTTTTTGAAATTTTTCAAGCAGTGTTTTATAGAAAGATAAATATTCTTTAGCGTACTGATAAAGATACCAGCATGATTGCGTTACACAGAACGACGCAGTAAATGTTGAGCATGTTATTTTTCGAAATTTTCAATCACTGTTTTATAGAAAGATAAAATATTATCCACCCCACAGATGAAAACTGACGGCAAGATAATTGTGATACACTAAGTACATTGAGCCCCTCATAGTTGCCTTCTTTAAATTCTCAAACGAATTTTCTTTGTAAAAGTGACTTATTTCAATATGTCTGATACGCTTTTAAATTTTTCTTATCCCTTTTCAAACACTCTGACTAGTAAAACATATTCTAACTCAGGAAAAAATTCAACAAAACTTCAGAAACCAGTTTAACTTGCAAGTAATATAATTTCTTTTACCTAAGATGCTATAACAACTAAGAATTTCATGACGATAAAATACATTTCAAGACTTATTTTCAGTAAAATATTTTACTTCCACAAGAAAGAAAATCTTGACTTCCTACCTGACAGTAGAAAATAGATTCTCTTTTCTCTAACAAACAAACTCTTAACTTCGTAACAAATTCCAGCTAAATATGACTTTAATCTTCAGTATGCCAAAACAGGAAAAATAAAGAAGAAATATAGAAAACTCGTTAAAACTTGTTTCTCCTGTAAGAAGAAATTTTCTTGGAAAGAAACTTTTTCTCTGAGACACATTATACGATAAAATGTAACCGTTTCATAGGATTTTAACAAATACATACAACCGCTCTTTCATACCAGACAAAATAAATTTTATTTCTTAAAAATGGATTTCATCTCGCTTTTGTGCAAAATTTTTCCAAAAGCAGACTCTGATTTCCTTTCAAAAAGTATCATGAGTCTCAGTAACTTTTGTGTGCATAAACCTTAACTATAGAAAATAAATATAAAGAAGAATTATGGGATATCATAGATATGATTTAAGATTTTCTAAATTTCTAAAAAGGCTATAAAAATGCGAATTTTTCGCTTTATTTGCTTAGTTTAAGTTTTAGTCATATTTGTTTATAAATCTTATTTGGTTATACATGAAATTGTTTGAACAGGAATTCATGAAATTTTTTTGAATGTGTTTTCATCTAGCCATCTTTGATGCCTAGCTGGATAGCAATAAAAATATCAGCAATAATGATTGCATTTAATTTCAATTAAAATATTTTACATATAACTTGATTTTCAGGATTTATTCAAAAACGAATTTTTAGGCTAGTTTCACATTATGATACATATCAAAGACGAAATAATTGATATCCTTACAGCTGTATTGTTAATTTTACATATGAACCAACTTAACTGAATTATAATTCTGAAAAATAAGTGCTTGCAAATTAAATAAAACCCTCACTTTTTTAAAAATTTAAAATGGTATAAAAATATCTTACTTGTAGATATTTTCGATAACGATACTATATTATATAATCTCGATACTATATAATATAATCTCGTACAATAAAATATTTAAAAGTTATTGCTGAAAACTTCTAAAATGTCGCTTAACTTTTTATTATCTAAAGTTTTTTTTAAAAAAATCACTGTAAGGTACAAATTCATATCTATTAAAGTAGTTTACTTGGTATCACTAAATCAATTGTTTAACTTATGGAGCATTAAAACACGTACATTAATAATTGGATAACAGGACAATGATTGCTGGTCTTGACAACCAGTTTATGACACCGATGAAAAGCCTAGAAATTTCTGGAATTTTGGTATCTCGATTAGGAGCAAAGATACGATATGGTTCTAGAAGCTTCTGTACATCGTCACGGAGACTGTAAAGAGTCAAGAGACAAAGTCAGTCGAATTATGTTCAAGCGAGTAGTTAAATCGCTCCAGTGAATTCAGTCTCAACACTTTGTTCTATTGTATTTATTTAGTAGCGTTTTGCTGCTTGTGTGATGCTATATACTTTGAATGTTGTCTTTAAGTACTCTTCGACTGTATTTTTCTTCTAGAATTTATCATTTTTATCCATTATTATTGGATTTTTCACCGCATACTTACTAGTAGATATTTTCGATAGCGATATTGTATGATATCGCCATAATCTTCCACAATGTCTTAAAGATTCCGTAGAAATATTATAGATAATCTTGTGCTATTCGGATTTCATTTTAATTCTTAAAAATGGAGTAAGAAAACAAATAGTATATCTCAGATAATCTAAAATTAAGACATTGTTATAAATTATAATTCAATTTAAAATTAACAAATAATCTTCATATATTAGAATAAATACATCAACTGATGATGCTGTCGTGTCCAATTTACCACGAAAAGGGGGTTTAGTAACATCTGAAAATAAGAACCCCTAAGCACCCGAGGGCAGAAATCTGACCTAGCTCATATGAAGATGACACTCACACACATTCGCTTGCACAACCACTTTTTACAGGGGGACTCTTTCACACCCCTCACAGACAGAATATAGCGGGAGAACAACCATGCAAGGACAAGGACTCGAACTTGGAACGTCCATATCGCGGTGAAGACGCGCTACGCCTAAGCAAGGAAGCCGGTAGTATATCAACTATCAGTCCATATATCTACGGTTGAGTGACTTAAATAAAGTAAACTAAAAATTAATTAAGTAAAAACTTAACCAATTTTCGAATAAAAAGGAGCATATAATTATATTATAGAAAAGAAATATAGGATATAAAAATCTGAAAATAATCAAGCATTGAATTTTTTTTTGAATTTTCAGCCTTGTTATGCCAATTATTTTGCTTCAAATAACATAAAAAATTGATCCAGTGGGTTATATTTCTGCCTGTCTTTTTAAATACGAAAAAATTAATTGTGATTCGAACTTTAGCCTAAGATATAATAGTATTTTAAATTCTAATTATTTATTTTACTTTTAGGAATTTCTGACATGACAAATAAGCAACAAGCACTAGTTGCAATAATGTCAGATACTGTTAGCCGTTAACACAGATAAATCTGCACGATAATAACATTGCCAACAATCATCTGACGTTTTCAAAAAGCAATCCTACACGTTAGTAGAGTATTGCACCATTTCAGTTATCGTCAACCGTAGCTTTATATTACAAAGAGGTCGGAACCAGAAATTACCGACCACACAAATTCTAATATTGTTTGACTCCAATAGATATAACATAATATTTATTTAAATGATGAAAAGGAGGTTTCAATTATATTCAGATTAAGAAATATTTGCAAAAGTTCCACTATTGATTGATAATATAATGTTAAAATTTTTAGATGCAACTTTAAATATTATCTTATGACGAGAAACAAAATTTTCAAAATGTTAATACGGATCCTTCAGAACCGTAAATAAGAACTGGTGTTATGTTTACAAATTTTGGTACTTTTCTGTTGGCCGGGTGCAGAGAAAATCTCAAATTAATGTAAAACTCCACTAAATTTCTTACAACCTTCTTCAATGCTTCTCTTGGCGACTTGGCTCGCGTTTGACTCACATTGGCGACATTTGTGCTCGGATAACGGAGTAGTACCCAAATTTATATTGGATACCTGTTCCAATCAAAATTGAGTTCAATGTAAAGAAGAGATGTAAAAAAATAAACAATATAGAGACAATTTAATCAAAGATTTTCTTCAATTAAGGATCACTCAATTTGAACAACATTTTTTATTTGTTGTTCATGTGAAGGTGTTTTTTTGGAAAATCAGATGAATCAAAGGTATTATTCTGATATTAAACTTTTAACTATTATTGACAAAAAAATTCCTGTAAACCAGTTATGTTTTTCTTATTACAATAAGGATAGTTTTTATCTTAAAAAGTTTCTAGAGTTATGACTACAAAAAAAATCATTGTTAAATGTGAAATGCAATTTCAAGTTTTATTTTTATTTACAGTTTATACAATCGATTAAATGTTATGTATTTTTAATGTATTGTAGATTAATTATAATTACAAATATTGATTTCGTTTTGTTCTTTATGTATAACTAGCTATTACCGGCGATTCTGTTCGCGTGGAAATTTTGATGTATGTGTACGAAAAACTATCAAATAATGGCAAAAAAAATGAACCTAACCTAAACATTTAAAAATAAGCATATATGAAAAATATAAAACATTTAATGTCAAAAACACACAACTAACTTTAAAATTTTTTTATTTACATTGTATATTCGAAATAAAACAAAATTAGCAAATCAAGTCCGGTCAAATCCATTTTATTTACTGATCGAGACGGAGATGTCTACAACAGTATTCTACACATAATTTTTTAAATTTGAATTTAAATGAAAACACAGTTGTAATCACGCGCAAACACAGTTGATGTCACGATAATCCCGCGCGAACTTTATAGCCGTCTGCATCCGAAGCTGGGATGTGTCAATCTTAACGCTCATTGCAGTTAAGGTATATCGTTTTAGTAATCGTGAAGTAGTAAGTTGAACATTTATTTTATACTAGACGTCTTTGGCGACCAACTGATTCGCCAAGAGTAATGGGGTCTAAGATTTTCAATTAAATACTTATGTGCCTTGCTCTCTTTATAATTTCTCTGCCAGATATACTTAAACTTCGAAAGTCACGTAACACTGATTCACTAAATTAATGATATAGATGTTGTAAACGATCATAGAAACCTTTGTCTTCTATTTCTTTTTTAGAAAACATAACATTTAATATTTATTTAATTTCATCCAATCACCTGGTGAATGCTACATTTTTTTTTATTTAATTTGCAGCCATAGTTAATTTATTTTTTAATTTGAACTTCTGTCAGTATGATTTCAACAGTTTAATAAAAGCTATTTTTTTTCCTTTGCTCGTTCATTATTTATTTTAGAAAATGTCACATATTATATTTATTTTATTTTATCCAGTCGCGTGCTAAAAGTTGCATTTCTTTAGATTTAATTTGTAATGATAGTTGTTGTTTTTTAGTTTGAACTTCCGTCAATAGGATGGCAACATGCTGATAAAACCTAATTTTTCCCCCTTGACGTGCTCGTGCAGATTAAATTTTATTGTTTGGTCCGAAGTATATTGTTGTAAAACATGGTTAAAATATTTCTTTAAAAATTCGTTTAAAATAGAAGTTTAAGTTATACATTAAAACACTGATACCATTAGAAAGCTAATTTTTTAATCTTTAAATTGATGTAAAAATCATGTTTGTGCGATAATATTTTCGGAAATTATAGCAGAAAAACGTCGAAATTTCGCTTAAATTTTAATTAATTCAAATTCTAATTAAAAATTCGAAAAAAGGGCTCCGAGGTGCACATTCCCGACCTCCAAAGTATACATGTACCAAATTTGGTAGCTGTAGGTCCAACGGTCTGGTCTGTAGAGCGCCAACACACACACACACACACACACATTGAGCTTTATTATAAGTATAGATGTTGGCTTGCTTCGTTTTCAGATAATCTACCAATATAAAATATCCCTACATTAAATAGGTTTTGAAATCTCGAGAATAAGGCAATAGCTCGGGTGGTATCCTTGCTAAAAAACACGATATTCATCAAAAAATAGGCATGAACTTTCATAACAAGTCATTATGTAACTGATATTATTTATAATTACGAAGTAATATTATAAATTATTAGAGAAGAAACTAACCTTACAAAAGAACTAAACTTATATATCGAGTAATATATTTATGGATAAGAACGAGATATCTTGTCTTTCAAAAATTACCAACAAGCTTTGAAGAATCGGAATTTGACTTAACTAACTTTAAAAAATTGGTCATACCAATAGAGGTTTGCAATTTACGTTAATTTTTTTCTATTTTTAGCATGTCATTGTCAAAAGCACACTGATTTAATATTTCCATAGTTCACTTCTAATTCGTGTATGACGATGAATGGGTTGATTATTTCTTACAAAATTAAGGCTTGAATAACTGAAATATTTATAATTTGCTGAATTATATGAATATTATAAAATATATATGTTACAGTAAAAAATCGAAATCGGTCAAAACTCGAACTAACTAGGGAAAATGCGTTTTAACTAACAACGCTAAATAACTATTGAAAAGGTGTTCTGACTGACAGCGCGAAGTATAAACAGTTTCTTTTATTCATTTCTGATTTTGTAAAGTCATATCAATCTATATTTGTTGCTTGTGTAATTTTCAGTGCAAATACAGTCATCTAGTTTAGTCTTGCTGGAACGTGCTTGTACTGGTTAGTTAATGTCAATGCTTTTTGCACTAAAAATAGGGAAAAAAATTGTTGGACAATTAGTTGTTACATAAAAAATGGAATAACTTTTATGTTATAGCACGTGGTAAATCTGAGTTTGAAGAAGCACAATCTGCCGTAGCAAGATTTCGATTCAATAATGCAGATTAAAAAGGTTTGACATTCTTGAAATCAGTGGAATAAAAAAATTGGTTTATTCAAAAATGAGCCCATAAAATTGGAGAGATATATTGTAGAATAATATTGTCTAACAAATCAATCAAAACATTACTGAAACGGATTCCCTCTAGCTCTGTTAGTTAAAACGCGTTTTGGGCCGTGATAGTCTGGTTGGTAAGGCATTGGACTCGTGTCCGTTAGGTTACGAATCCAACCAATAATCGAATTCGAACTGAGATCCCCCTGTGTGGTGGCGAATGGCCCATGTATAAATCTGCCATGGTCACAAAGTCCTTCATGTCGAGAATAATACCATTGCGGGTACTGGTTCAAAGGTGATCGTTCTCTGATCCAAGTCTATGATTTGTGAATGAACGAATAAAAGGCATGAATGAAGTCCACCCAGTAAAAAGAGCTGTGACGCGTCAGTAGCTAACTCGTATTCTTAGCCCTAGATGGCACTGCTAAAATTAGACAAGAGAGGCAAAATTCGGCTTAAATCGCAATGGCTCTTTAGTCAGCGGCTGGTCAATGACTATCAACATTAGAAACAGCAACAAAACGCATTTCACCTAATTAATTCGTGTTTTCAATGATTTCGGTCTTCTACTGTAACATATATATGACAACCGGTATATATATATATATATATATATATATATATACAGATGTGAATATGCTGTATCATGTATTTATCAGAATTCCTTTATTCATTCCTTTAGGGAGTGACCTATCCTGCTTGTCACGGCATCTGGAAGTACTGGGCCCCTCCCATGGAAAGAAGTCGACTCGCGACCATAGCATTTTGCGGTAAGTGATCCTATTTTATTATCATGTGAGAACATGATTCTGTTTCCATTAGGAGGTTTTGAATTATTGAAGGCGGCAAATAAATGAAGCTCGAAATAGCATAGGCTATGAATAAAGCATAAGCGTCAATATTCATCAACTTTTTTTAATCGCACATATGTTCTTACTTGCTTTTACAGTATTGCTTTATTATTATGTATGTTTCTTTGATAGCAGATGCATTTTTAAAAGCTTGACGTAGACAAGACATCAAAGCTGTTTTTTTTCTCTTCGGTCCGACTTCAGAATAATATCCCTAAGCCAAATTTTAATTCTTTGGATAATTTCTCGTTAAATATGGCTTATAAGGATTTCGCGGCTCGAAAATATGTTTATCATATTTTGGAGGGTTGTCACTATGCGATCACTAATCTAAACACTTTCACTGCTGTTCTACCTGATGTGGGGGCCATCTATCTCAGGGATGGCGAACCTTTAAGGATCAAAGCACCACTTTTTTTTCTAAAGAAACGTTTAACGAGGTATAGACGTGCTGTCAAATAATGTTGACTTTTGATTATTGGGAAGATAATTGAACTAAATTCTGACAGCTCAAAACTCATTTCGCAATCAAAAGTACAGTAGTAAATGTTTTAGTTATACGTGCAATTCAAATTAAAGCAATGTTAGTATGACTTCTGTTGTTGACAAATGATTAAATGACAAATAACTTATATTAGGATTGCAAAACATTACATTTAGAGGAATGCATGCTGAATTGGGATCATCTCCCAAACGGTTTCTAAGTGAGTCTTTAATGCTATTCATCTCTGAAAATGCCAATGTACAGTAATAAGAAAAGCGTGTCTTTCCCATGGTCTGGGGTTCCCGAGTTTGAGTCCCTCTTCAGGCAGGGTTGTTGTTCCCTTGTGTTCTATCTGTGAGTTGAGTGAATAAGCCCATCCGTTAAAAGGGATTGTGCAAGCGAATGTGTGTGTGTTTCATCTTCATTTGAACTAGAAGTCAGATTTCTGCCTTCGGGTGCTCAGGGATCTTTACACTCAGGAGCGTCTGCACCCCCTTTCCGTGATAACAAGGATTGGACATCATCATCACCTCTGAAAATAATGACTCGCAAGTATAGGTAGACGAAAATATGGTTAAAATAGCAAGAGCCAGCTTCTTCAAAGAGTTAAATGTTTGGATAGAATTCCATGTTTCCAAAATTTCGTTACGGACATTTTTACTTTTATTGCTTGTTAATTTTTCTGTTTCAATCATTTCCAACTTTTCCTTTGATTCACTAAATTTTTTGATTCCATATTAAACTAGATTGGAATTGAATTAGTTGCCTTTCAAATCCTTCAATTTCCAACCAATTTAATTGGGGCAAGTAAAGCTTATGAAATGAAGTCGCATGCAAACCATAAAAGGCAAACAGTTGCCCAAAATAGTGTGCCACGTGCCATTCGTTTGCCATCCCTAATCCAGCTAATTTGATGGCAGCTTCTTTGCCATCTTTTAACTAAGGGGTTCTCTGATTAGATAAATGGCTCAATAAAATTATATAAAAGGTTTGAATCATTGACGAATTCTACGGCTGTGAACATGTTAAATGTTGCCACTTTTTTTATCAAAAGTATTCTTAATAATAAGCATTTAGAATATACTAATTTTTATTGCTTTTAAAAAACTAAAGGAATAGGCACATATTATTAGATTATATCTTCTTTGGTTGTTACCAATAGAGCAAACATATTTTATACTATATTGAGAAAAAACTCTTTTAGGACAAAGTGTTTACATATTTTATGAAAGTAAAGGAATAGGCATATATATATATATATATATATATATATATATATATATAATATTGCTTTTATAAAATATAGAATATCTCAACATCTTCTTAATCAAATAATGCATTTATTTATGGAAATATTCTATATTTTGATTTTTTAAAACAGTTTATTCACGTTTTTCCTTTGAATTTTAATTCCTATTTAGCTTACCAATAACGATTTTAACAGGTTCCCTGTCACTTGACTCGTTTATATTTCAAACTATCATCGAGTTAGCTCACCTTAATTATATGATTCATTCTTTACCATAAGAAACAGCAAAGAAGAGGTAATCTAATTAAATAGATGACACAAATTACAAGCGTAGGTCATGCAGTGAGCGTGTTTAAAAGATAAATATTAATTACTATAAATAACCATTAATGATGGTTAACAAGATACATTTCTATTTAGTGCGAAAATCCAATGATTTTCATTATATTGGAAGGTTTTGCATTTTTGTGGTTGAAACTCGGAACCATTGGGTCCTTAGCCGTGTAGCATAACCGTTAGACAAAAGTGTCCCGATATTATTATTTTTTTAATAAACAGATTAACAGATTTTATTAATACACAAATTAATTTTATTTATAAACAGATAATCTGATATCTATAATAATAAGAATAACAATAAGGATTAAATAAGAATAACAATTCATTTACATTCATAATTCTCAATTTTTGTAAATTTGAGTATGCATGAAAAAAACATAAAAATTGAAATAAAAATGTTTTTAACTAATAATACAAAATACGAAACGATTTATATAAGCATTGAGAATAATTTATCTTTGTTTGAAACATTGCCAATTAGGAAACAGAAATTCCTCTCCGGATTATAAATAGGGGGAAAGTTGAAGCACGACAGGAAGTAAATGATGCCATTCCTCAGGTCCTAACATTACTTTTTTTTCCTTTTCAGGATCTTACGCCGGAGCAGTCGTGGGAATGCCACTATCGGGGATGCTAACGGATTACATTAGCTGGCAAGCCTGTTTCTATATATACGGTACGTACCATTCCAAATAAACCATTTATTTCAAATATATGGCATATTTTTAAATTATTTTAAAAATTTAGGGCAACAATAAATATCTTGAAATTGTCATAATATGAAATATTCGTTTTGATACCAGAATTGAAAAAAAAAAAAAAAAAAAACATGGTGTGTTCACGTGAATGTAGCTTAACGCCAAACTTGGCAATCTTAAGATTAAGGCAACCCCTTAACCCTCCCGGTCTAGTCTTTCAGGGTTGACCCGCATTGGCACCCCATCCACCTTCAGTTTGTAAACGACTTATTACACGGCGAAATATCGTCAGCAAACGACATCACTTGTGTGACGTCACTTCAAAGTCTCACATGATTGGTTGACTTTCATTTGTGGACAGTATTTCCGTGACAATCGTCGGCATTTTTGAGCTAGTTAGAAAAAAACTGTCAATGACGAAAAATTTACTTGACCGGTTCTGAGGGTAGAAACGAAAATGCTGGCAGAAAGTGAGGACGATATTTCGCCATGTGATAAGGCCTTTAAGTTTGAGCCCACCGCAATGTAATACCGCAATCAGCGGTGCATTATATGAGCTTCTCACTGCAAAAAAGAGTGTATATCTATTTGAAAATAAAGACGTTAAACAAAAAGTACAGTCCACTGCTGACTTAGAATCAGCCTTGTATATGAAGTATACAAAAATAAAGTTTTACAATCGTCCAGAAATTCACACGCGAAATTTTAACGTATCACACTTCTCTGAGATCGAAAGCCACTAACATCGGGAGGTTGCAAGTTTTTCAAAAATGGCACATGGTGACGATTGCTCCCGGGTATACCAGGAGGAAAATTCTACATAACGACCTCATAACGGAATTTATTAAGAAAACATTATTAAACTTATTTGAAAAATTACCCCAGATTAATAACAAGTTATTAAACCTGCCTGCATATGATCCATCTGTTCCTAGGCCTGATGGTAAGGTCTCGGCTTCGGAACCAGAGGGTTTCAGGCCCGAGACTCAATTCCACCGAAGAACCGTCATGTAAGGGGTCTCTTGCACGTTAAATCTGTCAGGCCAAACGTCCTCCAGCTGGTGTGGTGTAGAGAAGAGGGTGCCAGCTTTGACCGTGGTTCAAAATGACGAGATCCGTCCCAAAATAGCCCTGGTGTTGCTTGACAACGGGACGTTAATATAACTAAACTAAACTAAACTAAACCAGCTGTTCCCAGCTCGAGGGAGAGACCGAAAGTTGCAATTGATAATATCTATAACAATTTCCCCGGTGATAAGGTCATGGGCTTCAGAACCGGAAGGTTTCAAGTTCGAGCCTAGATCCCATCGAAGAACCGTCGTGGAATCTGGTCTGGTGCACGTTTATTCTGTTGGGTCAAAAATCTTCCCGCTGGTGTAGTATGGATGTTTGGAGAAAGGGATACCAACTCAGGTATCGTCCTTGTCATTTGACCGCGTATCAAAATTATCCTTTCTATAAAAGCCCTAGTGTTGCTTCAACTCTTAACTGGGGACGTGCGATCAGTTACACCGTTAGCGATGGACTTTCGGTTACCCCTATTCTAATTTTAGGTCGATTGAATGGATTGGGCCTATAGCTTCCTATTTTTTGACCTTCCATACACGTACACTTTTTCAACCAATTTCAGTGGATGCTTTTTAAAATAATTCAAATATTTCTTTGAATGCGGTCTCTAAGACCGCTCTTCTCTGTTTGTGTCCCAGTGATCAACAAGGCTTGGCAGATGACGATAAAACTTAGGCTTCCAAATATCATCCGATTTACTGATCCCATTATGAAGCAGTGCTTCAGACTCTTTTAAATAAAGCAGAAAGCGATTTTAATGATAACTGTTCAGAAGAGTTTTTTGACGAAAGTTCACATACAACTGATTTCGATATGCATGTTCAGACATTATTAAATTTTCTAGAGATAATGCATTTTGAAAAATTTATAATATATATTATTATACCAAGATAAATAAATAAAGAGTTTATAGGTTGATTTTTATATTAGTTCTTAACTTGTATGCTTAAAATGCCCTAGAAAACAGTGCTGTGAAAATCACACAAGCTGGTGAAAAAAGGGCCAATTTTACCCATAGTCATTTTTTTTTTCATATAATTGTTGAATTTTACATTTTTTCTGTAAATTTTTTTTTCTGAAAATTTTCTGTAAACCTTTATATACTGAAAAAATAAGTGTGAATTAAAAAGTAAAAAATCAATATGCTTTCAAATAATACTCTTTATTGTAAAATGTTATTTGAGAAGAAAATGTATGTTCCAAGGCATTTACTTTTTTCAAAAAAAATATAAATTGAAAAATTTCTATGATGATTTAAAAGTATTATGTTTATTTTTCAAGAATATTTTTTATTGAAGCATGTAATTTGAGAAAAAAAATTATGTTCCAACGCATTTGCCTTTTTTAATGGCAATACGTTTTGAAACATTTCTAAAACATATCTATAAATCAAGAAAAATGTCTGCAAAATATACAGACAGTGTTTCATACTAATCATTCATTAGAAAATTTAATTTGAGTGTAAATGAAATGCGGTCTCGTAGACCGCGCCTCCCCAGTTAAGTCCTGAAATTTCACCTCCCTAGTTAAGGGTTAAAACGGAACGTTAATATAATCAAACTAAGCTAAACAAACTAAAATACATAATTAACTGTATTGCACCAAAGTCTACTTTCATACGAAACCAGGAGGATAATATATTGTTACGAACCTGTAATTTTGCTTTCCCGCGCTAATACTGTTATCGTAAGGAAGACAGATTTATAGTAATCTGTAAATATATCTTCCTTACGATGACAACATCAGCGCGGAAAAGCAAAATTACAGGTTCGTAACAATATCTATTACAGAGTATAAGGTAATGAATGTCTCGAGGAAACGATTCTCACTACTTTAAAATGAAATTAACAACAATACAATGTATATTCGAATAAGTTTGGCATCCCAGAATGTTCACTGGTTATTAAATAATTGATAGCATACGAATGCTTCGAAAATAAATAAACTGAAAATTAGTTTGAAAATTCTAAAAGAATCAATACTAAAAATCCATATTAATTACAAGCGTGTAATTCAGATATCCCAATGTTTGAGTGTGTTCCAAGACTTCCCATTTTCCGATACTGACTCAGAATTTTCGGATAAATGGTTTCAGTATTGGTTTACTTATCGAATTACGGTGGTTTTCAATCAAGTTATTTTCGCAGGAGACCAATAATGGGTAAAGGGCAAAGGTATGCTTTGTTCCTAAGGTCATATGTTTTGCAGGGATATTGTAATATGCAATGTAGATTTTAGTCAGAAAAAAATTTTCCCCCTGATTGCCAATTGTTCTATACAAATAGCTTCGAATATTTTTAAAAATATTTATCGTTGCAGGTTTGCTAATTTATAAATCGTTAGAAATATGCTAATAGCTCAAATTTGAAAAATGATTTAAATGATGGTAAAGTTTGTATTTTATATTATTGGATTAATATATTTATCCAATAACATGAGACGCTAAACATATTTCTCAAGAATTTATGACATCTGATTTATTATACAGCCCCCCGAAGAATATCACTCATATTCAGAAACATATTTTTTAATTGTAACATTTTAAATAAAAAATCTCTCTACAAATTGAAAGTGAAGGATAGATTCATTTACACCTGAATCACTATCTGGCAGCATAAATTGTTGATGTTTGAAACAGCAAAAAAAAATTCCTCTTCGCTAAAAAATCATTTTGCAGCCAACAGCAATATCTTAGTTTCTAAGATATTGCTGTTATCGATAAACTTTAAATTCAAAAACTGTCAGACGATAATTTCACTAATTGTTTTTATTTTTCTGTCTTCACTATTAAGAAAGCTATAACAAAATGAAAACTTCAATCCCACCTCACTTTTTCTACCCCTTTGAATTAGAGGGCCACTTGTTCGAGGCTTGAAATTATCGCCCTTATATAGTCCCAAGAGGCGTGGCTAGAAATGTCTCGACCAATCAGGGCGTATCTGGATGTATCTCGGCTCCTAGTGGACGGATCGGGAAAATTCTCAATGTTTCGGGTACTTTCCATTTTGTCGCCAAAGTCGTCGCCAAGTTGCCAAATGGTCGCCAAGGTTGTCGCCAAGCCTTGGGACCTCTGCTATCACCCCATTCGCTATTCAATACATATTACTGTCAATCTGCCTTCCTTACGATGACAGTATTAGGGAAGGAAAGGTTCGTAACGTTCTACATATCGATTATTGTTTTAAAAATAGCTGTTATGGCATGATATAGATGGATATCCTGCATGTGTCTCGTTATTAACACGATATAATTGAAGTATATATTCACAAAAGAGAGCACATTTATCATTGGAAATTGGGGCATTAGTATTTAAAAATTCAGATATTACAAGAATAACAAGTGTGTGAATAAATTTCCTCTTATTTTCATAGAAATTTAAAAGGCCTTTGTTTCATTTCGGCTTTTTTATTTTAATATTATGCGAGCATTTGTTTTAGTTCTATAAATATGCTAATATGCATATGCCAACATGTTCTGAATTAAGAGACTTCTTTAATCGGATTTCCTCTCTACCTGGCGTAACGCTTAGAGATGCAGATAGGATAGACTCTTGTACTATGAATCATTTTACTTTCTCATTTATGAAATACAAATTATTGCATTCGTCAAAAAAAAAAAAAAATCCCCCCGAAATTTTTAAAAATTTTCGAATTTCAAATCGCTATGAGACCGAATATATATATATATATATATATATATATAAAGAATTACTCATTTGAACTTATAAGAAAAATGATTTCTCACGTTTGTAGAATTCAAATTTTAAACAGCCTTTGATCTTGCATACATTATATATTTATTTTTTTAATAAATTTCCTCTTTTAGAACTATCAAATAAAAAACAGAATATTCTTCTTGTTAATTTTGCTCAAAATTCGCGAATGAATTTTTTTCAAATTTTTGTTAAGAGTTTAATTTAAATTCCAACGTCAAACATCGCTTCGTTAGCAAAATAATAAACTTCAGTGCCTCTATTAATTTACATCTAATTATTAATTACCACTTGAAAGAGAAGATTTAAAATTTCGAATTGCATCGAGTTCCTTTTCGCTGAATAAATCAAAAGGAAAATCATTAAAAGAATTTTAATTTTCAAAAGGGCTAATTTGATTTAAAACAATGTTGAAACAAACGAATACTAGCATAATTAATGTATGTAATGCCGTGCCTGATTGATCATTTTTATTTTTATAATGGGCAGCTAAACTTATCGAATTTTATATTTTATTTGAAAATAATGAGAATAAAATTTCATTAGATGCAATGTTTGAATAATAATTAATTAAATTTAACTTCAGTGGCGAATATGTTTCATTAAATATGGTTGCTAGAATTGCATAGTTCATATCCTGAAAATTTTTTGCAACTCATGCAGAACTACAAAATAACTACTACTGTGTTTCTATTCGTTTAAATTAATGAAGAGAAATAGCTGTCATTTGTATAAATATTAAATCTGAGAATAATTTAATAATTTTAATTTGATTTTATTGCTTAAAACAAAATAATACAAGATGAGAAACCTAAATATTCCTTAAAAAGCAAATAATATGAAAATACGCTAAAAATATTGTTAGGAAAGTGTTTTATTATAGCTGTTTGCGTATTTTGATGATAATAACAAATCAGATTAAAAAAAGTCACTATCATGTATAAAATGTTTATGTTTTTAATAAAATATCAATTATTTATTTAATTGTCATAAAATCTTTTTGAAAGATCATTATTGGTGGGAAAAAATTTTATTCTGTGTCGAACGTGAGAATATAAAATATTATTGGCAATGGATGAAATATCAAGGAACAAATGCTTTCTATCTAATTTATTTTAAAAATAAAGTTTTATTTTATGTAAATATTATATTGCACAAAATCTTTTTATCGACTGCAAATTTATTTTCAATGTTTGAATTAAAAGAAATGTGCAGACGATAAAAGACATTTATTGCATCAGAATATTTTAACATATCAAAATTTCTCAAAAAGCTAGATTGTCCAAACGATTTTTGAAAACCGAATGAAAGCTAATTTTCCCATAATTTATTAATAACTGCAATAGAATGATACAAAATGTGATTTAAAATTATGAATAGCAACTCAAATGTATGTTAATCAAATAGAATATGAAAGAACTATTTTTAACCATGAGTTTTTATTTCATCGAAACCTAAATGTAAATAATGATTTTTTTACATACAATTAATATAAATAAAATAATAAAAAATAATAAATTCCAATCTATATTTCAAACGCCTTTTTTTTAACCTACTGAGAACCAACTTCCTTAGAAGCTTTGACGGAGAAAAATATTAAATTTGTAAACCAAGTACAATACAAGAAATTTAAAAAGATATTTCTATTCAAATTCTTATTATTATTTTAACCCCCTTCCAGTAAGATTTAAGAATGTAAAAATTATGAGTGAAATAGCTATTTATTTTTTAGTTAAGAAAACTTAGTTTATTTTATAATTCTAACTAATTTATAATTATTAATTAAAATTATATTATTGGTATGGATGTAATTGTAATTTGTAAGTTCACATTCAACATTTCTTCAGAAATCTCTAGTGATTTCGGACTATCCCCTAGTTTTCGTGTTTACTCTAGGCACTCAGGTATATTTTCAATAATTTTAGGCACTTAATGTGTCTAAGACTCTAGAGTATTCACAAAATTCACCTATTAGTACTATGCACGTTTTTGTCTTTTAGGTAATATTTCACTGTCACTAGTTTCAATATCAATATCAGTTAAATATATGCTTATTTTTTTTTATTTTTCTGAATCCCTTTGATCTTTTTGATCTACATTACTCTTATTAAGGTGTTTGTTTCACTGCATGTTTAGCATTTAGTAAGTCAGATGTTCAGGATAAATGTTTATTAGAATAAACGAACGAATTTATCAGAATGACTACTAATAGTTTGGAAGTAACCTGTACCAAGACCATCAAACGATATATGATAGTGATCTATGATATCAACATAAGTAATAAAGTGCCTCCGAGTTCAATACACTAGAAATTTTAAATCAAATTTATTATTATATTCAATAGTAACTTTAGTCGCATGACGAGTATAGCTCGTCACGCCAAATAGCACAACGACGAGTATAGCTCGTCATTGTGCTATATGGCATGAAAAATCAATGACAAGCTATACTCGTCATTTTACAGGAAGGGGTTAAATCTCTAACTTTATTACTCACCCATTTTTTACCAGCTGTCCTTTTTTAACCAGTTTTTTTAAACTAGTAATAGAAAAGAGTGGTATTTGAATCGATTAGTTGTGAATACACTCTACCAACTCTGATCCCTCAGAAGTGCATCGCGAGCAATTTACAGCAGCAGCGAACCTTAAATCTTGCTCGTAATTGCCGCAGCAAAATACGACTCCCATCGGAATAGGATTATCCCTGATATACCGCGGAGACACAGCGCCAGATTACTGACCAATGATTACTCGGCACTCGCATTAAATGTGGAAAAAAAGAAAAGGCAAAGTGCCCCCATAAAGGCAACTTGCTCTGTCCGAGTAGCGTTTTATTGGACCTTTGGATTATTTTGAACAAATGAGTATTAAAACGAATGAAGGATTTTATTTGCAAATCGTTGCCGTAACATTTTTAATGGCACTCTTACAATAAGTTGACCCACTGAAAAGTGACCACTTGGGATTGCGTCAGATTAACTACAGCAATAGGAACGCTACAAAACTGGGATATAAAGAGTGAATGGTACACTGCATATGGTGTACAACAGTGAAAGCTGTTCGTGGTGTTGGAAATTGATCGAAAATAAGTCGTGTTGTACAAATATGGGTCCATATCGGAACGGCGAGTAGTACTGTTTTTGAGGACCTGAAAATTGTCAATAATGATTTAAGTACTGTACTGATGGTACCAGGTCATCGCAAAACCCTGAAGGATATGATGTTAAAGATTGATAGTTTCATTCCAACTGTTTGAGAGAGTGCAGATGGGGAGAAAGATAGCTATTTGCTACCCCGAAAGGAATGTTAGTTTGATTGTTCGGTCATTGTAAGGTTGGACAATACTTATTCCGCTGTCGGCCCCAACAAATCCTATCGATACTGCTACGTTCAATGGTGACGGGGGGGTCGACTGTATGCAAAAAAAAGAAGCACTGTTTTTGATTCGTCGATCGCCGTGGATCATTCTTGATGGATTTCCTGTTTTAAAGGAACACTTTCAATTCAATACAATCCTAAAGCATTCTGAAGAAACTACAGAAAGCAATCAAAAGCAAACGACCAGATCTTCTCCCACGACAAATGATCCTTCTCCATCCACACTTCTTCCGTGAACCCAACTTAAACCTTTATTTACCGAGTTATTTTCCCATCAATTTTTCAAATTTATTTTTGAGTCATTAATCAAGTTTTGGCACAAAATAAATCCAAGAAGAATAAAAAGAACTTTTTAATTAATTAAAATAATTTGATTAATTAAATCATTTATAACCGATTTTTAATGTTATCTTTGGTTGATATTTACTGCTTTCTATTAGAAATACGTTCTTCGTCCTCTTTAAAATACTGGTATAAGAAATAGTTATATTGTGAAGATATCAGCCGGATTTAAACGATAGATTAAAATAAAATCAGTAAATAAAGGGTTAAAAAAATTTCCTTTGGAAAGTGTTGGAACATCCGCTGTGCAGTCCGATTTCGTCACCTTGTGACTTCTACGTCCTTGCTTCACTTAAGAGAGAATTACAGGAAACACGTTTCCATTCGGACGGTGAAGTGGAAGAAGCTGTGCAGGACTTCCACAAGAATCAAACACCATCTGTTGTTGTTGTCGTGTCCGTGTTTTTCAAGGAAAGGGGGTGCGGTAGCTTCTGAGGGTAAAGACCCCTGAGCACCCAGAGGGCAGAAGTCCAACTTCTAGCTCACAAACACGACACAACCCTTTTTAGGGAGTGGCCATACATTGATCCATTAGCAAGTCGGAATTTAGATCCAAATCAGAGACCGACTCATCCCTGATTCAGTACCCCCAGAGGTATCGTTTGGGAACTTGGAGGACTTTGCTGTCTCGACATGTTTAACGTGCCCCACTGCCATTAGCCAACACGGCGGTTATTGGCCAAGACGAGGACAGAACCCGCGACCTTTCGGTTACGAGACTGACGCTATACCAACCAGGCTACAGCGGCCTAAACACCATCTTTCTACAGCAAATGCATAAACCTGCTACCTAAACGATGGGACTTGTGTAACCAAGCTCATGACAATTTCTTTTGATTCCCCTTGTCTTTGATTTTGTTCCCTTTTCATTTGGGTATATATTTATGGTTTCGCGAACATATATTCGGGGAAATGAATATATGTTCGCGAAACAAAACCTGTTTTTAATCTGCATAGAATTATTACTATAGCATGCATATTAATCACTTGTGGTGGCAAGAAATTCATCACGGTGCGTTTAAAAATAATCAACTGTAACTCGCAGGGAGGAAATACAAAGCATCCGGTACTTTACAGAAAGATTTATATCTTATACTATAATACGAGGAATGGTTGCCAAGTCGAAAATCGCCCCAGAATTAATAAACTCCGGTAAACTTGGGGGTCTGGGGTTTTTGGCCACGAGGAATCGATTGGCGCCGGTTTTGAAGCGCTACGGTCGACCAGTTCGGAGTTACAGATAGGATATTTTCAAACTTTATTAGTTCGCCATAATGGCTAATAGGTTTCAAGCGGTAACGTGCTGCCATCTATAGCCAATATGGAGAACTAATAAAGTTTCCAGAAGATGATCCGGAACTCAAGGAACTGATCTCGAAATGGATGATCCATAACCCGTGTGGTGATATGAACCCAAACGCTCCGTGGTCAGCAAACATGGAAGAGACCAGTGCAGATGGGGATTTCCAATGGAACATCAAGACATGACGTCGCTGGTGGACGATGAAAAGCCGAGGTTTAACCGGTTATCTTTTCACCAATGGTTTCACAAATTTTCTTATGGCATGTATTGTTTTGATAAATCACAATTGAAAATTTAAATCTTCGAGTTAGCTTCGATGCCTGTTTTCTCCGAGCGGAGCTCGGTCCCCCGCTGGTATCTTTTAAATCAGAGGTGAGCAGA
>JAPMOQ010038114.1:498669-514527 GCA_026543055.1 Argiope trifasciata | reverse complement strand
CCTGGTGTAGTGTGGAAGTTTTGTCAGGGGGTGGGAGCTCAGGTGTTGTCATCATCATTTGATCTCTCTTAAATATAGCAAGGTCTGTTCCAAAATAGCCCTAGTGTTGCTTAAAAAAACGGGGCGTTTATATTATCAAATCAAATTAACTCACAAATAATCTCGGTCGATAGGTCACGAACATCATTTTTACTTTTTTAACAATCTCACATCGTTGGAGATTTTGAAACAAAAATATCTCAGCGTGCATGGAAAGTATTTCTTACTACTAGTGGTTAACCGAAAATAAGACTTCTCATCAGTTAATCAATTAAAAAACCTCCAATTATGCATAATTAATGGAGATTGGGAAAATGAAACCACAATCTAATAGAGGGGTTATCTCAGAAAATTCCTTTCATGGAATTGGAATATAATGTATACGAAATGTTAGCCTTAGGCGTTATTTTAACATTTTTACTGAATTATTAGAGTGATTCTCGGCAAGATTTTTTGGCGATAAATCTCTGCCATACAGTTGGTAGTATCTAAAAATCGAATTTGTGTTTTAGACTCATTTTTTTCAAACCAAATGAAAAATCAAAATGTGACTCAAAGCAAAACTTGTCATAAAATTCCATACCAAATTTGGTATGTTTAAGTCACTGCTGTTTTAAATTATCGCTTTCACTTATTTCTGAAAATACAGACCGACAGACAGTCAACTCTTTCTTGAATTTGGCTCAAACTTTGATAGGTGTCTACACAAAAGATGTTAAACACGTGTACCATACTTTGTCTATCTAGAGCTCTTCGTTTTGTAGCTATTGTGTTAACTTATTTTCAAACAGTTGGATAGGCAGATTTCTTCTTAACAGATTTTGTTCAAAATTTGATAGAGATCTATAAATTTGGTGCAAATACCGCATACCGAGTTTCCTCCTTCTAAATCAAAACATTTTTTAGCTATCTTTGTCCAGACGGATGTCTAAAAATACATTTTTTGAACTCAGAGAAGTCTAAAACTTGGAAATCCTTGAAAATATCGAGTTGACGATTGCTATATTTTTTCGATACCTGGTATACGAGAAAATAAAAAGGATGAGCATTGATTATCTGATGGCAAAATTTCGATTTCTTAGGGTGAAGATTCAAAATTAAGATTCCAGGATGGCAGAGTTATACAAAGTATGTAACTTTAGGACCTCCGATTTGTCTTCGTTAATGTTGTCTGTTATTGTTTGACAACGGATTCTAAAACACTCATGCAACACACACATTTGCGCATGCGTTAAAATGGGTTCAATTTGTCAAAATAGGAGTGAGTGGAAAGATGAAAGAAGGGGATGATTACATTTAACAATAAAATAAACTCGAATTACTCGCATATTGAATTAAAATATTAAGGCCTGAAACGACACGATATTCAGATACAAGAGGAAAAAAAACTGAACATAAATGTATCTAAAAGGACAAAAATCAAGGTCAAAGAATGGCAAAGAATTCTGAAAATGCTCTCATCCATCCCCGTCTCTCCCCTTATGTGATAAAATCGTCAAAAAGCCGTCGTCTCAGAATACTAAAAGGACCAGTAGTTTACATTATATTATAGTATTCAGAGGTATATTTAAACATTCAGTTTAAAAAATTAAAAGCCTCTTGCCAGTAATCTATGAACAATTTAAATATTAAAAATAAATATTGTTTGCCAATTAAAATCAATATATGTATTATATACTTCTGGAATTTAAATTGTAAATATTCACAATATTCGACGTTTTATGCAATTGAAATGATAATAAATTCGGATAAACAACATCTGCTGCAGATAGTATCTATATTCGGTGGACAATCATTACTTCAAAGCATGTGAAACAATATATAAAAAGGATAGATAATTTAATTTTATAGATAATTGCATAGGATAAATTCGACGGCGACAAAAGCAAAAGCAATCACACAGAACACTGAATTCTGTCTCTTTCAATTTTTCACTTGGATGATAAGCATTTAAAAAAAGATCTCCCCATTACTAGACACGCTAAACAAACTAGACCTACTCTCTTCTAATCACTTTATTAGCCAGCGCCGTTCACGCCTGCTTCGTGTTTACCTGCATCATCAGAAGAGACGCATCTTTTGAATCGATTGATTTGAATGCGCATTTCTGTTGTAATCGCAGCGCGAAATGTATTGCGAGTGCTTTACAGCAGTAGAGAAACAATAAATCTACTCTGTAATTACCGGCGCAAAATACGACTCTCCTAGGAATAGGATTATATCGAACATTCTAGACTGAAGGAGGGCGAGATTACTCGGTTGTTCGATACTCAAATTAACTGTGGAAAAATGTTCTATAAAGATTGCTTATTTTGTTCTGAATGCCATATCAAACACTGGACATGCGAATTTACTTAACTTCCTAATTAAATGACAAATTTAATAGCTTCCTAATTGGAATATTTACTATTATTTTAATTCTTTTAATAATAATACGTTTCAAGTGACTTTTTTCATTTTCAATTAGTTAATATTTTTCACTTAATAGCAGATTAAAAATTAAAAATTCAATAATTCGATGCGCGTCTCAGACACGTCATTCTTTGCGATGTGGTTATCATACTTTTGAGCTAATTTGCACCAATGAGGTTAAACAAAATGCTCAATTTTTTTTGGGGTCGTTAATACAACAGAAATTAAAGCTGTATTATTAAAGAACTAACAAAAATTTACTTTTTTAGTGTATATGTAGAGATACGCCTTGTATAACAATATTACATAATATTTCTAAAACAGGACAGTTATGTATGTAGGAATGGATGTGACAAAATGCCCATTCAGATCAACGTCTAGGGTTACTGTTTAAAGAGAAGAAGCTTTTAAATAAAAAAGTTAAATTTATTTACAGCAAAAAATATTTAAATAAAAAGATATCAACAATGAGGACAGGAAGGCTATTTACATTTGAGATAAAAGTATTATATTTAGAAGACATCAAGGGTGATGCCTAATTAAATGTCCCATGGCAAAACTATGTGCCCCCGTAGCGTATTAAACAACTATGATATCGAAACGAATGACCCACTCTCTTTCTCTGTCTGGGGCCGTGGTGGCCCGGTGGTAAAGTCTCGGCTTCGGAACCGGAGGGTTTCAGGTTCGAGACTCGATTCCACCGATGAACCTCCGTGTGAGGGGGCCTGTTGCACGTTAAATCTGTCAGGCCAAATGTCCTCCCGCTGGTGTGGAGAGGGGGGTGCCAGTTCAGGTGTCGTCCTCGTCATCTGACCGTGGCCCGTCAAAAATAACCCTCGTGTTGCTTTAAACGGGACGTTAATATAACTAAACTAAACTAAACTCTCTCTGTCTGTCGAGTGAATGCTCACAGCTCGTTTTTCTGAAACTTGACATCACGCGTTTTAGACTTTGAACTTATGGTGCCTTTAGTAGAACCCATGGTGCCGTTTATTACAATAAAATAACTAATGTGAAATGGTAATGGCTGTTAATTAAATCTCTACATGTATACCGAATGCAAGAGGTATGTTACAATGAAAACCCGAAATCAATCAAAACCCGAATTATTTAAATAAAAAGTGTTTTAATTAATAAAACTAGGGAGTAGCCGAATTGGCTAGGGAAAACACATTCTAACTGATAAAGTTAAAAAGAATCTAATTGATTCGTGTTTGGATAAATCCTTTGACAATATTATTTGCAATGTCCAAAATTATTGCATGAGAGTATATTTAGTAAAACAATGTTTGAGGGAAGAATCTAGGATTCAATATTAAAAAAAAATACTTTATTTGGATACTGTTTAATACATTACCGGTATTACATATTACTTACGTCATACTACGGTGTGTTGAAAAGAGAGCATTTTTTTTCACATAGAAGCATCTCTTTAAAAAACAATCATTTTTACAAAAACAGAGGACGAACCTTTGTTCAATTCCTTTAACTTCTTTTCTTGCTGCTGATCTCAGAAGTGTCCCGATTTCATACTCGTTCTTGAATCTAGAAAAATTGAAGCGATACATTAAACTCCGATACGAAAATCTGTTAATGTGAAACACTTTTGTATCAAACTTGTACCCAGGTTAGTTGTACAGTATAAATACTAAAATAACTTAAAGTTAGTATAATAATAACCACATGAAAACACGAATAAAATAGAATTCTTTCTAACGCTATCAGAATTTACCTAGTTGATTCGGTTTTCACAGTAGCAGGTACACCTAAACATCAAGAATAGTAACTGGCGGGAAGGATCTCCCCAAAACTTTCTCGCATACAATCTAATAAGCATGTCATGTCAGAGAAGCATTACATGACATTGGCATACAATAGTTAAGAAATATTAACTTCTGACGGGCATTTAGTCTTTTTACTGAATCTTTCCAGTGATTTTGAAGAATTATTAGACGATTTATCCCTGGCATGCGTTTAATAGTATCCGAAAATCGAATCTATGTTTTAGACGCGTTTTCTAAAAGTATAGATAATTCTTTTATAATTTCATCATATTGTTACACAATTTTTCTAAAACAGAAGAGTTCAGCATACGTAATCGAAGTATACCTAAACATCACTTAGAGTAACCAGCAGGAGCGGTCTTCCCAAAACTTCCTCGCATACTTACTAATACAATTGACATGCCAAAGACTTACATGACATTGGCATTACAGTAGTTATGAAATATTAACTTCTGACGGGAATTTAGGCTTTTTACTGAATCTTTCAAGTGATTTTGAAGAGTTAATTTGGCAGTTAATTATTAGCGTGCGTTTAATAGTATCTGAAAATTGAATTTCAGTTTTAGACGCGTTTTTCACAATTAATCGAAACAAAAATTTGACACTTAACTCCACTTGTACCACAAAGTCCCATACAAAATTTGATACATTTAAGTCACTGAATTTTTAAGTCGTAGCGTTTACATGTTTCTAAAAATACAAACTAACGTGCAATCTACCCATAGTTGGATTTCGCTTAAAATTTAGCACTTTAGATGTTAAATTTGTGTAACGAATTTTATCTATTTAGTTCTCTTTCGTTTTGTAATTATCGTGTTAACTTATATTCAGACAGGACTTTCTCTGAACGAATTTAACTCAAAATTTGATAGAAATCCGCAAATTTGGCATAAAGACAGCATACGAAATTGCAACCGTCTATCTCAAAAGTTTTTTTAAAGCTATCTTTATCACTGAAAGACATTTTTCAAAGGTGAGGGTTTTTTTTTAATTGGAGAGGTCTAAAATGTGGAGATCCGATAAAACTTGAAGTTAGATTATTATTATTATTATTATTATTGCTGTAATTTTTCTATACTACTTATACAAGAAGTTTCTTGGGTAAATGAAGAGAAATACTGATGAAAAAAGGGCTTAGTTATGTAAATGGCAGACAGAATATGATTCGTTACTTCTGCACTAGAAAGATGCATAAATTTAGCTTTTAAATGTCTAATTTAAAAACTTTTAATTCCGTATCTTGAATGAATCATTGAAAAATCCTTTTGTTTTAAGTATGGTTTGTTTAGTTTAGTTATATTAACGTCCCGTTTCAAAGCAGCACGAGGGCTATTTTGGGACGGACCTCGTCATTTTGAACCACGGTCAGATGACGAGGACGACACCCTCTCCACACCAGTGGGAGGACGATTGGCCTGACAGATTTAACGTGCAACAGACCCACACACACGACGGACCTTCGGGGAAATCGAGTCTCGAACCTGAAACCCTTCGATTCCGAAGCGGAGACTTTACCACCAGGCCATCGCTGCCCCTGTTTTAAGTATTGATTGACGACATTAGAAACAATTCACTAGCATTCGATAGTGGAACAATGCACTAGTTTTAGTTATATAAATGAATTTTTTAAAATCGTAAATAGGGATGAATACAGATTTAAATACTTATTTTTCAACTTTTAATCCTTTATTGCAAATTTTAAAATTAAAGCAGTGTATAAGTCATTCTTGTACAATAATATTTTAGAAAGTTATTAAAAGAATCCCAAAATCTTCCTTAATTTTTAATTAATTAATTTTCTTTTTTTTGAAAAAATCTTCCAAAATGCATATATATCCTATTCAAAATATATTTGAGTCAAAACAACCTGTCATGTAGAGATCTAACATACACATACTACTTTTTAATTAGAAGCAATAACAATTTGGAAAGTGTTTAATTTGCATAACAATGCCTAGAGAAACTATCATATTCCTAAATCTTTGAAATTCAATGCATGCAATGTTTTGCCATAAGACAAATATAGATTGAAAGTTTTTTACTACAGGTGTTAAGTGAGTATTACTTTTATGAGTTCTTAGTTTTTTTAAGTGAATTAATTTCGCTTAATATTTCTCTTAAATCCTTGTAATTTAACCCTTTGTAGTGCCTCGCAGTTATTATTTAAGATGGGACATCATTTTGACATGTTCTTTTTTTCTTTAATTTTCATTCTTAAAAATACCTACAGAATTTTAGAAAGATATAAATTCGTTTTCCAGGGAAACTCAACTTAAAAGATGTTGCATATTTTTTGGTGTAATAAACAGGCCCAGGTATTAATTAAGCATCGAATTACTTTTCTGAGTTCAAAAATCTTATTGTATTCTTATGCAGATTAGGATATTTTTACTTTGGTAAATTTTCTGATAAATACAAATTAGCATTACAAATTACCCATTTATTTTTTCTGTCCTCTTTAACTCATTTACTTTGTTTAGCTTAATCTTTTATTAAAGTAAAGTGATTTATAATTAGTTTAACCCTCTAGCCATTAACCTTTGAGAAAAACGAGAAATTCTTTTCGAGTATTCTTAAAAATGAGAAATTCTTTTTAAAAAACTAGGAATTCAGAAAATAAATCTAGCTTTATATCTTGAACCACACGTATAAAATAGAAATCTACCCCCCCCCCTCCAAAAAAAAAAGGCCCATCAATAAAGAAAATTTACGGTCAGCCGCATTAGAAGTGAGAGTTAATCGTTTAATTCATTACAACTTTGTGATAACATTTAAAAAATGGTGCTAAATTTTTTATTCTTTAGCTGAAACGATACGTCTCAGATTATTATTCTTATGCATTATTCTAAACGATATTTTTGCTAAACATTGCTAATTTGTTTTAAATTAAAAGAAAGATATTCGCATAAGAACGTTAAAAACGTTTGCCTTTTCGAATAACTTTGGTTTTGATCCTTTTGCTACAGTAGAACAACATCAACTTCTTTCTGTTGCCACAATATGTCAGAAATTTCTTCCGATAAAAGATTATTTCCTTTAATGAATAATTGTGCGAAAAATTGGATGTAAGTATTCAAAAAAGAACCATCTCTGCCACATATTTTCAAACATTAATTCCTGTCTCAAAGTCTTTTAGAAAAAACAATAAGGCTGTGCGTATTTCTAAATACGTTTTTTCATTGGTTATATGTGGTACAGTTAAATGAAATTGATCCGTTTTGATGAGCAAACTACACACATTTAAGTAAGGTTTTAAAATCTTATCACCCAAAAACATGATGGTTGATTCCCGTTTGTATAACTAGGTACAACTGATCGTCATGAAATCTTTAAAGCATTCTCAGCAGATTTCTTTTATCATTTCATATTAGTAAATCAGCTGTTTTGAAATCCTAATTAGTCACGCAATGCAGATTTTATTTTAAAGCAAAATATTTAAAAAATTATTGCATTCGCCTCTTTTGAACTTAGAAATATAATTTTCTAATTAATTTTCGGGCTTATGAAAAGGCAATTAAATCTATTAATTTTTTTTAATTTTGCGAGTGAACTTTACAATTTTGGATTGTGCGAGCTTCGTCTTGATGAAGAACAAAATTTTGTTTCTTATACTGGTTTATCAAAGACTTTCACGTCTGTACCTAGAAACACATCAAAGCAAAGCACTTAAAGAAATATTTTTCTGCAATTAAAAATGTCTTTTTGAAATGGTAGGAATTTGTTCTTCTGTTGGTTATTCTTTAGATTGAACCTATCGTAAGAAATCTAGAATTATCCGATTCTATCTTTTTTAATTCTTTGCGATCGATTGTTTTCTCTCAGCCACTATTCAAGTGGTGGATCCTTTTGACATTTAATTTTTTAATATTATTTATCAAAAATACCTACATAATATTCAAAAGGTGTGGATTCTTTTCTCAGAAATACTCTACTCAAAGCAGTGTGTATTTAGTTCTTGGTGTAATAAACTCCATGCATTAAGTGAATAATAATGCATCGAATGATCTTTCCGATTGCAGAGTTGAAATATTCTTGTTACAATTCGTATACTTCAATCTTTTTGATAAATATCGTATTTCGATTCACGGTCTGGTTCCATCTATTCAATAATTATCTTATTTCGAGATTTCAAAAGACAAAATTTGCAATTTTTTTTTTCAAAACATACCTGGTGGCGAATCTTTTAATGTATTAAATATCTTTTTTTGTTTTATCAACGTGTTTAAATATATTATTCGCTAGTGAGGTGGGGATTACCCAACTTTTAACCGTGTTCTATATCAGCACTTCACACCCATGAACTAATAAAACCTTTTTTTAACTTAATGCTTTCTAGTTGTTATAAAGAGATAACTGATACTAGAGATAATTTTAATAAAACATTCCAAAGTACTTTCTTTAGTGTAGTCAACAATACATTTCTTCAAATTTTGTTTTCTAATTTTCAATATTGAGAGTTATTGCTTTTAAACATACCATGTAACTGGGAAACGAAGTTTCGCTCTGCGGGGTTTTTAAAAAAATATTCAAATATGAATCATACATACAAATATTTTTCAATCTTGCCAACATATGAACTAATCATTTATATTTCAGAAAAATCATGAGTGCACTTAGTTCAATGTGTTATTCGAAACAATTAGTTATAATACAGTATTCATTTTACAGTTTATATATCATTTCCTATATTTTCGAATTCACAATCAATTTTACCGTGAGGAAATCGAATCTTAATGCAATCCAAATATGATATTGTCAGCATGAAAGCATATAGAAAAACTCTCTAGTAGTTAGTGATAAATTAATATGTGTGCTGTTTTTGTGTAAAATCTCCTTCTTTTAGAAATAGCCTTTATATAGAAAAACCTTAAAAGCAAAAACTTATATAAATATAAAATTTAATCCTGATTGTTAAAGACGTTAATTAATAGTTAATTAAAAATGAATATATTAAAATAGTGTATTTCTAAGGAGAATATTCTGTTGAGAAAAATTTCAACCTTCAAATACAACAGGGAGTGAAAAATCATTAATAAAATAATAAGCTCTTATCTTTATAAATATGAAACAAGTCGTTGAAAAAACTATTTTAAAAAGGCAACAAATTCGGTCTTTTTTATAAACATGTAGCCTGTTTTGAAATCAGTTCTCTTGTTATTTAACTCTCATTGATAATATTCTACTTAACTTGCAAGTAACACTAATTCAACACCGATTACTCCAGTAAAAAACACAAAATAATCGCCACACTTCAAAAATGCGTTAAAATAAGCTTTATACTGAGCCCGGAAGTCATAAGAGTCTGCAAGAATCTATCACACCCGCAGAGAGGCCGGAATTAATGAATAGCCCCCCTCCCAAGAAAATCTCCCGGCTTATTCCAGTTCCGAATCTGCTTCATTTGGAGTCCGGAGGCATCTGTGATTTGAGCCATTTTATTGGCGGATCTCGAAGGGATTAATGAACCGCCTCGTCAGCCACTTCAGAAGAGCCTTAATGAGGCTCTGCAACATCCGGTCTGTTTCAGATGCGTGAATTTGTCGGAATAAAATATTCCATCAAATGGAAGAAAGAAACTTAGTCGCTAAAATGACAGATGATTTAAGTTTTAATGATATTCGGTGATTGTGATCATTTTTTCCCTTTTAAAAGGGCATTTATTGAGAACAATTGGTACAATGTATATCAATCGACATATTTTCCATCATTTTCAACATATCTTTCTTATTTCAATCCAAAACGATTTGTAAATGATTAATTAATGAGGCTCTGCAACATCCGGTCTGTTTTAGATACGTATATTTGTGAGAATAAAATATTCCATCACATGGCGGAAAGAAACTTAGTCCCTAAAATGACAGATATTTGAAGTTTTAGTGATATTAAGTGATTTTGATCCTTTTTTCACTTTTAAAAGGGCATTGGTATGGGTAAAATGTATATCAATCAAAATATTTTCCATCATTTTCTACATATCTTTCCCATTTCTGTCCATTAAGTCTTGTAAATGATTGTCTTCAAATTCTTTTGAGCCTCCAGGTCGTTTTTATGGTCACTGGCATCGAAATCACTACACTTAAATCGTTATAACAAAAACCGATCATAGGGATAGGATGGCATCACCATAAATTTCTAAAATTGTCTGATGAACTTCGACAACAGATTTTTCCAAATCAAACAAACAAAAAAGCAATGAATCACGAAAATGTAATTTGGATCATTCAATGATTTGGGTCTTTATACACTGAATAACTCAATAATAATAACTGGAAAACTTCCAAAATGATAACAATAAAGTAATAGTAGATGGGTAAAAGTACCAATGTCGATTCTTGAAATATTTAATAATAAATGTCACTTAACACATGCAAGCATATAATATAAGGTAATTACAAAGTCTTTTCTTGATTATTCAAAAATTATTGCTAGAACATTATAATTTAGCAGATTTAATGTATTGTTGTTTCTGATGGCACTTGTCATAGACAAGCCCGCCTGACTAACATAGTGAATTTAAGTCGAAATTTTTTGTATCTGGTTTTTCAGTAGAGCCATCTAGGGAAAAGAGTACGATTTAGCTATTTAAGACTTACATTCGCTTGCACAACCCCTTTTTACAGGGGGGTACATTCACATATAAAAGGGAAGAAGAACAACCATGCCCGAACCGGGATTCCCAGATCACGGGGAATATGAGTTACCCCTATGACAGGACGCCGGCTTATATGTTGTAAAAACCGGCTGTAAAATTATTTTAGAAAAGCCATTTAATAAATTTCATTGTAAACACTCTTTGTTGCTCGAAAAATGACAAGTGATATTTCGGTTCTCGAAATGTATTATCCGATAATTCGGTTGTCATACCAGGCTCAAAATTTATTATTTTAACTTAGAGTATATTAACCCTCTACATAATTCGATGCATAATTATTAGCCTTCTGTTAAAATCCGTGACAGCCATTTGTTATCAAGTTTTGACCTACATATTTTATAAATTCTTCTTTTTTCAATGCCCGAATCCCCTGCATAGAATAAAATATATTTTAATTTCTTTCAGGGAGACAAAAATAATTCGGAACTGAAGCAAATGAGTGAAATAGTTTTCTGATTTTCCCATGATATCTTTGCTGGTTCTTTAGCAAGCGTTTAATTTGTCTTGTTGCCAAACTTACACTGAAAATTTCTTTTATTTATCATTCACTTTTTTTCTAGAGAAGTGCTTGTTTCAAAGTTGATACTGTTATGTGGAATATATAACTAAAAGTCTTTTGATAAATCAAATTATTTTCGAAAAAATATCATCACAGTTCTGTCCGCCGGGAGACTTGAAAACGATTCATCCATTGTGAAAAACTTTAATAGCTTTATGTATTCTCAAGTGATTCACTGCATTATTCTTTCTTTTGTAACTTTCTCTAGGCTGTTTAAATTTAATGCTCCAAACCTATTAATTTAGAAGACCAGTTTGCCAATTCTAACAGAAATAATATTTCTGTGTTCTCAACAATTACCTTCCAGAACAATTTTTTCAATTCTTTGGTTATTGTCTCTCTCTTCTGCCAATAAAGTCTGCTCGGGTGTTTTTTTTTTTTTTTTGTACTGCTTGATTGAATTTTGGTATCTTAAATAATAAATCATTATTGCCTTAAAATTCAAGTAACAATTCTTCGTTTACCATGAAACTATGGGTTGGAATAATGTCCATTTCTGTCCATGATTCAAATTTTTGAGTTGCTTTACAAACGCATGTGCAGTTGCTACTAAAATTTTCACAATGGTGATAAGCATTATTAAAAAAATATATTTCAATTTCAGTGATACAATAGGTTGAATCTTCTAGTTTAATATGCTTGTTTTTACAGATGTTAAATTAGACATGTATATAAATATGTACGCCTTGTCTGCATATTGTAACATATTTTATACATATTATGCGTTAAATATTTATATAATATTTCAAAAATTCTTAGTAATAACTCTCCTTAACATAGTGAAGGAAGAAAACTGAATGGATATATTTATCGTGATACAGATGTGTCCCAATAAATCGTTAAGGGCCGCGATCACCTGGTGGTAAGATTTCGTTTTAGGAATTATAAGGTTTTAGATTCGAGACCCATGGTTCAGAAGTTAGGAGATGAAAAGGGGTGCTAGCTATAGTGTCATCCTCATCATCTGACCGTCATTCAGGTTTACGAGGTCCATCCCAAGATAGCTCCTAGTGTTTCTTTAATACGGTACGTCCAATATAACTGAATTCTATCCAATAGGTCATTTACAAACTTTATTGTTATTTAGGCTTCAAAAAACAAGTAAATAAATATTCTTAATAGAACTTGGGTTTGGTTTAACTTAATTACTCTAAATTTTTACTATGAATCAACCAGAGAGTTATTTTGGACGTACCTTCTAATTTTTAATCCGCTTCAAAAAAACCTAATTAGGCACTCTCTCTCTCTCCAAACTTCAATTCCATACTAACAGAATGAAATTTAACATTCATTCTAAATCTAGGGCAGATCAGACTTATATATACGTTACGGATTTCCTATCCACTGTGTTCGTTTACGTGTAATGGAGTATATGGTGTAGAAAATAACCATCAGTGGATACTCTTGTAGTAGAAAACTCAACGGCGGCGTTTATTTATACTAAGCCAGAACATGACAAAGACGACAAATATTTAAGAACTACAACTATATTCAGTGAAGACGTACTCACAGGACAGCACACAGCAGCAGTCTACAGCAGACAGTAGCCTACAATAAGAAGAGTAGTCCACATGTAGAAATCCGTAGTGACAACATCCATAGCACACAAAGCGGTCAGACAAGGTTCAGCAGGATCTTCGGAGCTTTGCTCTACGGTCTCTCCAGACGGCTGAAACTTCCACTGTCTCTTCGCGCTTTCGCTGCCGACTTTTTACTTCAATTCCCTTCTACTTCTGGGTTCAGGACTGCTCCGTTCTCGACGACGACGACAGGATACGACATACAGCAATTCAGCACTCCACCGTTTTTTCGGTATTCTCTCGTGGGCTCCAATCCACGACACAATTCAGCACCACTCACCAGGTCTCTACGATTGACGACGACACAATTCAGCACCACTCGCCAGGTCTCTACTATTACCGGCGACTCGTTTGACGACTCTACACCTCAGCTCAAAACTACCAATTCAAGACCTCTCAAGACGTCTCCATGATCAAAGATTGCTGCAGCTTCATATTACTGGCCTTTTATAGTTCCGGGTGGTGGATTTAAAAGCTTCGGGACCAATTAGGAGCATTCTGGACGTATCTCGATTCCTAATGGATGGATCAGGAAAATTCTCGAGGTTCCGGGCTTCATCTATTTTGTCGCCAAAATCGACGCCAAGCTCTGGGATCACTGAAGCTGCATCTGATGCCATCCAATACAGATGACTGAAAATCATTCTTTCTTACGATGACATTATTAGAGCGGTAAATCAAAATTACATGTTCGCTTCAATACGATGAATCTTCAATGGAATCGAATTTCGAACCTGCAAATCTCCAGTACCTATAACTTACTAGTATAGGTACAGGAGATAGGAGGACTGCTGTATTGGTAAAACATCGGATCAGAAATGCAATTAGGAAAAGGAAGAGGGGCGCTACAGGGATTCACTATCTGTGATTAAGGTTAAGGAAAAGGAATTCTACATAAACTACAAATTTAATGAAATACAAATTTACAAACAACAATTCAGTTGCCTGAATAACAAAATAACAACAACTGCAAAACATGTATTGCTTCAGATGGCAATTTCATTGAACACTTACTTATGACTACTCTATTTAGAAATCTTTTATTTTATATTGCATCCAATTTGATATTATAGAATCAGCCATGCTGTATATGGTTTGTAGGATTGTTAATCCTGAAATTGTCTTTTGTTCGTTAGTGAATTTTATATCATTATATATCTGATCCACATTTTTGCTGACACATCTTTATATTTTCACGCATGAAAAGTGTAGGAAAGTACGCAGTCGTCAAACAATTTAAACTCGAGATATTAACAAATCTCCAGGTTTTTGACCACCCTGAGTTCGAAAAACATTATTCTGTAAAATGTCAGTCTGTGACAAAGATAACTCAGAAACGATTTGATCTAGAACGGATCGAATTTGATATACAGACTTAAAATCTAATTTGTAGATTTCTTTTAAATTTTGAACAAATTTCTTCCAGAAGAAGTCTGACTGCTCGAATATAAATTAACACGATAACTAGAAAACGAAGAAAGCTAAATACATAAAATTTGGTCCAAAAATGTAAACTTTTAAGTATATACGCCATATTAAAAGTTTACATTTTTGGCAATCTATTAAGGAATTGACTGTCTTTTGGTCTGTACATTCAGAAACTTTAATTCTAAGGTACAATTACTTAAGTAGATCCAATTTGATATATGAGTTTGTTACTTTATGTATAATTTTATGTCAAATTTTTGTTTCAATCGATTGAGAAAACTACCTAAAGCACTAAGTCGATTTTTGGAACGTTTAACCACATACCAGAGACTAACGATCCTGGATTTATATACTTCGAACCAAGGATCACACTTTATATTGAGTAAAAATGCTAAATTCATACATTAATATTTTGTAACTATTGTGCTCCAAAGTCAAGCATAGTGATTACTGAAATAACATATTTATTAGAGAAAGTTTTGGGTAGATCACACCCGCTGGGTTTTTGTTGTTGTTCACATAATTGACATTCAAAGGCACATTTGTAGGGAATTACATTCTGCAGTTCCGACAACATATTCTATAACTAAAATATCTTTTTCTGTATCTCTGATCTAAATTTAAAATTTATACACGATTTAGGTTCACCTTGTACTTAAGTAGTTGGTTGATACAATCCAATTAATCTACATAAAAATGAAAGGCATAAACTAAATGCAATAATCTTATTTTGAGAAAATTGTAAAGAATTTAATTAATCATTCCAATTGTTACAATGTTAAAGTTACGAATCAACCAGCCCCGCAAATTTTACAGCAACTCTTCAGAACTGATCGTAAGCACATCAATATGCACCAGAAATTAGGCTTCAGGTCCAATTCGTTTCTATAACTCCGGACGAAATCATTAGCATTTCGTTTCCACGGAGAAAGTTTGAATTCGCAAATTAAGCTTCCCGTCGTAGCTTCTGATTTAGCTACGTTGCATAGCAAACTCTCGGCATATTTTAATTTCAGTGAATGCAGTGCTTATTGGTTATTTTAAACACAAACCGAATAGATTTTCTGAACAAAGCATAAAATGAATAGCCAGTGCAATTTTTCATTTATGTTTTTATTTGATGATGCACTTTTATAAAATAATTTGAATAAATTTTTCTAAAAGTTAATGAGACGTTTTTCGGTTGTTTTGTTTTCAACGTTGAAAACGGTAAATTTGTTTCGAAAAATGTGATAGAATTCCTAGAGGGAAAAAACTAATCAATCAAAATGTCGAAAATATGGCGGAATTCTTAGAGGGAAAAAATTAATCAATCAAAATGTAGAAAATTTGACAGAATTCCTAAAGGAAAAAATATTAATCAATCAAAATGTAGAAAATGTGACGGAATTCCTAAAGGAAAAA
>JAPMOQ010038114.1:480909-498659 GCA_026543055.1 Argiope trifasciata | reverse complement strand
AATTCCTAAAGGAAAAAAAACTAATCAATCAAAATGTAGAAAATGTGGCGGAATTCTTAGAAGGAAAAAAAACTAATCAATCAAAATGTTTTGGTTTTAAAATCTGTATTACACATTTTCTAATAAGCGGATTTTAGCTCTTTACACCATTATTGCTTTAGTTCGAATTTCTCTGAAAAATTAATCTAAATCTTTTTACCATTCTGTAGGCGTTTTTAACAATCAAAAGTGAAAAATAAACTAACAAAATGTCAAAATGATGCTCTATCTTGAATGATGCCTGGAAGAAGTCATCAGAGTGCAAAGGGTTAAATATATATGTTTAGAATTCTGAAACATAAAAGGCAGGAGTGATAAAATAAAGCATACACTTTAAGTAATTTAATATTTTAATTTCCAAATTAAAAGGATAAAATATTATTTTAATTCGGTTATACGATGATTAGATAATTGAAATTTTATTATAATTTAATTATTTAGTAATTTTTATTCTCTCATATGCGTAGTATAAATTCTAGTTCGAGATTTTTAAAAAATTCTACTTTTTAACTATGGAGAGATGTGCCGACTTAAGTATTGTCCTCTTCAACCAAGGTTAAATATTACGAAATTCATCAATCGAATAATTCTATTACAGTTTTAAAACTGAAACCTTGAACAAACCTAGCAAAAGTTTTATCAGATTCAATGAAAATAAATTATAAATGCTGATTATGTACGCAAAGGCATATATAAGATGTCTACTCTATTCATAGATCAATAGGTAATATCTAAAACTTTAGATATAGGATTATAGTTCCATTAGGAAAAATGCTCCATCAGACGTAAATAATCATATTTCGCATTATTTCGACTCAACAAATTTATTGTAAAAAAAATTTAAAATATAAATTCGTATATAGTCCCTAGTATTATTCTTTCATATTCCGTAAATAATTTTGACAAGATGTCATTTTAAACGAAAAATAAGAAATTTCATTCTCTTTTACCTCTAAATCTAACTGAATTCTAAAGCCTTGAATGTCATTATTTGAAGATAATCAACAATCGCTTTAAAGAAATGGTAAGTGTTTATTGATTAAGTGGCGAATTTTTATCCAAACAGCCGATGATATGGTTGTCTGGCATAATGATATTTAAAAGCTTCATGCTTCAGTCATTTTTTGTCACAAAGAAATCGATTTCCATTTAAGATGTGAATTTCTCAGAAACACCTTATTGATAATTACTAGGTATGCTTGCATAAAAGTTTAGGCATTCTAATTAGGCATCTAGAAATTCATTATCTCAAACAATATAAAATATAATCTGCCTTTCTTTAACGTCTTAATCTCCAAAATAAAATATATTGCGACTTAGGAAATAAATGACTTGTGGTGATATCTTAATAAGACAGATAACATCTACGGGAGATGAGCATGCTTTTGTCCTGTGGTATGTTATTGGCTTACAAACCCAAAGGTCCCAGGTTCTATCCTGGGCCAACATCAAATTTCCACAGACTCTTTATATATGTAAAATGATAAAAATAATGAAACAATTATTATTTTTAAAAACTGTCTTGGACAGAATATATTATAAAAAATAATTGTAGGAAGAGAAGTTAATGTTTTTCGTGACCTTCTAGACCAAACAATGGAGCAGGCCAATTCAAAACAGGGAAAATATGGTTGTGTCTGTGCTTTTTTTAATTGGTTTCTGTTATCAATATGATAAAGAACAAAATAATGTGGTGTAAGATTGCACAAATTTTAGTTAAAACGTGATTGTGCGTGTAAAATCCTTCCCTTTATTGGCCAGACAAGAGAATCGGGTACATAGGGGTTAGAACCCAGATGGAACTTTTTGTTTGCATCCTGAGTGTTTGTGTGTTTTTGTTATTAAATTGTATTTATTTTATATATTTTTCGTATATGCTTATACTTTTAAATGTATCGTTTTTAGGTTAGGTTTTTTTATTATTATTATTTGTCATTATTTGATAGATTTTCGTTTGTTTGCATTGATGCCAAATGTGGCATCATTCTTCATCAAGACCGTAAAAACGAAAAATTGATGGCTCAAAAGAGATAAACCTTCAATTTTCTGCCAGTACATTTCGTAACTTCAAAATCTTTAAACCAAAACAACATCATGTACTCACATGGTTTAAAAAATAAAAATAAAGGATTTCACGCGATGCAATTTGTTTTTCAAACAACTCAAATAGATACGTTATCTACAAAGCACGTTTCATGTCGAAATTAAGGCATCAAAGCATTTTTTCCAGTTAGGAAATATATCCCTATCTTGAACATAAGTTTATTAAATGTTTGGACCATGATTAGAATGGGTATCTTGTATATTTACTTACTGTTCTCTTTCTTGAATTAAGGGCAGTGGTGGCCTGATGGTAAGGTCTCGGCTTCGGAACCTGAGGGTTTTAGGTTCGAGACTCGATTCCACCTGAGAACCGTCATGTGAGGGGGTCTCTTACACGTTAAATCTGTCAGGCCAAACACCCTCCCGCTGATGTAGAGAGGGGAGTGTTAGCCCAGGCACCCCCAGCTCTGACCGTGGTTCAAAATGATGGGGTCTGTCCCAAAATAGTCCTCGTGTTGCTTTAAAGGGACGTTAACATAACTAAACTAAACTTTCTTGAATTTAATTCATTCAACCCCTTCACTTTCGATTCAGACGGCAGACAACCCCCTAAAAACACCTTTCACTCTCCCGGTTTCTGTTCGTGCGAATTCCAATCGTCGCTGTGCACTCCCCGAAGGCGAATAAAGTGTCCCGCAATAAATACAGCCATCTCAAGAATACTCGATAAGGCGGGAGAAGATTATACCCTTTCCTCTCTCGGGAAATCACAGCTAAGGCGGATCTATACAAAAGGATTGAATTACAGAAAAACCCTTCCCCTATACTTCCGTGTACGTTTATTGATCGCTGTACGCTGTTTTTTTCGTTCTGGGTTTTCTGTGTTTTTAGAAAATGGACGCGTTTCATATTTAATAGGTGAAACTGAGAGGTAAAAATGGAAGCTCTTGTTTTGTTTTTCGGAGCTGTGGGTTATCATTTTAATGGATTTTGTCGATGTGTAAAGGCACGCGTCTGAAAATCTAGCAATTTATTTTTATTTTGAAATTATTATTTTTAGCACTAGACTTTTTTTTTGTATGTTGCTATTATTTGAAATGAAATATTGCTGGTGATTCTTTTATTAATCATGTCATGGAATTTGGGTATTTTTGATCTCCATGTTAAATGTAGATGTTAGCTTCTTAAAATCTAGATCATAGTGAATATGAAATCGTTTAAGAAAATTAGGTCTATATCGTCTTAACTGTATTAAAGCATTTATTTTAATCAACTGTTAAAAAAGACATTGAGCGTCTAACAATACAAACGAAGGTGGGAAAAGTAAAAATGTTCTATATTACAATCACAGCTAAGCTGGTGTTTAAGTAATAATACATTTAACTAATTATAACATTTAGCTATTTTAATAATAATAATAATATATTTAACTACGTAAAATGGGGCCAGGGTAGTTTGGTTTGTAGGGCGTTGGATTCCCATTGCGAGTTCTCAGTCGGCCGAAGACTCTCTGAGTATGTGTGGTGGCTGGCGCACGTATAAATCTATCGTGGCCAGAAAGTCTTGTACTGTCTTGATCCTGACCGATCAAATAAGAAAGTAGAATTTCAAAAAATTTCTTTTATTTACAGCCATATGTGTACATGAGAGCAACTTGTTCTAATCTAGGTTAAAATATTTGAAATTTACACTGCTTGGAAGTAGACGATATTTACACAAATGTCGAAGGTTGAAGATTTATCGTATGATAAATTCTCCATCAATTCGGAGAAATAACACTACAAGAAACTAACAGGTTGTTAGTTAACAGGGCTACACCAGGGGTAGCTCCAGGAATCCACTGAACTTCAACTAGAAGAGCGCAATTCAGCAGTCCACAACCCGAGAAGTTTATCTCCGCCTTCTTCAAAAAGAAAAAAAAAGAAAAGAAAGAAAAAAACCCTGCATTTTATCTCTGTCCAATGCCCACCTCTCATTTCACATTGGTGCACTTGAGCTCTCTATCGCCCAATAGTTGTGCAGCAAAATGCTCCCTACAATGGTCAGAGGTCGATCGTGGGAGTGTCTGTTGATGATGCGACCTCGTAACTGACCGTTCTGGAACATATATTAATTATAGTACTTTCAGAGTGGGAAAATTTAGCATCCAGATGGGTTGACACTTTTTTCCCTTGAAGGTGCAATAAATTTCTCTTAAACGGTGAAAACCCGTGTGTGGTTCTTCAGTTGAGCATCACTAATGACCAGATGCGATGACAGCTCGGGTGAAGATCTCCCATCTGGTAATCTGGAGGCATTTAACAATTGAGGGTTTTAGCAGGTGGTGACACAGCTGGCTGGAAATGCCAATGATCAGGAATGGGAAAGGAGAACGATATAGTCCTCCATGTTGAGAGTAATAACCCCTGGGGGTACTGGATCAGAAGATATCGTTTTCTGCCTAGATCTAAATTACGATCTATGAATGAAATGCAGAAATGAAGTCCACTCCGTAAAAAACGGTTGTGACACGCGAGTAGCTAAGATGTACTTATGGTCCTCAATGGCACTACTGAAAAACAAGAGACGCTCTTTCGGTTTAAAATCGCTGACGAAGTCAGCAGGCTTGTTTATGGCAAATACCATAAGAAACAACAGCTATGTAAACTTCATAAAATAAAGCAATTAAACAAAGTTTATGTGTTTAAAAGTTTTTCAATTTTGTTGCAATCCGCAACAAGGTAATGAAAAAGTTTTCATGAATTTTACAATTTGTAAGTAGATACATTTGAATAAAGTTGAAAATGAATTTGAAGTCAATGGAAATAGTCTTCCCAAAACTTTCTCATATACTCTCAAATAAAGGCGTTATTAATCCTACGTTTTCACAAAATTATAGAGCTACGAGTTCTCAGATCTATATTTGCATCATTCCATACATAAAGAGTATTAACTTCATTGTAAACGGAACCAAATACGCATTTTGAGAAGGGTATTTTTTTTCCCGAATAAATGAAACAAAAACTGGTTGGATATTTATAATTTTGGTAACATTGTAATATAACACATTTCATTTATCTGAGCCGTTGCGATTTTGAGTTATCATATTCACTACATCCATGCGATTGTACAAACTAATGAACTGATAACCTCTTCACGTATTTAACTCAAAATGTGACAAGAATCTACACATTAGACGCTAACCTATGTATAAAATTTTACCCCTTTAGCTCTTGGCATTTTGTAATTATAGTGTGTTCACTTATACGCGGACAGTCAGAGAGACAGCATTTCTCTGCAAGAATTTCGTTCAATACTAATTAGAAACCTAAAAACATGGTTTTAAGGTCAGGTAATTGCGGCTGAAAGTGTTTTAGAGTTCATAGACAGATAGACATAATTCCACAAGCTAGGAACTAATTTTTCGGACTTACGGAAGTCTGAAACATGCAGGTTCGTCAAAATCTCGAATTAGAATTATTTGAACAGTTCTCTCTGCACTCGTATATAAAAAGGGGGAAAGACGTATTTATTTACAAACGAAAATGCAGCAACCTATATAAATGTCAGGAAGAAACAGGTAGTGTTGATATAAATTGCACTTTAAAATGCATAGCCTCAGCATTTAAAATATCGCCACAATTTAGAGACTAAGAACGAGCCATTAATTGAAACTTTCTGTTATCATTTACGCTCGGTATCATGAAATTTCTTTAATTTTGCCAACCATATCAAGATATTAACTTTATAAAACAGAAAAAACCACTTCTCTTGATTTAATAAAAGGTGGTGTTTTTTTAATTTGATTATTCATTTTTAAATTTGCACTAACGATTCATAATCTATACTTATAATATAGCTGTGTGTGTGTGTGTATGTGTGTGTGTGTGTGTGTGTGTGTGTGTGTGTGTGTGTGTGTGTGTGTGTGTGTGTTGGCGCTCTACAGAAACAGACCGTTGGACCTAGAGCTACAAATCTGACGTGTATACCTTGGACACCGGAAATGTGCACCTCGAAGAGATTTTTTTCAAATTTTTAATTCGAATTTGAATTGATTAAAAATTAAGATAAATTTTAGCATTTTTCCGCTTTAACTTCAGAAAATACTATCGCACAAACATAATTTTTACATCTATCTAAAGATCGAAAAAATTAGCTTCCTAATGATATCAGTGTTTCAACATATAACTTAAACTTCTATTTTTAATGATTTTTTTAAAGATATATTTTAAGCACATTTTTCAACATCATATTTCTGACAAAACAATAAAATTGCCAAATGTTGCCAACATATTGACAAAAAAAAATTTTTAATTAACTATTATTGCTGATTAAATCTAAAAAATTTTAACTTTCAGCATGTGACTGGATAAAATAAGATAAATATTAAATGTGATATTTTCTAAAAAAATAAATGCAAAGCAAAGGTTTCTATGATAATTTTCAATTTCTATATCAATTTTTTTATTGTTGATAATGTTTAACCCATAAATTCAGTTTCTAATTTTTAAGGAACTTTTTTAAAATATTGTAACTATATTTTCCAACTATTAATTTCTCACGAAATGAAAGTGGAATTTAATCTACAAGAGCACATTAAGAGTGCACCAATATTTTTCCGCCACTTTGCCACAACTAATAAATAATTTGATACAATAACTCTTCGTTTTATAAACAGCCGCCCTCTTAACCAGACGAATGAGAGATCGTCGAATAAGTTTTTTTAAAAAAAACGTGACTTTTTTAGAGATACAATATTAGTTTTTGGCTGAATTACGACTATAGTCATGACCAATGGTAGCTTTTAGACCTCTAACATTCATATTACTCCGGATGATTTGGAATAGCTGGGCAACTGTACATACTTTGTATTTTATATAATCGATCGTCATGGATTGCATATTAATCATCTTAAATTTAAATATCTTTTATGTACACAGGAGCTTTCGGTATGATTTGGTACATCTTCTGGCTTTGGTTGACATTCGAAAAGCCCTCTTGCCATCCAACCATTAGCCAGGCGGAGCTCATATACATAGAGAACAGCATCGGACCGGTTTCCAAAACCCTGCCAACGGTAAGTCTTATTCCTCATGTCTCTTGATAATGAACGCAATAAATACTTTTACCTATTGTTGCTTGTTTATTAATTTCTTTATTTTTTTATTTTAAAAAGAATAGAAAGTATATTAACCTATTGAAACATTTGTTTGTATATCGACGAGCAAAATATTTTTGTAATTGCAGAATTGCTATGTAGAGTTGAGTTTACATTCGGCTAGTTATAAAATAGTCAGTAGGCAGCGCATGCGTAGAAAGGCTGAAATATGCTATTCGGTTGATGGCAAGGAATTGCCTGATGGGACAACAGCATGCAGCTGTGTAGGATTTTTTCCTACTGCACATGCCTTTGTAGAATTTGGTGGGTTTTTTGGAGTGAAAAAATCGATCCCTTATCACAGATTAATTCCGACATTTTCTGTTCTTTGTTCTTTCTAATACGAGGTTCATTTGTTTTTGTTGTTGTTGTTTTCCATTTTATTTGACACTTTTTTTCCTGTGATTTTCCAAATTTAGATATGTTGATCTTTTTTTTTTTTATCATCATTGTAAGAAATTAATATAGATGATTTCTTTAAAAAGAAAAATTCAGAGACGCCAAAACGGCGATTTACAGTCAAGAAGGAATGCCTGAATCTATCTCATGAAACTGTGACAAACATAAATCAGACCCTTTCTACACAGGCGTTGTCTTACCTGCCGTCTTATAACCGGCATAATGAAAACAACTTTACACTGCACGCCCAGAACAACAAGAAGTCTAACTTTTATGTGAATAGCTTCAAATCTTATTGTACTTTTTCTATTTTCTCTTAACACAATTTTTATATTGCTAATGGTTTTTTTTTTTTTTCGAAATAGTGCGAATTAGTTTATTATTTTTTTTTTTGCATATGAATTTTTTTTAAATGATACGATACTCAACAACGTTTGTATACATTGCACACCATCGTTGCCTTATTTAATTTTATTGCTGTTGTTCTTTGATTTCATCATACGGATTAACAGTTTGAATAAGAAAAAGCTAATGTGTTCTATTGATTTTGCAATCATTTTATTAGGAATTTTGTCGACACATAATTTTGGAACATTTTTGTTTTGTTTTATTAGTGCTTTGAAAGCATTTGAATTATTGTTCATTCTTGGTTTCTAAAATCTACTAAGTTTTTGCGTATGCGTTTATTTACTCAAAATAGAGGCAAGAGGAAAGATATAAGAAGATATCCGCATTTACCAATAAAAGGAACTTGGATTATTCACGAATTTCGCGGACTTAAAAACAATAGATGGATCGTATACTGCCTGGAAAAGATACTGATTCACAATAAAATATTTTAGAGAAATTTTAACTTGCTGGGAGGGGGGATTTAAATATTAAATTATGGTGAATGAATGAAGGATTTAAATATATATTCGGACGTTATCATTAGTCACCATTTTCCTACTTCTTCATAAAAGGCAATTAATATTTTTTTTAAACAATAAATAATTTGTACATATGTACATTTCTTTACTTAAAATCTAAGAAAAATTTCATTTAAGATTTTCCAAGCAAAATTATGAAGAGAAAAAAAATAATAATAAAAGATGAGAGGAAAATTAACGGTCGAACTTCAATAATGCTTCAGGAAATTTAGAGGGTAGATGTTGTGTCGAAAATCCAATTTAAATTAGTTCAGACAGGAATATCTGAAAACAATGTTGATTTTTCTGATCAAAATATGGATCTTTTAAAATTTATCTAATAATTGCCACGATCCTGTATTCATTATATCAACAATCTATCCTGTCGCCATCTATTGTTGAAATTTGAAAATAATTTCCATCATTTTTTTCTTCTGAATAGTTAAAAACGACTCCCTGGAAAGCAATGTTGACATCCATGCCTGTGTACGCCATAATCGTTGCAAACTTTTGCAGAAGCTGGACATTTTATCTCTTACTTTTATCGCAGCCAATGTTCTTTAAAGAAGTGCTGAATCTGGAAGTTGATCAAGTAAGTGCTCAATGAATTTCTTGACGTCGTAAAATAGACTCTTCTAGGATTAATGGAAATGTAGTAAAGCATTGCTTATATCTGTCATTTATACATAGTTTCATTGCAATCCCAATTTCTCTGTAATTATTTTAATGAGAACGTAGTTCTTTCATATTTCGCTTATATATTGTTTCGTCCAATTCGAAATCGCATATCTTAGAATTTGTTGTCACAGATGTCACATAGGAGAAGCAATGGCCTAGCAAGGGAAATAATAAAGAGCGTCTTAGTAAAAAGGATACCAATTTCGGATTTTTTTTTTTCATATCTCGTGTACATAGAATAGAGAAAGTTTAGTAATTATCAAAAAATTCAAACTCAAAATTTGGCAAACCTCCTTGAATTCGAAACTCAAAAAGGATTTGAGCTAGACGGTTTAAATTTCGTATACAGCCTTTACATCAAATTTATCGATTTCTGTCCAATTTTCAGGAAACTCTGTTCCGAAAAATTCTGGCATACGAATTAAAGTAAACAAGATAACTACAAAGTGAAGAGAGCCGAATGGATAAGCTTCGATTTACAGATTTAAAATCTATAGTGTACGTCCTGTCAAATGAGACAAATCTAACGATGTGTTGTCTGTTGATCTGTACTTTCAGAAACATGTAAACGCGATAACTCAGAAATGCAACAACTTAAATATATAAAATTAGGTATGGGATTTTGTGACTAAAAGTATAGTTTTGCATCAAATCTTTGTTTCAATTGATTGAGAGAGGCGTGTGTAATGCCAACTTCCATTCTTATACGCTAATTACCGCGTGCCACAAATTAATCACTGAATAACTCGCCAAGGATGACACGAAAGATTCAGTAAAAACGCTAAATCCATGCCAAAGGGTAATATTTCATAATTATTGTAAGTTAGTATCATGAAAGACGTTCCTGGCATGACAAATTTATTAGAGTATAAGAGAAATTTTGGGAGACACCATCCCGCTGTTTAAAATGTTATGAAGAGAATAGAGGAAAAAGTCTGGTGTTCCGAGGGCCTTGGCATGTACTAAACCACTTATAACAATTTGAGGGTGAAAAAATGGTATATATAAGAGGGTAAAAAAAGTATAGAATCCTGTTTTTTCTCACTATACCACAAAACGAGGTGTATGTGAATCGTGGAACTAATGCCATGATTTCGAACTGTTGATGAATTAATAGAAGGTTAAACTGCCAGAAGCTGATTTTAGTGGTTGTAAATAAGTTATTCCATCTTGCACGATCGAAGTATGGAATCCATTAAAAAAGTTGCTAACTTATTTTGAATTATAAAACTCTTGGGATAAAGCCTTTAATAATCGAATTCGATTCACAATACTGAACTTAAGGATTAAAATATAGTCACATAGTTTATTTTAGTAAAACCCCTACTTGAATCATATACAATATGTATTATTTGCTCTCTAGGCATGCAATAAAGATGTGGTTTTTCTCACTCTCATAATAAATGTTTAATTTTATAATGTCATTATTATTTTCAGTATTACATAATAATCCGCTAGTCCTATCCAAGAGAAATTTCAAGTTACCATTTTTAAATGTATTTGAAGCACTAAATTTGTAATAAAGTCATTCATTGATATCTTAATTACATGCCGTTTCACTTCAGGTCTCTTAAAAGCTATATAAAAGTATTATTAATAAAGCGAAACGAGAAATATCATACCCAACTCTTTCTTAAACTACGCTCAGTTGATCAGATGCCGGGTAAAAAAACGAGAATTTCGACAAAATATGCTTTTGTCAAACCCTACAAATCAAATGAACAAGATAAAGTAAGATAGCATTGATCAAGTATTCTGATATAATACGTGGTGTTAAAGTGCGGAAAAAATTATATCCGTGTAATTTAAAGCTAAACACATATTCCATGTAATTTAATGCTAACTGAAATCCTTATGTTTAAAATGGTTGTTGTTACACGTTGTTACTTTCACAAAGTTTTGAAATAAAATAATTTTAACCGAATTTTTTTAATCAGGATTAATTTCGTTAATTTGTGAGTTGCAAGTGTAATATTTATAAATTATGTTGTCAATGATTTACGTTTTATCAATTAATTCATGTGTTGTTTTCATTTATTACCATTTTTAAATAGTTTTTTTTCCATAAATTTTAAAATATAATAATTTATTTTCATTATTTTAGGAGGAGTAATATAAATTTTTATTACTACTTTATATTTCATTTTATGTTATATTTAATAATCTAGATTATTTTTACCTCTATATTTTTTTTAGCTAAGAAGGAAGTATTTTCGAATTTTTTTAATTCCATTTTTATTATGTATGTTTTATTTCTGAGAAATATTAAGAGCAGCTGTTGATTCTTAGAGCAAACAAATGTATATTTTTGAACAATCTTTAAAAATTAAGTTTTTAGGTTAAAGTACTCTTTAAAAAATGCATCTTAATCAAAGAAAATTAAAAAAAAAAAACTATAGAATTATAGTTATAACGGAATTCTCAATTAATTCATAACAGCTTCATTTTTACTTTTTTTTTCAAACTATGTAATTGTTCTTATTTCAGTCTGGCATTGTCGGTGCCTTACCCCATTTGTTGATGACGATTGTGGTTCCCATTGGTGGCTATCTTGCCGATTATCTCAGAAGGCGAGAAATTTTAACTACAACAGGTGTCAGAAAGCTATTTAATTGTGGAGGTAGGTATTCCAAATCCTTCACTCAAATTGCGATTAAGGTTAATTTACCAATAAACTGCTTATTTCATAATAGACAGTAACTTATGGTCAAATCAAAAACTAAACCTGTGAGAAGAGGCTAGTTAAATTGTTTCAGAAATTTAGACTACCAGAATCTAGTGCTATTCCAATTCTAATCATATTAAATAATAACAACCGAATATTATAATAAGTGGTCCGAGATCTGGTTTACTTTGGCTTGTAAACGTGGAGACAAGAAAGCATTAGAGTAAAATCCATTAAGGAATGATTCAAGAATAAAATATTATTGTATAAACTTTATCATTTTTCACTTAAGCCCTTATCACACAGCAAAATATCTTCGGCGCTTTCCGTCAGCAAACGACAGTGAACGTGACGTCACTTCAAAGTTTCACATGATTGGTTGAATTTCGTTTGCTGATAATATTTCCGACGACATTTTCGCACTGGTTAGAAAAAGTTGTCGGTTATGAAACTTGCTTGACCGGTTTTTGAGGGTAGAAACGAAAAAGTGCTGACGAAATTTCACCGTGTGATAAGGCCTTTAATGAAACATCTAGGATTCGAATTCTAGCAGCAGTAGATTAATCTAAGAACTACCAATTAAAATAAACATTTTATTTATTGTTTATTTCTGTTCTTGACAGTTCTATAACTTTCTTCAAAATTATGTACTATACTACAAGTATTTTAGAGTATTAAATAAAATTTGAAACTCGCAAGTTCTCCACTGTCCTATGTTAAAGTACTTTCAACTAATAAATCTGATTTAATAGTAAACGGCGCTCTACAATTGCTGCATCATCATGAAAGTATTGCATAATTTGGAATATTCATGATCATTCAGATGAATTCATGTATATCTATCTGTTCAAAAGTACTACTTTAATATACGTGCAGCAAATTGAATGTTATATAGATACACAAAAGAATAACATATAGATCCTTATAACTATTCGAAAATATTGTAGACGCTTTTTAATGTCATTATTAATTAAAATAAGTGCAGAAGATTTTGAAATATATAAATAAGTTAAAGCCTGTTGATTATTTTGCAGTCATTTGAAATAGTTGATGTACAGGTATCCAGTAACAGAATTCATCAAATGAATATTTATTTTTGATCATCCTTAGGTTTCGGAATGGAGGCTGTGTTTCTCTTGGTCGTTGCATATGCCAGAAATCACATTGCTGTGCTCTTCGCACTCATTCTAGCTGTTGGCTTTAGTGGATTCGCAATCTCAGGTAATGGCTCCCATTTATAACTAATTTCATATAGTCCACTTTTTTTTCTATGTTGAGTGATTTTTTTAATTTAATTTATTAAGAAACAAAAGAAAGAATATCATTATTGATATGGGCCAGTGAGTGTACGGAAAAAGAAATCCAATATGCTGGAATGGCAATCTTTCATTACAAAAAAACAAGAAATTATTAATAAAGACAAATTTTACAGAAATAGGCAACATAACTGCAAATAGCAAATCATTAATAAATAAATAAAAAACATAGAAAGCGTTGTGAAGGCAGTTTATTTTGGACAACTTCTTTTATTTTTATAGTTATTTTTATACCCTTATTTTACCACTAGAGGCACTGTAACTTGTCTCGATAAATTCCCATAATCAATTTACTGCTGGACAGTTACTTCCTTGATTAAACGAGATGCCGTTTTCAATTGAAATGGCGTAAAAGAAATTTGCCGTCTTTCATATATTCCTTTTTAAAGTATAAACAACATTTCAAAGAGAAAATTCACTAGATTGACACTTTTTAGTAAAATTCTGTGGCATTAGAGTTAAATGACTTTCCATAAGGGCGGACAGACTGAAGGTAAAAGTAGACACTTAGTAATAATGATATTGGAAGCAAGAAGTATGTTTCATGACAGAACATGGAATTTTCTAGAAGGATCTTCAAAACACGGCTCCTTACAAAATATTGCTATCACTCGTATATTCTGAAACATTCACCTTTGTCTATAAATGGTCGTCATTGACCTGCATCCAATACAAATATAAATAATTTTCTATCTTAATATGAGATTAATTAAGCAGGATATATTATAAACTTATAAAAATGTTTACCATCTTCATTGGCAAGCATTTAATTAGCCATAAAATTAAAATCTGCAAGGAGATATTGTCATTGAAAGTTTAAGCTGCTATTCATTCCAAAATAGATACTAAGTAGGCTTCAAATTGAATATTAGTTTCACATGACACTAATGGACAAAATTAAATGTATAAATGCATATGAAAACTAAATGCATGACAAGGAAAACCTAAATGTATGTGCGATTACAAAATGTAAATGAAATCAACAAAGCATGCCAACTGCAAATATTAGCATTTCGGAAATTATAAATGGACGATCGATAGAATGAGTGGCGCAGTATGGCCAAATGTGGCTCTTGCTCCAAAAAACCAGACAAAAACTAAACCAAAAAAATCGATAGAATGAGTACGCTTATTTCGTGGTGAAAATTTGAGCTTAAAATAAACAAATTATTCTCGAAACGAAACTGCATTATTCAAAATGCGGTTAAATATAGTTATACTCGTATTGATCCTCGTAGTCATTTTAAGTCGCAACCGTTATTACCATTTGAAAAATCGATAAATTAATGCGTAACTATTTGAGTTTGAAAGGATTACTTTGTGAAAAATTGTCTCTCAAATTGTAAATCTTTGAAAATATGTCGAAATGTATACACGTTCAAATTTACTTTAGAAAATGAAACAAAAGGATTTGTCATAGATATATCATAGATTGAGTTGTCAGTACAACGTTAAATCAAGGAATACCTTATCATATTCTAATAATTCACAATTCTGTTGCATCAGCTTCTTTTTACAATTGTGTTCGAAAAAATAACATAAAGGGAATCTATGGTAATAGTCGAAATATTCCATTTCTGTATTTTGATAACGTTTTTGAATTAGAAAAAGCAATTTTTTAAATTGTCTGTCGGTCGTCGATGACTCCGAAAGCTCTAAGTTAGAATAAAAAATTTAAAATACTGTCTTTGCAAAAATTAAATAATCCATGAATTGAAAAAAGTATTCTTCAATATTATCATACAGCTTGTGGGAGTTAAAAAACGGCGAAATAAAATTAATAATAATATAAAATAAAAATAATCCTAAAACTCGTTTTGAGGCAAGGGTAATAATACCAAATAATATTTTTTTTAATTCCATGAATAACAACTCATACTCACATTTCGATAAGTTAATAATTTTGTTGTTGTGTTGTGACTTATCACACCTAGTCAACAGTAACATCAAACCAGGTCCGTGAGCCCGACCGCCTTCTAACAATGTAACACTGCCTCAGGATTCGAAAACAGTTGGCTTTTATTGAAACCGATGCAGGCCAAAATGTGCGTAGAAGCAACTTGAGTCGCATTGCATTTTGGACATATGAGATAAACTTTGTGATGGGATAAACACATGATGCTGTTCACGAGTGTGTCCACTTCGAAATCTAGTGAGAGTTGTCTGATCGCACCTGTAGTAACCTCAATCAAAGCAGCATCAGGGCGAATGTACGCATATCATTCATGCATGAAGGCCCTCTCCAAGAATAACAGATATCTTGCCTGACCCGGGTGACGATTTCTGAAAAAGTAAGGTAGCCACCATAAGCAGTATCCTTATGGCTGCCCTCTCGGACCAGACCACCAATAATTTCATTTCCGTGCACATTCAGATGCGGCGGAACCCACTGAAAGATGATCTTAAATTTGCAATCAAGCGATTCAAACGATTGGACGATGTTCCTAGTCGGACTGTCACCATGCCTGCACCATTCAGATAAATGCTGAATGGAACTCCGGCTGTCTTTCAAAATCTAAATGTCAGTGCAAACACTCTCAGTTCTGCAAAATCTCAAAGCCTCCTCAATAGCTATTAGTTCTGCACAGAACGCAGAGCAGTCGTCAGGGTTTCTTACACAGATCCCAATGCCATTTTCCTTTTTAACATAAAATCAACTACCCGAAATAGCACATTTACTTATGCTACCATCAGTATAGATCTCTAACGAATCATAAGGGATTTTATCGATACTTTCCAAAGCAATCTGTGTAAGATATTCGGGGGGTTTTGTGTGCTCTTGTTAGTGTATGAGCTCAGTTCGGTTTTGAAAAAAGACCCGACCAAAGAATGAATCAGAAACATCCGTAGTACAAGCTTAGTGAGGCGTATACTACTTCATCATGCAGCCAACCCTCACTTTCAGCATGGCTCAGCGGACTTTCTCTCTTGAGGCGGCGATTATTGCACCAACTGCGCAGAAAACCGGACATTCTGTGCTGGTCGCTGTAACTGATGCGTCTGGAAAAGTATTTCACTAAGAGGTATTTTCTAAGTAGTCTGAGAGCTTGCTAATTAATAATTTCAGTCAGAAATATCTACCCCAATTTTACAGATAACTCGATGAAGCATTTTCCTGTTTTTATTTTAGCACAGCATACGAGAATGAAAGTTGATCAATTTTTTTTATTTTATAATTGTTTTTGTAACTTCTCTATTTTGCCGTTCATTTTAAGTATAAGCAATCCATAATACAATTTAAGAAACTGTGCTTCAATTTATATTTATGTCTTTCAGCAAAAAAAAGGATATATATAATCTTTTTAAGAGGTTAATTTAATAATGTCTTATAGTTTCTCCTGTTACCATTTTTATTTAATTTCAAATGGAAGGAGTAAGATATTCAGAAACCTTGAAAATGTAAATCTGGTATTTTGAAAATTTAACGCTCATTTAGGACAAGTAGAGCATTCAAAAGCAGAAGAAATTAGTATGACAGGTGTTGCTATTTATATCAAAATAAATCCTCGGACTACATAGAAACGTCATTACAAAAATATCATCGACCATTGTATTTGTTTCCGTCTGATGAGAGTAGTAGCTAAATGAGATGTCAATAGATGTATATCGATAGCAACAGAGATGAGATCAGTGTATGTGCTGACAGCTGGCGACCAAGTCATGAGTTATCTGAAACTTTTTTATATCTAGTGCTATTTAATAGAGAATTTGTGAAAAAAACATTTATTGAATTCTGAAATATTTATTATAATGAACAACGACTAATAATTAAAGGGAAAGATAATAAAAAATCTTAAAACGCGATTTATTTCTGCAATAAATGGTTTAAAATATTTATCTAAAATCCAGCAATCGAAAGATTATAAAAGCCAAGAGTCATGAAAATAATACTAAGTAGAAATTATCAAAAAACACCTATTGATTCATTAAAAATTAAAATACCAATTTGCTTCACGTATTTTATCAGCAATTCACGTTTCTGCAAATTTATTTACATTTTTATACAATTTCTCTTTTTATTACATTAATAAAATATTTTTATCATGTGAGATCATGATTATGTTTTCTTTGGGAGGTTTCAAATAATTGAAGCTTGAAATCGCGTAGGCAATGAATAAAGCATAATATCCATCAACATCTTTTAATCGCATATATTTATCTGCTTTTACCAGAATTGCATTATTATTATTATGTATGCTTCTTTGAAAGCAGTTTCCCTTTTAAAAGGTTGACCTGCTTTTGCAGTATTGCTTTATTATTACGTATGCTTCTTTCCAAAGTTGTCACATTTGGTAATTTATTGCCAACTAAAGTTACAGCTTAATTTCCAAATTATTCATTCTCTGAATTCTTACAAATTGTCTTAGTTAATTTATTAAGCGGTTTAAACCGGTTTGAAACAATCACAAGACTATCAAATTACGTATGCATCGATATTTAGAAAAATGACGTGTGTTTCCTTCTTAAAATCGGTCGAGGTCCAAAACTTTGTTTGCCAACTAGAAAAATTGAAGATGCAACCTCCCAAAGAAAACATAATCATGATCTCACATGATAAAAATATT
>JAPMOQ010038114.1:457220-480809 GCA_026543055.1 Argiope trifasciata | reverse complement strand
TATATATATATATATATATATATATACACCGAAGAGCCATTACATTATGACCACCCTCCATCTATGAGAATGGGCTCGTCCAAGAGCAGAACCACTGCGCGTGCATGGTTGATATTGGAGTATATAAAATGGGAATGCCTTGTCTTTCTAAACATAGTGCGATTAGCCACATAATGGGAAAAGCAGCGGATTTATCAGACTTTGATAAAGGTCAAATCGTTATGGCTCGGTGACTTGGAACATCAATTTCAGAAACGGCGCGTTTAGTGGGCTGTTCACGTGCAGTTGTTGTGAGCACATATCAAAGGTGGTGCAGGGATGGTGAAACGGCAAGTCGCCGGCCTGCGTCGTCCACGCCGCATTGATTCCAGAGGAGAGTGGAGATTGCTATGCACTGTTCGCCGTGACCGAAGGGCTACAACAGTGGTGACCCAGGCAGTGTTTCTCAACACACTGTGCAGCGTACATTGCTGCGTATGGGCATACGCTGCCGGAGGCCGAAGCATGTTCCTGCACTAACGGAACGTCATCGCCAAATGCGTCTGCTATGGGCCAAGAAACATCGGGATTGGACACCAGAGGAATGGAAGAAAGTTGCATGGTCCGACGAATCACGTTTTCTGGCCCATCACCTCGACGGGCGTGTGAGAATACGCCGATTTCCAAATGAATCCCTTGCTCCCGGATGCACAGTTGGACGGAGACAAGCCGGTGGTGGGGGTATTATGGTGTGGGCAATGTTTTCATGGAGCATAATAGGACCCATAATCCCCATAGAACAATCCTTGACGTCTGGAAGGTACATGAACATGGTTGCAGACCAGGTTCACTCATTCATGGGAACAGTGTTTCCGGCGGAGGATGGCGTGTACCAAAAGGAGAACGCACCATGTAATAAAAGTCGAATCATCATGGATTGGTTCGAGGAACATTCCAGTGACTTTCAAGTCATGTCTTTGCCCCCCAAACTCACCTGACATTAATCCAATAGAGAATTTGTGGTCCTACTTGGAAAACCAAATTCGTGCTGTCACGCCACATCCTCGCAATGTGATGGAATTGCAGGACCAGTTGGTGAGCGCTTGATACCAGATACCTCAGACTACCTATCAGCACCTTGTGGAATCAATGTCACGGCAAGTACTAGCAGTTTTGAGGGCTAAAGGTGGCCCTACATGTTATTTGCAGGGTGGTCATAATGTAATGGCTCTTCGGTGTGTGTATATATATATATACATATATATATTCTGGTTAATAAATTAATTAAGACAAATAATGACTGTAAAAAATAACAATGTTCTCACATGATAACTTGAAATTTGCGATCGTAGATTACATTTTATTTTTTTTACTTATAATTTTTTAATACTAATCCCTGTAAATAAATTTCTTTTAGGTTTCAATGTAAATCACTTAGACATTGCTCCGCGATATGCAAGTATTCTAATGGGAATGTCCAATGGATTCGGCACACTGGCTGGCATGATCTGTCCTATCGTAGAGGAAAATCTAACTAATGCAGGGGTAAGTACGAAAAGCGATTCTTTTCCATGACGAGTACGAAAAGCGATTCTTTTTTTTATAACAAGTGCTATAAATTCGTAAACGGACATTTTATAAACATACTTGCTATACAAACGGACCATGTTATAACTTTTATATCTTAATTACAGTTTACTAGCAATTAGTACTATTATTTACTAGTTTACTTTACTCTTAATTACAGTTTACTTTTGTTGCATATTTCAAGACTATATATATATTGGAGAAATTAAAAATACATTTTTTCTTTCTGGAAAATTTTTTTATATAGATTTTTATCATGAGATTTCAAGTTGTCAGAAAAAACAATTTCAGATGCTATCGCCAAAAAAAAATTTTAATAAATTTCAGTTGAATTACAGTTAATTTCTATTTATTACATAATATAAAAAAGTAAAATGTATAAAATTTAAGGGGGAGGAGGTGGTGGAATATTCTTCATATCAATTTTTTACCAATGCCTAACGTTTTGCAAGTGTATTGAATCCTGATCAGTCATCACTATTTGAGTAGCAGTCCGAAAAATCTATATCACTATCACTATCAAAATTAAAATCGCTTTTAGAATCTGACAAATTAGCAGGAATATACTCTCTGTCAATCGCTAAACATTTTCTAGCAGCTATTTCCGTAAGAAAAAAGCAGAAAATGTGAAGTTTGAGTGGTAGTATCATGTGCCTTCAAATGTCGCACTTTAGTGAATACCGAACGACATCTGTTGGCGAAAATGTAAACTAAACGTCTAATACTGTATAGAATTTATTTCAGTGGTAAAACACGGGATTCGCTACTCAATAAAGAAAGAAAACACATGCCCGCAGGATGAGCAGATTTTGTTACTTTTGTGTTGCCCGTGGTAATAGCAAGGTAATGAGCTAGAAGGTTGAACTAAATAATTTTGTCTTCAGCTGTCAAAACTACATTCCCTCATAGTAAAAAATTCTCTTTTTTTAACTTCTTAAAAGAATGGGAAGTTTTAAAGCCCATTGCCATAAAATGCGAATATGAAACTTTAAATATGTTCGTCAAGGACTTTCTAATTTATATGAATAATGGGAAGTTTTAAGAAAGTTCCATTTTGGAAGTTTCAAACACAAGTTTTAATAGGAAATTAATAAATGGGTAGGTTAATGTTAAGATTACGCCAGAAATACATTTGTTGGGTTTTAAGAATGAATTTTCGTAGTGTCCTTGTGATTACCAGCAGAGGGAAAAAAACGACCACATAACAAAGATATAGGGATGTGTTTAAAGCTAATTGAAGAATTTATTTTTTTAATGCATTTTTTAAGTCAAGTCAATTATACACTGAAGTGACAAAAGTAATGGGATGACTGTTAATATCGTGTCGGTCTTCCTTTTGCCCGGCGAAGTGCAACAACTCGACGTGTCATGGAGTCCACAAGTCGTTGCAAGTCCTCTGCAGAAATATTGAGCCCTGCTGTCAGTATAGACGTCCATAATTGTGAAAGTGTGGATGGTGCAGGAGTTTGGGCACGAACGGACCTTTCGATGATGTCCCATAAATGCTCGATGGGACTCATATCGGGCGATCTAGGTGGCCAGATCATGCGCTGGAATTGTCCGGAATGTTCTTCAAACCAATCGCGAACAGTTCTGGCCCGGTGACATGGCGCATTGTCATCCATAAAAATCCCATCGTTGTGTGGGTACGTGAAGTCCATGAATGGCTGCAAGTGATCTGCAAGCAGCTGAACATAACCATTTCCAGTCAATGATCGGTACAGTTGCACCAGAGGACCGTGTCCATGCCATGCAAAAACTGCACACACCATTATGCAGCCACCACCAGCTTGAACAGTGCCTTGCTGACAGTTTGGGTCCATGGCTTCGTGGGGTCTGCGCCACACTCGAACTCTACTATCAGCTCGTAACAACTGAAATCGTGACTCATCTGACCACGCCACGGTTTTCCACTGGTCTAGGGACCAGTCGATATGCTCACGAGCCCAGGAGAGTCGCTTCAGGAGATGTCGTGCTGTCAGTAAAGGCACTCGAGTCGGTATTCTGCTGTCATAGCCCAAGGAAGACAAATTTCGCCGCACAGTTCTATCGGACTCGTCCCTCGCACGTCCCACATTGATTCCTGCAGTTATTGGACGAAGTGTTGCGTGTCTATTAACATTGACCATTCTACACAGACGTCGGCGGTCTCGATCGTTTAGTGCAGGTGGTCGCCCACTGCGCTGTCCATGATGGGATGTGATGCCTGAAATTTCATACTCTCGGCACACTCTTGATACTGTGGATCTCGGAATGTTGAATTCACTAACGATATCCGCAATGGAATGACCCATGCGTCTAACTCCAACTAACATTCCACGTTCAAAGTCTGTTAATTCTCGTCTTGCCGCTATAAATCACGAAACACCTGTTCACATAAATAACTTGAACACAAATGAAAGCTCTGGAAAACGAACTGCGCATTTATACTTTTTCGCTGCGATACTACTGCCATCTGTATATTTGCATATTGCTATCCCATGACTTTTGTCTCTTTAGTGTATATATCTATACGTTGAAAGCGACATAAATTTTGCAAATACAAATCAAAAATAAGATTTAAGATTAATAAAGCAAGTAAAATTTCCTTTTTATTAGATAAAAATTTACACATCGCCCACGCAAAAATGAAAATTTGAATTGACATATATACTCATCAAATACACTTAACTGGTCAGAGCGATGAACTTAATTTTAACTATATTTTAACATTAAACTAACAAGATTAGAAATATTAAAGAGAACATTTATTTAATTTTTAGTTCAGAAAATTCTGGAAGGATTTTGTTACCGAAAATAACCAGATTCGCCGAGTTATAAGACGAGTACGGTGACAAGTTTTACAGGCTCTGCCGTACACATGCAACTAATAGGTAATAAATAACGGTCAGAGAGAGCTCTCTCAGCTATTCGCTTGAGCTCAGTTCAATTGTTCACTCTGCATGCGAATGATTGACTTTCAACTTTTCTTGGCTTCTTGGCTTTTCATAGTTCCATAATAAGATAATAGAACTTGTAGAATAAAGGATATAACTAAAATAAATTACTAAAATTATAATGGAAGCGAGGGATGCTTTCCATCCTTTTACAACCAGGGTAATTTCAGGAGTCCACGATTTTTTTGTTGTTACTAAAAATCCTGTTTCATTCAATAATATCAAAAAAACAAGGGGGGGTATATTAGCTTGGGTATCCATTCAGCCTCCATTATTCTCTGTAAAAGTGTTTCTCGTCCTGTATTTCTACATACATGCAATCTAAATTTTAAATGCTAAATTTGAGTACCAAATTTATCTACCTTGCTCTTCACGTTTTGCAGTTATCGCGTAAAATTCCTTTCGGAAAGTCAGACAGACTTCCGCTGAAAGGAATGTGTTCAAAATTTAACAGAAATTTACAAGAGTTGAATTAAGTCTATATACTAAATTTCAAAGTTTACTTAGTTCAAAGTGTTTCCGAGTGAAGTTCAGACACACATAATTTCAGATATTAGTTTTCCAGATTCAGAGAAGTCTGAAATGTGGATATTCGTCAAAATCTTGATTTCGTATTTTTTTGACAATTACAATATTCTGTGCAGTTCTCAACACGGAGAAAGTAAAAAGTACCTATAAACATTCTTCAATAAACCAGATTTTTGCAACAAAGTCGTGTGTTTTTTTTGTTGTTGTTGTTTTGTTTTTTTGTTTGTTTTTTCCAAAAAAGATATGCGGATAATGATGTGAACTTTTTTCTCCCAATCATTCCTTTCTATATAAAAAAAAGTATTTATTTATTAACATTTTTCGATGAGCCTAGTTTTTTGCAGAGAAATCGATTTTTTCAAAAAGTAATGTTGATAATAATGTAAACTTTTCTCTCATAATCAATTTTTATATAACATTTATTAAGCGGAATTTCAAAATTCTCTCTCAAACTTATATATTTCAAATTAGCAGTTTTTAACATTTGATCTTGATCTTATGAAACCATCATTATCTTTCATAGCCGGTTACGTGGGTATTTTTAACATTTTAATAAAATTTTTATTTTTCTTCTGGGATAATTATTCGACTATTTAAACACAAAAAAACTTCCACTACCATCCTGTATCCGGTAACATATCCGGGTGCGTATTTATATATATGGATTAGTCAACTCAACAACGTTAAAAAAATAAAATTGCTTTTCAGTATTTTGAGAAAAACAAATTAAATGTTATTGGAAATATTTTTTCCAGGAAAAACATGTGCAATCAAAAGATTTAGAATGATTATACCCAAATCATTCAAATATATCATTTTCGATAAATATCAAACATTTTTTCTATATATTATTGGTCCATTTTTTTCCAATAAAAGTTAGTAAATTTTTAAGAGAAAGGGTTTTAACATATGCAGATTGCAGAATAAAAAGTTTCAATTAAATTATTATTCTTCATACACGCGAGTTTTTCATTATTTTATAGTATTCTGCGCTATGTATTATATTGCTTTCATTTATATCAGCGTCCCCTTTTAAAATTACGCTAAAACTGTTTTGGGGCAGCCTCTACACCAAGGGGGGGGACTTTTTTTAAGACGGGCCATTTGCAATAACTAGACGATCGTAGAGGACCAAAGAATAATGCTTAATCGTTAAAACATTTATGTGTTCTATAAACATATACATATATTATTACATACACTTATTATTTTAATAGTAAAAAAGCAAAAGGTAAGAAAATTATAAGCACAAAATATAAAATGAATTTAGTGTAGTTCTTGATGTGAAGTATTATCACTTTATTTTCTGGTGTCATTACTGTTTGATGGTGCATGAGAAAAATGAAATTGAGACTGTTTTATCAAAATTTCATCATAGTCCGGTTCCATTTGCGAAGCAGAAATTCTGAAAACTGATGAAAGGTGCTCATCTGTAATTCTGCTTCTTAAAGAAGTTTTCCTAAGCTTCATTGTTGAAAAGATTTGTTCGCATATATAAGATGAGCCGAACATTGTCATTATCTTCATTGCTAGCTAATGCTCTTGCGCGGGTGTTTGTTGAGGCAGTGGGAGTTCGGGGATTACACAAACAATTACTCGAGTCACAGCGGGTCGTTGCAGATGACTGACTAAGTCGCTAACTAACTGATCTTCGGGCGGCCTCGCTTGTATTTATACCTACCTGCAAGGATTGTTCGGGAATTGAAGTTTTGCTGTTTTTTCGGAAAAACAGAACAATGAATCGAAAATGCGAGAGTATCTAGAAGTTTCGAGCGAAGAGGAGTCAGCTGTTTGGGTCGGATGGATTTGTCCAGAATACTATTGTGTTTTGAATATCCCCGCAGGTAGTTTTTATGCGGGTCGTCAAATTACGAAGTAAGAATGCGTTCAAACATTCTCACGACGGCACTCTTAAACGGGCCGGATTAAACCTTTCCACGGGCCGGACTTGGCCTGAGGGGCCGTAGTTTCCCCATCATTGCTCTACACATTAATAGTCCTATGACTAGAAAAAAAAACATGAGCGAGCATTTCATCCTCCAAATCAGGGGAGATATATGTACTATTTTTTCTAAAGTAATGTTTAATGATATAGACGAGTCGTCAAATAAATTTGTGATTATTGGGAGGATAATAAAGCTAAATACTAACAACTCAAAACTCCTTATTTATTACGGAAAAACACATGTTGCATTACACAGTAGTAAATGCTTTAATTATGCGTGTAATTAAAATTGAAGTAACATTAGCGTGACTGTTGCAGATAGGATGACAAATAACTTATATTAGGATTGTAAGATATTCTTTTAGCAGAATGTATGCTGAATGGCAGTCATCTGCCAAACGATTTCTAAGCGAGTCTTTAATGTTATTCATCTCTGAAAATAATGACCCGCAGGTATAGATAGGTAGATGAAAATATGGTTAAAATAGTTAAATGTTTGAATCGAATTTCATGTTTCCAAAATTTTATCTAGCATTTTTACTTTTATTGCTTGTTAATTTTTCTGTTTCAATCATTTTCAACTTTTTCCTTGGTTCAATACATTTTTGAATCCATATTGAACTAGATTAGAAATCAATCAGTTCGCCTTCAAATTCTAATCGAATTGGAACAAAGTTTATCAAATGAAATCGCATCAGAATACATAATAAACATGAAAGCATCCGATGATTCTTTGAGCCGAAAATATCTAGTTGAAAATTCCTTGATTGAAGAATCAATTACGAAAATAAATTCTTCAATAACTTTTCCTTCATCTGGTACACGCAAATTTTTCGTCGTGTACATCTAAATTTTTGATATTTTTTTTCAAATTTGGAAAATCTTTATAGTTCTTTTGTAATGATATCGTTTCTGGAAACATGAAAAGCGAGAATGAAAGCCATTATGACGATAATGGTACTGTTTACGACTTGAAAATTATGCTGAATTCATTGAATTGTTGCACATGTCTGTAAAAAACATCAATTTGGGTAGCCACAAAATATCCAACAACAATGGGTATTGTTCAATTTCTCCATCATTTTGCAAAAATATTCTGATTTTTTACAAGCAATCAATAAATATTTGAAATAAGTCCCCGCATATCAAGCAACGAACATTATTAAGCCGTTAATATGCCGAATTGATTTTATACAACAAAGCATCAAACTTTCGCTTATAAAAGCCTGTGATTTTATGAAGTTGTCTATAACGCCATTACATTATCAAGAGATGCTAAACGATTCTTAGCACACAAAGCTTTTTAATGAATAATGCAGTGGAATTCAAGAATCGAATGTCCAACATCCATTTGAAATAAACAAATTAAGCCATTTTTTAATCATTTGAGACCATGATGTTGCTTTCATTAGGGTTTTTGAATAATTGAAGCTTGAAATCACGTAGGCAATGAATAAAGTATAAATGGCAATGTTCATCATCATCGCATATATATTTTTTACCTGCTTTTACCAGTATTGCATTATTATTTTGTACGCTTCTTTGAAAGCAGGTGTATTTTTAAAAGTTTGACCTCCTTTTCCCAGTATTACTTTATTATTACGTTCGGGTTTTTTGTTTTTGTTTTTGTTTTTTTTTGACAGCAGATGCGTTTTTAAAAGGTTGACGTAGAGCTATGACTTCATAGCTGTTATTTTCATGGAATACAATTTCTTTTCAGACAAAACTAAATAATTTAATTTTCATAAAATGTTCAAAAAAAACTTAACTCGCATTTAATAACAGTTGCGATAAAAGTATTTTCTCTTTCCCCCAATGGGGAAAGAATACTTTACATATTCTTAGGTGAGAAGTATTGAAAATTTTGTCTCCTGTTCTAATCCGTTATGAAAGTGTTTTATGATCTCGGAAATTAGAAAATAGAAATTCGGGTTTACAAAAATACTGTTTTCAAAATTATCATTATATAGAGAGAGAGGAGAAGAAGGGATAGAGAAGTTTTGTGATTGTTCAAACCGGTTTAAACTGATTGATTAATAAAAACAAATAACGACTTAAAAATAATATTATCATATGATAACTTAAAATTTGTGATCATACGTTTCATTTTATATATATATATAACATAAAATTTGCTCACCATATTAGAAGCCCCATAAGTTACTAAAGCAATTCTTTTTAAATCAATTTCTTTCTCAACAAGCGAATTTTCAACAGCCTCTCATCCTAGCACACTCTCTTTGCAGAGAAGGCGACTGTGCGAGCCAATGATATTGTCCGACTTTCTTCCATACATGAAATAGGGTAGGGAATGGGAATATGCACACCGCGACCGATCACTCATTGAATTTTGTTATTTTGAACTAAAATGCAAACCATTTTGATCGGCGAAGCGCCCAAAATTGTGTATCGCTTGCCATTGTTTCACCATCTCTGCTCTAAATTTTCATGTCGCATTAACATAGACTTTTTAGCCTGGAACACAAAATTAAAAGCATCGTACATATTCTAAATGTAGAGAAACTCTTTGATGAAATTAGATTTTAAGTATAATTTTCCAATCGCCATATTGAGACCTTATCAACAAGCTAGACCAGTTACTCTTAATTTATCTGAGAGTTTCGATTGTGGCATTGCTGATATCTTTTATTTCATATAAAATCAAGTGCAAATTTACGATTTCACATCCATTTTAACTAAATATTTTCCCGTGAATGACTTTCCTGTTTCGATTTCTCAAACTCTATCGTGCTGTAAGTTAAATCAATCGGAAAACCCATTTGACTCTTATTCCTCGAGATAACAATAAATTAGTTTATTTAGCATAAAAAAATAAATTTTCCATTCTATTTCATTATTAATCCTTTTATTTAACCAATTGCATAAAAAAATCAAATAATATTTGGTTTTGATACAAAATCAAGAAATGCCGTAAAAAATCAAAGACAAAGTGGATGTAGCGACTATCCATTGAAGAGTTTCGTATTTAAACCAAAGTACCCAATTTTTCGAAAATAAAAATCAGAAATAGATTTTAAATGTTTATTAAATATTAAAATGTTAAAGATTCCCACTCAATTTCTCCAAGGCTTATTGGCCCAAGCTTATGAAAATATGGATTGTTTTAAAATTGTTATACTCGAAACTTCATAATCTTTAATTGAAAAAGATAGAAACGGCTCTTTTTTTTTAATAAATTTATTTAGAAGTTCGCGTGTCAACAGTTCGCAGAATCTAACTCTTTAGGAAGAAAGAATCATATAGAATTTAGATTTCACAATAATTTTGAAATATTTATTGACTGAAAAAAAAATCTTATTATTTACATCCTTTTAAAAGTAAAACTGAAAACTGAATTATGTGATGAATCGGAGAAATTTTTATTGGATAATTCTTTGAGATATAACATGAAGGATTAAAATTATTCTGCAGTGTTCATATTTAAAAAACGCGCTTAGTTTCACCAAAAAAAAAATTTGTAGCAATTAAAGTTTAATCACACCCATTTAAATTTAACCGCTTCCCTTGCACATTTTTTATTGAAAAAAAATTGTAAAAAAATCATATTTTTTTTTATTGCTACACACAAAGAAACGAAACATATCAAAATATGATGGTTTTAAGTTGAATTTTTAAATTTTATATGGACGTAAAGACATTTAGTTTTAATGTTAGTTTGCTATTCCGAGTTATTTAGGATCAATGAAAAAAAGTTAAATATGAGTCTTTATATAATTTTAGAAACAAGGGACAACACAAAGTGACACTTGACATTTTGTACACTGGTATCTGGTCTCTTTTTTACTGGTTTACCACTGGAATTTCTTTTACGAGTGCACAGAGTACACTTTTGATTTGATTTTTTTTCCAGTAGCCAGAATAACTATCTGAAAAATCCTCGCTTTCGCTATCTTGCATCATCGCCATTGTTTTTTTTTCAACGCGACTATCCTTTTTTATACTTTACTAATCCACAAGCAGACGTATACTATATAATAGGGAAATCACGTGACCTGTCTCACCAAAAGAACTGCGAAACCAAAAAAACATGGCAAACTGCCAATCAAAGATGAATATTTTCTTTCATTCCCTCCAAGCGTAGTAAAATCGCGATAAAACAAATCGTACGGACAAAGCCTGTTTCGCCCCAGTTTTCTCGTGATAATTAACTTCAGTGTATACGAACCCTAAATAACTCGGGATAATCAGGCGAACGGTTAAAGTTCAAATTTTACGGGAGCTGAGAAATACACAGTATAATGAAGAGGATGGCATAAGGAATCTTTGAAATATTTTGCCGAAGAAGCTTAAAATAACATGAGAAATTTCAGCGGGCATTGATTCTGGCGATCAACTGGTCGTTTGAAAAGGCTGGCACAGAATATAAAAGAAGGCAATAATTTGAACGATTCTATTTGCGGTTTACTAACAATACAACCTTTCTTTCAGACTCCAGATGAATGGCAAAGGGTTTTCCTCATTGCAAGTGTCATCCACTTCGCAGGAGTCATCTTCTACGGCATATTCGCTTCTGGAGAGAAGCAGCCGTGGGCCGAACCTCCAGACGAAGACAATCCCGACGAAGGACCCTCCTGGAATCCCCTGGAGAATGTGTTCGCCAACGAGAACGGAGACGTCACGACCTCTTTGAGCGATGTCAAGCAGCCCTCCTACGGTGCAACAACGACAGTCATCGACACACGCGAAGAACTGGCTCAACCTCCTGCGAGAGATACGTACATGCAAGGTGCCAGAGACCTCTACTAACAAAGAAAATAATAGCGTTAAAACTACTCTTAAATTTCTTTTTCTGGAAGAACGGGAAGAAAAAAATAACGGAATTCCTTTTGTTGTTTTTCAGCTGGGGAAATCACTGAGAGAATGTTGGTTTATGTTCTCTTGTTTAACCACAAAAATAATACCTACATTTGTTTTGGACCGGAGATGGATACCTTTGTTTGAGAAACTTATCTGTCTTCACTTTAGACATGATGCGAAGAAAGTATATGATTTATATATATATATACATACATACATGGACTTGATCGAATTAATGGACTTCATCGTTATCCTTTTCGTTGAAGTCCATGATAGCGGATGGTCCACAAGAATTATGGTTTTGCTAGACGTAAGATGAATATTACCTCATATGATTAATGGATAGTCGACTGGATGACGTTTCTGAAAGAACTATTAGTTCGGGAATCCACAGGCAAAGGTTTTCTGCTGCAAGACGAAGAAAAGAGCTCTAAGAAAATGTTTGTGAGAAAGAGTAGAAGTATTAGTATCTCTGTTTCGCATAGATGTGTGATCAAAAAGAGATTTTCTGTGATATGAAGAACTCGCGTCTCGTGTTTCATTACGATGCGTGTGTTCACTGCGGTTGCGCTAGGTAGAATATATCTGTTTTTAAAAAAAAATTCGAATTAGCTGGGTAATGATTCTAAAAGCAGAAAATTTTACTTTGCCAATTTAATAAACCAGTGTCACAGTAATAGGGACGCACAAATATGGATGACAAAGACATTGAAAAAAGATTATGAAATTAAAAAAAATTACAAAAAAAGAAACGTTTAGAAAGTAAAAAATAAGATAATACATTAAATTTCGCATCGATACCATAAATTTATGTTCGTTTTTCCCCCTTATTGTTAAGAAAGAAAAAAAAAGGCAAAATTATGCAATCTGGTGGTTGAAATAAAGCCAGCTATACCAATTTGATTTTCATTGATATGCACAAGAATATAATCAAAAAAAATATTATCGAATCGATTTTATGCATCAGATATGTTCATACACACAAATGCAAAAGAATGCAGAGAAGAATGTGGTGGCGACAACAGTACAAGAAAGTAAAGGACCCAAGAAACTGGATCTTTTTTTGTGAAAATTCGCAATCGTAATACATGCATCTATCTCTCTGTGTGGTTTCGAATTTATTATGTTTCATTTCAGTAAGAAAATAATGATGGTAATCTTCATTGAGAGACAGGCGATTTAGACGAGATGGTGGATCTCACTCTACTTCATGTCTTCGTATTTAGTTCAAAGTTTTATCCAACAGCATGCAGATTATTTTGCAAGAATTTCAATGTTGTCCTTTTTCGATGGGTTTGCTCATGCTCTCAATGTATTCTTGTCGATTTCTGTCTATGTGGGAATTCAGATCCATCTCTGGTTTCGTAGAATGCTCTTTCGATGTGCGTTGGTGTTGTTGCATTGTAGTATTCAACTACTTAAATTATCTGTGTCATCCTTCTCTAGGGTGTGATGGTTGAAAGAGGTAAATCACCCCTGAATAGCATTAATATAATTAATTTCCCTTGTAAACTATTTGTATCCAATAAAAATAAGTCATTAAGCGGTAATCCAACCATGACGACTGTCACCAAGAAATAAGACATTCATGAATGACTAGGTTCACTTATTATTAGATATCATGATCAAATTAAATTCTTCAGCGTCTTACAGTTCATTAGGTAATACAAGTTTTGTTGCCAACTTTCAAATTTAATCTATATCTAAAAACAATTATTATTATAACAAATTTAACTTCGAGTTGAGTACGGAAGTGGTTTCAATATCTTTTGTATAAATCAACTCAGTTTAAAACAAAATGGTATTAACCTATTAAACTTTTGTTAGCACAATTCAAATACTTTCATTCTGATCTTGCAATGGTTGTTGAATTTTCAACCTCTCAATCAACTGCAACATGAAATATCCTTTGAAATATAATTAAAAAATATTTTTTTTCGACTTCAAAGTAAGAATACAACCATTTTTCAATCAAATGAAAGCATAAAATTAAATTATTCCGAAAATATTGTAAAACTTATGACTTAAAGACAGTTGCTCACTTTGGCCATTTGATAATGAGACCTTGCCAATTATGAATCAGTTAATTCATAGAGGATATGCGAATTATTCCACTTAAGGATGCTAATAGATTAAACTAAAAGGTCAACTGGATTTTTTCAAAAAGAATTGCATTGGTAAAGTATTGTCACTGATGTCTTTATGGTTAGTGACAACTGAAGTCAAGTTAACCTAACCTAACCAAAAGTAAAAGGCTTATTCTAGTCTGGAAAAAGTTATGGGATTCCTATGCCAATAAGAGGTGTATTAAAAAATTGTTAGTAGAATATTTATGGTGAAACTTTATATGTTAAGCAATAGATTTAATAGATTTTTATTTCAGGGAATCGTTTCTATAGTTCTAAGAAATGTAGGAACACATATTTCGTCATTTTACAGAAAATGTCAATGAAGAAATGTCGCGGACATAAAAATGCCGAATGTTAATTATTCTGTAAACATTAGAACATAAAAGATTTATTTTTAATAGCAAACTTCTCTGCCAGATTAGAGGGGGTTTTTTTTTCAAGATATTTGTCTGGATAGTTTTTCCACCTACGTATTTATCGAAAAATACAGAGATTTTTTTTTTTTTTGCGTAAATCAGCTGAGGTAAATAAAATTTTTGGCTTTATAATTAGAGAATAGAATATAATTTTAACTTGCCTAAATGATAACTTTTTATAAATTGTTTGATTTCAAATATTAACAATGTTTCATCGATTTAAAGCAGTATGATATTTAATAGTAACACAAAAATTCATACATTAATATCAGATGATTAATGAATTAATTTATTTTGCGATGAAACATTTCATTGCATTAAAACGACTAAAACCATTATCGTATTAAGATTCAGTTTCAAATCGCAAATGAATATTTTTCAAAAATTTTAATCTGAAATCTTTTAATTAATGAAAAATCGAAAAAAAGATGTAATATTTCAAAAAAAAAAAAAAAAAAAAGAGGTGACTCTAAAATTACAATACTGATTCATAGTCGATAGTATTTCAAGAAATATGTATTTTCAGATCTCAACAGCATAAAGATTTGATTTAATTATGAATGCTGTGTAATTAATAAAGAAAATTAAATAATACTTTTAACTAATCATCTGCGCACAAACACTTTTTTTAAAGCAAGTTTAAAATAACTAATCAGTTACAGCAAATTTTCACCAGTCTCGAAAACTACCCATTTAAGGTGACAAAATTGAACAAAATACGACACAAGCCTTAAAATTCATTTATGCCCTAAACTTTAAAAATCTTTTTTAATGGAAAATTTATAAAATAATCGAAATATTTAGTTTGTTAACAGAATTGCAATTAAAATAGAATATTTATTTATATAAAACAAGACAAAACAAAAAACTTCTCAGATATTGCCTCTACGAAATATAAAATTACAACACAGCGTCAGTAACTAAAATTACTTCAATCGATTAAGTATAACTTAAATGTTCTTAAATCAATTTAAAATCGGTCATAGAAATTAAAGAAAATAATGAGCTAACACATAATTATATGCCTGTTACTTAATTATACTTCACATAAACAATCAATGATATAAATCAATCAATTTAAGAAATTTCCTTTAAAATTTTTTCTGTATCTCCTCAAATTCTGGTAAGCAATTTGATGCAAACTTTGCCCAAAAGATCTACTTATTACAAGCTTTATGAAACCAATAACGAATTCTTTCTTGAGAAACTAAGTCAGTAACTGCTCTAAACAATCTCCAAGTGTTCTAAAATATTCAAGAATCCGATGCCTCTTTCAACCATCTAATCACACTGGAACAAAACTGGATATTTTTCATCGATGATCTATGTTAGGAAATGGTGCTTTAAATAATATCGATATCTCAATGATTCTAATCACTGCATCACAAGCTTTCAGTTAAGCCTTAGTGAAAGCAAAACATGCACCTGCCATCCTCTTAACAAAATTTATTTTTTAGCCATTTTGCGCGCTTTTACCTCATTAATCCTTTTGTACCTTTGCCAGTCGCCTCATGCAGGATCAGACATTTTATATTAATTTTTTTTCAGTGATTTATGGTTTGTGTATTATTTTGGGCTGGCAATAGATGGCGCCAAATGCAGCCAAGGTGAAAATAGTAGATACATTTGAAAATTCGGTAATTTTAGAGATAGAACATATTTTCAAATTAACAGTATTAAATAATAATAATAAATGTTTACATAAGTTTACACATAAAGGAATGGTTTTTTCCAGATGCGAACAAAAACAAATCAAAAATACATATCGTTCGGAAGAATTCTAAAACAGTTAGTATCTTAATTTCATTTTGTTAAAAAATATATGCTTAATTTCAGTAGAAAATAAATGTCTGATCCCACATGAATGTTTCACAGAAGATGCTTACAGCTATGTCCCCAGAAAGTCTACTGAGTGTGTACGTGTGATATCAAAAACATATCAATAATTCGGAAACCACACTAGAGTGTCTGAGAATTATAAAAAGCAGGAAAACACTCTGGTGCTGGTATCTATAAAAGAGTTTCGAACGTAATAGCTTATATGGCAATCCAATATAATAGCGATTGAAATAAATTATAGAAAAGAGCAAGAAATATCTAAAATATTTACATCTTTACCATTATAAATGAAATCATTTTTTTTTCTTTACTTTTAAATGCTAAGAAGTTTGTTTTCTAAAATATTTAACGTTTGTTTAAAGTTAAAACAATGTTTTTCGGAAACATTATGTCGTGAGTATGCATTATTTTGAAATCAATAAAGCATAAATAAACCAGTGTAATTTTAAAAATTTAGAAACAAATGAATATTCATTCAATTAAAAATCAACTCGAATATAAATTTTTCAGCATAAAAAAAATCGTCTGTTTCATTATTGTTTTATTTATTCATCATTATCGATTCATGAATCGAATCGAATTTTTCACCATAAAAAAAATCGTTTGCTAAACAATTGCTGCTTATTTTTATTCAGTTTATTCCAATTTTCAAATAAAATAATACAAATTAATAGCGGCTTGATTAAAATGCTCTTAATAAAATGCAAGAAGTTTATAACTTTATTGTGGCAAAAATGCATTCTACATTTAAAATGCGGATTTTATTTTACTAAAACCTCAAAGAATATTAATAATATTCGTTTGTTGTCTAAGCTCAGTATTTAACATACGTGGTAACAAAGCCTCTCTATTTAATTATTAACAATATTAAAAAAAAATACTATTAAACTTACTCTATTAACAATACTAAAAAAATTCACATATTCGCTTCAAAATTATGTACAAGAAATTTGCATGACAATGCATAATAATAATAATAAGTCTTAAAATTTAGGAATGCATTGTTAAATGAACTATTCATTTATAATAAGCAATATACTTTTGATTTGCTTAATGTATTTTTGATAACATAGGCTGCAAGACTCTTCTTCTTGCATACAGCCGACCACCTTGCTACCACTGAACGTAACAGTATCAACAGGAGGCAGCAACTCTATAAATATTTTTATTAGAGTCAAGTAATTTTAAGTGATTTTTTTGAAGATAACTAAAAACTTTTTAAATCGAATCAAATTAATATAGGCAAAATAATTTTGAAATATTAAATAAATAATTACACTGAAATATTAGAAATTATTTTAATAAAATATAATAGTATATTACAATTTTGTTCTTATTTATATTTTGATATTGCTAATGATAACTGTATTCTATTAATTAATCCTTTACTCTGCATTAATTAACTCAAAAGAGACAGCGAAAAATGTATTCGTGCATTCATACAATTGAAAAATATAAATACTTATCTTTATTCGAATATTTTTCTTTTCGTATTATTTCTATCAATTTCATAAGAAGATTCCTAATTCATCAGTACCTAAAAACAAATTCCAATAATCAGATTTAGTTCAGAAAACATTTAAAACTTAATTCGTTATTGCATATTTTATCGTTTGGCTAATAAAACGATTGCCATACGAGTTTTACTTTCGAAACTCCACAGCTATATTACACGAGCTTAAAATGAATTCGCCAACTTATTTTTTAAAAATTATATTTTCTACCAATTAGCTACACCCTATATTTATCCTTTCTATCAAGAAAATATATTTTTTAAAACCATCCTTATTTAGAAAATTTACTAATGTATACAATTTCCCAAAATATTTAATAGATAGTTATAAATAAATAAATAAAAATCTGGAAACCAAAACAGAAAATTCATTTTGCATACTTGATATTGAGGTTAATTAATATTTTAATCTCCAATATAATGTTATTGTTTTTTTCCTCTAAAAACAAAATTTTCTTGTTTTAAGATTTTTTAAGCAAAACCTTGTACAAAAAATATTTTAGTTTTTCATTCATAAATCTTTATTTTTTAGGGCAATTTTCTTTGTTTCACTTCTTAAAAAAATTTTATATATTAAGATTTTTTTTAAAAAATATCTAGAATATATCTTACACTTTTTCCGTTTCAAAAATTTTAAGTATATCTACAACAATTATTTGCAATGTCTAGGATTAAATGTTGTATCGCTCCATATATAAAATGCATATTTTAATACCTTTTCGTTCCAGATTTATATATTTTTAACTCCATCTTGCAACGTAACAAAATTTTACAAGTATTTGTAAATTTTACTTACATCTCCACTCCAATACAAATCCAGATATTTACGGATTTTATGATAAAGCTTTGACTCAAACTTTCCCATCTTCCATTTTATCCCTTATTTTTATCAACCAGGAAAATTTTCATTTCTTCTTAATTAAAAAACCGCCTCACTATATAAAGATATGAATAAATTATGATTGATCTGAAATAATTGAGGTTCGCTATTTTATAAATTTAATTCATTATAGAAAAGACACCAAAAATTTGGATTCCTTTTATTTACCTAATCAAAACGAATGAAATCATATCAAACTATTCAACATACGATGCCAAACCAACTTTTTACTATATTCATACAGACTATTATACATTTTATATGCTTCAAACAACAGAATAATCACAAATGGATTTTGAATTTGATAATGTTATGCATTTTAATATAATTTAATTAATATTTTAAAATTGTTTTGATATACATAAATAATCAGCAAATGGTTTTCAAAATAATTATCTTATAACCAAACAATTACAAATTTTAATTCGTACATGTAGAGTTTAAAATAAATTTATTCAAAATGTAAGAGCAAAATTTAGAAACAGTAAGACGTAAAACAGTAAAATTTTTGGAAGAAAAATCTTTTTTTTTTTTTTTTTTTTTTTTCCCGATTTTGAAAGGATTTAAATATTTGGTAAACTACTTATCAGTAAATGTATAAATGTTTGAAGTTTCTAGATCTTTAAATACAAGTCGAGTTTTCGTTTTATAGTATAACAGTTATTTTTCTTCTTTGTAGAAATAGTATTATTTTGCATATTGCACAAATAAAGACCTCGTGATGGTTAATCGAAATATCTATAATTAACCAAAATATCATTTACAGTTTATGCTTAACTACATATATATTTACTGTTGTACAATAAATTCGCATTTTACGAATTAGTTTAGGTTTTTGAAAATGTTTTTGATGTCTAATATTCATAAGTGCAAATCTTAATAAAAACTAATATAAAAACTCTGCAAATGTTCTTATTAGATATATTTATTCGAGAATACAGAAACTTTTAATATTCTCATTGAGGGTTCGCAAACTTCTATTCCCATAATATACTGTTCTACGTTCTGTTCTTCTGCCCATTCCATTGGCTGCTTTTTGAATGCTAAAAAGAATAAAAAATTGAGAAAGAAGTAAATCATTGGAAAATAAAAATCGCAATAAGGAGAATTTGTGAAACGAAAAAAAGAAAACCACAATAAGAAACATTTATTTTTAAAAAATGAAATAGTGTTTTCTTTAGTTAGAAACAATACATAACTTCGTTAGAAATTCATAAAAATGCAACTTGACTGAATGAAAAATTATTTATGAATCCAAGTGAAATGCGATATTTCAATCTATTCCAAAGCATTACTATTTATGAAACTGAACATTTACCCTTTATAAAATATCTGTATAATAAATTCCATATCATAAAATTTTTTTATATACTAAATTTCCATTCTTTTTTCTTCCCGAATTACATACTATCTTATTTTTTGACAAAACTGTTAAAATTTAAACAGATTTTTGAAAAATCAAAATTTTACCTTTGTAGACTTTCAGTATATAATGCATTATGGCTTCAAATAAAGCTATGCTTGCATCAAAGAACTTCCCATTGCGTCCTTACCAAATAAATATTCTAGAAATATTTGAATAAAACTACATGGCTTGGATCAAACTTTTATAAAAAGCTCTGAATATCGACCTTAACACCTTTTTCTAACCTTGTAACCGTAACTGAGCGCTTGTGATGCTGTGATTCCATTTTGCTGTTTCTATGGCAGCTATCGAGGAAAAAAATGTGTCCATGTTCTTTTTGCCATGAATATGTATATAAGAGCGTATGCCGTGTTGTTATATTTCTCATCTTCATATTATATGCGGATAATGATGTTCTATTCTGTTTTGTTCGTTTAAACGAATTTTGTTATGGAAATGCAAATCTATATATATCAAAGATAAAAATTTGTTCTAGTTGTCTTTAGTCTGTTTTATTGAAGATATCACCATACATTTAATAAGACATGAAATATTCTATCAGTTTTCATAAAGAATTAGTTATATTTTTATAATCAGCCGCTTTTGGAGACAAATTACATTTAATGGTTGCCAAAAGTTTAATTTAATTATTGTGTAGAATTATGTCTTTGATGCTTCATCGAAAAAGTGTTTTTAAATATCAAATTTTAATTGACCTATTACTCATCTTATTTTTAAAGACACGTCTATCTATTTATTGTGCTATGCGTTTTTCTAAACTTCTATCTATATGTTTATACGTTCATTTATATCATAGCGTAGAACAGATTTTTTTTTTTTTTTAAGAATGGATAACACTTTATTTTTTTTTACTATAGTAAAATTTTAAAGTGAATTATTCCAATCTTAATCTGTACTTAGAATAAAGCTCAATGTGTGTGTGTGCGTGTGTGTGTGTTGGCGCTCTACAGGCCAGACCGTTGGACCTGCAGCTACCAAATTTGGTACATGTATACCTTGGAGGTCGGGAATGTGCACCTTGGAGCCCTTTTTTCGAATTTTTAATTAGAATTTGAATTAATTAAAATTTAAGCGAAATTTCGACGTTTTTCCACTAGAACTTCCGAAAATATCATTGCACAAACATGATTTTTATATCAATTTGAAGATAAAAAAAAATTAGCTTTCTAACGGTATCAGTTTTTGTAATTTATAATGTATAACTTAAGCTTCTATTTTCAACAAATTTTTAAAGAAATATTTTAACCATGTTTATTTTAGCACGTGACTGGATAAAATAAAATAAAACAATGCCGGAAGTTCAAATAAAAAAACAACTATCATCGCAAATCAAATCTAAAAAAATACAACTTCCGCACGTGACTGGATAAAATAACATAAATATAAAATGTGATATCTTCTAAAAAAATAAATGCAAGGCAAAGGATTCTAAGAAATCGTTTGCAATATTTATATCATTAATTCCATAAATTATCTTTATTTACAGTAAACCTGATTGAATTTAGACAGGTTATGCATTGAAATCCTGACTTAATGGCATATTTCTATAATCATTTGTAATATCTGTATCATTAATTCAATAATTTTTCCCCTTTTTCACTTTCTTTAAAAAACATATTTAACATTTTGGCAATATCACAGAAAAAAACATTTTTAATATTTTGGAAGCATAATTGATAAATTAATAGAGCATTAAACTCAAAAAGTTTTTCCGAATAAAGTTACCGACTCTTTAACTACTAATTACTGAATCTTTTAACTTAAACTATTTCTTAAATTTTGGCTAAAAAATATATGATTTAATTGGAAATTTTAGAACGCATTACTCATGGCGAACCAGCTGGTCGCCAAAGGCGGCTAGTTACCAATAAACGGAATAAATATATTGCTGTAAAATGCAATTAAAGTATTTTTTAATTTGATTAAAAACAGAAAAAAATTATAAGGCAAAAAAATTGGGATCATTAATAAAATATTTTTGTGTATTTTAGAAATATGCACAAATCCTTTTTTTTTTTTTTTGGTTGTAAAATTTCTAAAAATTATACAAAAAGTTGCTAAAATATCATTTCATCTTTATTTCATTAAATTTTCGAATCATAGAATGTTAAGTAAGAAGCTTTCTCATATACTCTCTGATAAATGTACTTAAATATTATTAAGTGCGTATACTATTTGTACTAAAGTATTTATAAAAAATTTTGATTTCCACAAGAATTGAACTCGCATTCTTCACCTTCACGTAAAAAATACTAAAATCCTTGGATTTTATAGCTACTGCCTGTTGATTTCAATTTTCATTATAAACTGCTAAAACTCTATTTAAAGTATTAAAATTAATATAATTTAATTAATGAAGTAATATGTGAAAAAAATGTATTAACATCAAGTGTCATCTTCTACAAGTTTTAAAAAAATCAAAATTTGGAGAGAGAGAGAGAGAGAGGGAGTGTGTGTGTGTGTGTGTGTGTGTGTGTGTGTGTGTGTGTGTGTGTGTGTGTGTGTGTGTGTGTGTGTGTGTGTGTGTGAACTAATAGTAGGAATTGAAAAAAGGGGATGAATTTGTCCATGTACAGAATTGCTAGAATTTCCAGTGCCTTTTCTTGATCAAATCAACACAATAGCAGTAAATGTTACGTTACAAACACGCAACTTCTATGCAAGGCCAGGCTGTTGAGCCTGGCTATTTTATGCTTGAAGTGGCAGTCCTTTGTGAGAGCTGCTTTTAGACTAGCTTTTTCTATTTATTTAATCATTTGGTTGCTGGTTTTTAGCATAAAACTAATCGCTGTAAAAAATAAAGTATCATACAGAAATTTTTATTTGCCCATCTTTAAAAACATGGAAAAATTGTATAATTAACTATTTAAAAAGTAAACTAATACTAGATGTTATTGGGAATACATTTTTGTAGCACTAGAGGGAATGCATCTTGCATTGACGTGGCCTTATGGGAAGCAATCGATTTAAGATATATGACTACGTTAAAAATACTGGCTATCGGCCACATTAACGTATTTTTATTATCATTTATTGTAGTTCAGACTTTTCTCTTTCCAAAACAGTTTCTCTTTTCTCGTAAAAGGAAGACATGACCTATTATCCAGGGGAATTTTAGACAAATTATATTTTTCAGCTAAAATTTGTTTTCAATTTTCTCGAAGCTTTAATTTTCATAAAAATTCAACACCGTTAACATGATAAACTAATAGGGATATTTAGATAAAAATTTCAGCGTGTGTTTTAAATAATATGAGCAATGAAATAAATCAAAAGTTTTATTGTTGGTGAATTAATTTTTCATTTTTAAATGTTTTCAGAAAAATCAAGTAGTGAACTTATGGGGAAAAAATGCATATATATACGTATATTTTTCCCCATAACTTCTTTACATCCCACAAATTTTCTCATATTTTACTTCATTTTTATATTCTATATAATTTGTGTACAAAGGAAAATATGATTATTGCGTTACAATTTCGTGTAGAGTGTTATCCATTCAGGTTAAATTTCATCAAAATTTATTACAAATTTTCCTATTTCTCAATATATATATATATATATATATATATATATATATATATATATATATA
>JAPMOQ010038114.1:422003-457210 GCA_026543055.1 Argiope trifasciata | reverse complement strand
ATATATATATATATATATATATATATATATATATATATATATATATAATGTCTATAATTGACAAAACATCTGAAAACCATAAATGGGTTTTTTTTAATCCAATTTTTCGAAAAATTCCCTTTGAACGTAGTCGGATACCTTAAACGGTTAAAAGCTTACAGCGATAATAATTACATAGTATATGCTGATTATCTTTAATGCTTTAGGGTGGGGAGGGGGGGGGGGGTGATAATCACTGAAATGCCGATAATATACGCAAGTACCAGGAAACAAAATAAGTCTTTTAGCCGCCTTTTTTTTTAACTTATTCTAATCAAAATTTGACATGGAGCCTCAATTTTAGCCAAAAAATGAATTCAATCAACCAATTCCTACACTAACGGAACATCATTGCCAGATGCGTCTGCTATGGGCCAAGAAACATCGGAATTGGACACCAGAGGAATGGAAGAACGTTGCATGGTCCGACGAATCACGTTTTCTGGTCCATCTCGCCGAGAATACGCCTAGGAAAATCTATGCTATAGCATGATAAAAATTCAGGAAAAGTTTCATGGAATATCTGAAAATCGACAGAGATAAAAATATGAACATTTCCTCACTTGAACCAGCAGGAAGAGGTCTCCCGTAAACTTTCTCGCAATAGATATCCCGAAAATACTGTGTATGACAATGGCGTACAGTAATTACGAAATATTAACCTTTGACAAGCTTTTAGTATTTTTACTTAATTTATCATGCCTGCTTTGACAATTTTTAGAGCTACTGGCATGCAGCCCATAGTATCCGAAAACCGAAGTTGTTTTACATTTTAGATGCGTTTTTCCCAACTAATTGAAACAAAAATTTAATTCAAAACTACACTGCTAGTGACCGAAATCTGTACTAAATTCGATATATTTAAATAATTTCGTTTTTAAATTATCTTGTCAATATATTTAATTTTTCGTACCGAATTTTATTCATCTAGCTCTCATCGTTTAATAGATATCGTGTTAACTTATATTTGAAAAGTCGACTTATATTTGAACAGTCGACTTATATTTGACTTCCTTTGAACGGATTTGGGTCAAAATTTGATAGAAATGTGCGAATTTGACGTGAAAACAGTGTACAAAATTTCCTCCATCTAGCTCATCGTATCTTTGAGTCATCTTTGTCACACACAGACCGACATTTTCCAAAAATGGCTTCATCGAACTCAGGGAGGTCTAAAACTTAAAGATTAATCAATTCTTGCGTTTGTTTGCTTGAAAGTATAGAATTTTTAGCAATTACTATACTTGTATACGAGAAAGTAAAAAGGATATGTCAAAAAATTATTCACAGATTCTCATAGAGCATTTTTTTAATGATTTCTATGCTAGAATTTTTACTCCGCTGTTGCTTAACTCAAAAAAAGAAAGAAAGAAATATATTATACAGGAGAATAAATTTTTCAGCTTCAGGACGAACGCTTTTTTAAATTATAAAAAGCTCATATTTTTACATGCAAATATCACTGTTATTTTCAGATAACTTCATAAAACCTTTTCTAGAACGTTTACTGTCAGGTGAGAACATGATGTTGCTTTGGTTTGAGGTGGGTTTTTTTTGAAGCCTTAAAATGCGTAGGCAACAAATTGGCTATTTATCGTTTTAGAGGTGTCCATTTTTCGCTTTTAGGGTTATTAGAGAATAATGTAGAAGGTTTCACATTTGGCGATTTATCGCCAACTAAGGTTAGAACTTGATTTCCAAATTATTCATTCTTTGAATTCTTAAAGAATTCTTTTAATTAATTTAAGTTATTAACCAGTTTAAATCGGTTTGAAACAATCATGAAATTATCAAATTATGCATGCGTCAATATTTAGAAAAACGTTATTTATTTTATTTTTTTTATTTTTTTTTTCCTATCTTAAAATCGGTCTAAGAGAGAGAAAGAAGTCTCCTGAGTGTTTCAAACCGGTTTAAACTGGTTAATGACTTAAATTGATTAAAACAAATAATGACTGAAAAAAATAATAAATTTCTCACGTGATAACTTGAAATTTTCGATCGTTGATTTCATTTTTTATGATACAGAAACCATTTTTCTAATCAGACTTTTTAGCAGACCTCCTTTATTCTTAGAGTCATTTTTTCCAACTTCTTTCGCCATTAGGACGCTACAATTTGTCTCAACAAATTCAACATAATCATTTTACTGTAGACACACAATGCTCCGCTGGCTATATAAAACGCTCTTTAAATATATAAGTTATTCAACTTGATAAATTGAACCATTGAAAATGCAAAATTAATATACATCGTCTTACAAAGTTGTTAAATATGCAATATTATGAATGTATTAGTTTCACGATTATTTTCTTTTTAATCCTGATAATTTTTTTCCCAAACTTCAGTATCAAGTAAATTTCAAAACAAATCAAAATACGATATTATTAATGTTTGCGTGATAATTTAGTTTTGAAAAATTAAAATATTTTCACTGAGGTCCCAAAATAAAATTTCAGTCTATCAAGAAAAAAAGAATAAGTGATGATAAATTTCATTAAAAAAAACTGAAACTAATAAGTCATCAAAAAATAATGATTGACTGAATTTTTTGCTACTTTTCCATTATACCAGCAAAAATCTCGCCAAGCAGACTTTTTTGGCGGCAGCACACAGTCGCATTTTGGCGCAGGTGACAAAATGGACGCGCCGTTTTTTGAAAAATGTTGTAGCAAAAGGTTACCGGAGGCGATATTCCGTTTGGCGGTTGCATCATTATTGGCGACTTTTCGCTTGCGTCGGTATAATGGGAAAGTACCAATTTTTTTATTGCTTGAGAGATAATACTTTGCCAAGCTACAAAAAATACAGTTTAGTTTAAAGAATAAATAGTAATTATTATTTTAGAGATTATTAAACAAAAAAAATGCACATTTCCTAATTAAACAATAATTTAGTCCAAGACTCTAATCTTATCAATGTTTTCAAAAAATTTACAATCTCAGTTCAGTTTTTATTAATTGTTAAATCCAATTTAAATCTAATAAATTAACATATAAATACTTGATATATTAACATTTGGAGTATTTGAAAAGCTGCAGTAAAAAATTACTATTGAATTATCTACATTATAAATGAAGAAAAATTATGCTGAATTGTAAATATATCCTGATTTAAAACAAAATTTCTAGAAATTATTCCTAATTGAGATACAAAAAATTATTTCCTATCATAACAAATATTTATTAGATCATCTATCAGTCTTATATTATCCAGTATATTTTATCTCTATAACATATCTTATCAATCAAATCTTATCTTTGTCTTATCTAAAGACAAGTTGAATAATTTTACATGAATACATATGTTATTTTTAAGAAAGATAAACATACATATAAATTATTAAGATATTTATTAGATACATGAATCTAATTTCATAATACTCATAAAATTTTATTATAATTTTTCAAAGAAAAAATCAATAAAAAGCTCAAAAACAAAACAATGTTGTTAAAAGCGACAAGACTATTTTTAAAAATATAATCTAATTTAATAATTTTAATAATAAAATATAATAAATGAATTGCAATTCACCATTCAGTCAATAGGGATAAAATTATTTTTACAAATATAAATAAGTGAATTATATGTAATTTTAATAATAATAAATGAATTATAATATGTAATTATAAGTCAAACTTAAAAGAATCATGCATAATTAAATACAAATTTGTTGAAAACAAGATTGCTGACAAAAAAAATGCTATAAATATGCTTTTTGTGATTATGAACAAATAAATTTACAATTTATTCAACAACTACTGAATTCAGTACTTTTCCATTATACCGGCGCAGCCAAAAAATTGCCAACAATGATGCAACCAAAGCCAAACGGAATATCGCCAAAGGTAACCTTTTGCCAAAACATTTGTAAAGAAAGTCGCTCCATTTTGTCGCCTGCCCCAAAATGGCAACTGTGTGCTGTCACCGAAAAGTCTGCTTGGCGAGATTTGGGCCGGTATAATGGAAAAGTGCAATAAATTCCATCCAATCAGTTCAGGGCTTATATAACTTGAAACTCAATCCGAAACTGGAAAAAACTCAACATCAAACAACCGTACATCTCTTTCGCCTGTCTTTTGTCTCAAGTACTCGCAAACAAACATATTAGCATCTTTGCTTAAACCCTCAAGCATTCTGACATTCACTAACAGTAACTTTTTGGTTCATATGGAATAACAGCCTTTGACGGTTAATTCCTTACTGTCTCTTCAAGTTCAACTTGAATTTTTTTAAAATTAAGACATGTTCTTTCTGTATACGTTTGATTAATAGAAAAAGTAGATGTATTTAAAGGATATTTGACATCAAAATCTTTTACTTATATTATAGGTATAAGCAGTCTACTTGCTAATAATTTAGATACTTCCTTTCTTACTTCAAATGGATCTTTTAAATAACATTTATAAAATAGATAAAAAATTTATATCATTTTAGGATAATACTAAGGTATATTATTTGTTTTAATTTGAATATCTAAAAAAGCTTGATTATTTTGAAAATACAATCTAAGAAAAATGTAAGTCAATTATTTATCGCTGATGTAGACAGTTCTTTTTATACTAAATTGAAAGTTAAAGATAAAAATAAACTATTTTCAAACAAGAATAATATCAAACAATATTAAAACAGTTTTAACATATATATATTCAGATCATGTTAATTATAATGTTTAGGTCATTCATAAATTTAAATAAATTTCAAAAATAAATCCAAATTTTTAATGTTTCTGTTGGGAATAAGTCAAAATTCTCCTATTTATATCGGCAGCATCCGCAATCTGGTTCAAATTTTCGGTTTCGATGCAGTCGCACAGGAGCGGGAATTTAAAACGATATGCAAATAAGATGACTCTTATTTGCATATCATTGAAGAAGAGGAATTTTTGTTTTATCGCCGTAAGTGTAAACAAAAAAATCAAATGTTAGGTAATAAGATCGACTGAACTTTTTAGATGTTGTTTTGTTGTCGTTGTGTATGTGTCAAGCAGCTGTGCGTCATATGATAAGTATTTTTTTTTTACTTTTCGTTCTGGTTACAAGATGTAACCAAGTTTAAAAATAAATTCCAAGTTATTTTCTAATCGTCATTGCGTGGTTCTTTTTCTTAATAGATAAATTGCATTTACTAATTAGGCCTAATTTATCTCAAAGAGTTTCAACCTAGGAATACTTATAAGTCTGAAAACAAAGTAAAGTAATCATTAAACACAAAAATATATTTAATGTTAGCAACTGCAAATGATACTACATTCACATTATAAATAAAATAGTCATTTAGCAACTTATCAGCAGTGAAAAAAAATGAAATGGATATATATATATATATCACAAATTAAAAGTAAATAAACAATATCAGGGTACATTACGAATACTACAAATGCGATAAAACAAAAGAAATAATAATAATACTAAAATCACAAAAATAAATAATTTTTTAAAAAAATTGTTAATTGCAAACAAAAAAATATTGCTTTGCTACATAAAGATATGAAAATGAATCGATAGCAAAAGATCTCACAAATGACGAGTGCAATAAAATGATCTAAAAGAAAGATTTGGGAAGAATTCTTTTTAAAATTAAATTTTTTTTTATGGTCTATCGCACTGTATATTGGTAAAAGATATTATACAATGCTTCAATCATCAATAAAGTAATATTATTAATTTCGAACAACAGAAATCGCGCTTATTTTTTCAGCTTTGCCGTTATTTATATTACAAATTAAAAATTATAAAATGCAATGAATCTAAAAATAGGTTTTCTTCTTAATAAAAAGCTCTTACATATTTTAAAGGAATAGATCTGTTTGTTTCGCCCGCCAACAGCTGTATCTGTATACTCTCAAACCCAAATATTCCAGCAAATCCCTTCAAGTCAAGACAGATAAATACTTGGAGGAGCACAGAACGAGAGTAAGGAATGATACTTGCGTCATACACCTGCGTCGTAGCAAAAACGAAACAGATTTGGGCATCAACTCAAAGTCAGTTCAAAAATAGAATAAATTCGAGCGCAAGTTATTATTTGCCGCAGAAAGTACGTTAACATATTAATTAGTATTCTCGAAGGAATTATTCGTATTTCTTAAACAGGCAGCAATTTTTTTATTGTTATTTAACGTGAGTTTTAATTTGAAATATTTGCTGATCTCAGGTATTTTTATTTTCTCTTTTTTTTTCTGACTTTGAAATTTAATTTTTCGCTGAAATCAATTAAAATAATTGTCTTATTGTTTCACATTACATATTTTATGTTAATTTTTTAATTTTATTTTCTACGAGTATTTTTCGTTTCATTCGAATACTAATCTTGATAATTTGTATTTCATTTAGAAATTAAAAAACCATTATTAGTGAAATTGTTAATATTTTTTTTGGAGAGACAATCATCATATTTATAGTTACAGAGAAGAAAATACTAATTTAATCTGTAATTTTCAGTTAAGTTTTTAAAATTGATGAATTAATAATATGGTACTTTTATTTTTTTAAGAATTAGTTTCAAACCCTACTGATCGTTAAAAAAGTGTTGAATGTTTTAAACATTTTAGTAGAACATTTCTCTTTTATTTTATATCTGTAAAATTAAGGGAAATATTTTTGATTGATCATAAGACATATAGTAATATAATTATGAAATTTCAATAATTTTCAGCAAAATGCTCTGATTAGTTAGAAGTTTAAAAATCAAATATTTATAGCAAAAAGAAATTTAAAATTATTATCTTTTATCTCAGAAATAGCTTTAATGGTTTGATTTTTAATTTAAAAACTTAATTTCTTCTTTTATGGTGTAATTTACTCAACATAAATAAAATTTCAAGGCTTAAAAAAGTATGGACCATCTATTTTGGAAGTAGAGCATATCTATTTTTCCTCTGTTTAAAAAAAGTATTAAATTTTCATAATCAGTCACCACTCAATCTCTTTTATTGATCAGTTTTAAACTGAACACAATACTAATGATTTTAATAAATTTTAACAAATTATCAATAAAAATTTTACGCTGAAATAATCATGGATTATATATTTAAATGGATTTAGACCATTTTCAGCAGAAACAATTCATATATTATCAATTTATTTCATTCCTAAAAATTATTCTCTTATTTAACAAATATTTAATTACATCCAAAATATAAAAGTATATATTTTTGTTTAATCATTAATAACTCACATTTTATCATCTAATGTATATATATATACTATATATATATATTTTAACTTGAAAGAATTCTCCGAAATTGATGTTATTTCAATGTTGGGTATCAGCTTTACAAACTTTTAACTACTTTTTTAATTAAATTATTTTATTACTAATTTATATTTATTATTGTATCTAATGATTTTGCATGACAAATTCTTTTTCTGCAATTGCCATAAAGAAAATCTTATAATAATAAAATTAGTTTTGTTTTACTGTATATCGTATAATATCAAATGTATTCTTTCTTTGTTATCAATAGATAAAATATTTTTATTCTTTTTCTCTAATATATATATTTACTTTTATAGAATGTCAAGAAGATTTAGTGATTGGGACTTAGAATGTAAAGTATATATTGGAAGTATTAGTAGCAGGACTACAAAAGATGATATTGAATCACTTTTTTCAAGATACGGACCACTTCGAAATGTTTGGATTGCACGAAATCCTCCAGGATTTGCCTTTGTCGAATTTGAAGACCGTCGTGATGCTGAAGAGGCTGTTGCTGAACTTGATGGAACGTAAGCTTCCATTCTTATTAGTTCAATAAAATAACTATTTTACCTATTTTCATGATAAAAATAATTATTAGTACCAGACAATTAATAATAAAGCTTTCTTGTATTTAGGCGCTTATGTGGACAAAGAATTCGAGTAGAAATGTCGCATGGCAAAACAAGAAGGGATAGAAGAAGCGACAGTCGCCGTTCACCATCACGGTTAGTTAAAAGTTTTAAAGTTAAATCATTATTTAGGTTGTTTTAATATATAAAGATAATTGTAAATAAAATATATTTGAAATTCATCTTTTTTAAGATATTTATAAATGTCTCTGTATATTTATTAAAGATTTGAGTTATTAATTGATATGTTTCTTGTTTTTAAATCTATTCTAAGTGTGCTGAAATAGAAGTCAAAATAATCATTAATTCTAGTTGATGAAACTAGCAGTTTTTTTGTTTTTTTTTAGGAATAAATATTTATAATTTAGATTTCTTTTTGTTTTCAGAACTTCTTCTAAACTATGGGCGATAATTGAATACTACATTACATTAATAAAGCAGTATAATACTTTTATCAGGATCCACACAGAAATATGCCAAACATTTTACCAGAATACTCATTTCTTAATGTCAATGATAAATGTTGTTGCTAACAGAAGCATGCTTAGCTGTAATATATATATTAGCAATAAAATTTATCTTTAAGTTATCTGATGATGGTATTAGATATATGATTCTATTAGCATCACCATTCATCATTATTCAAGTCTGATAATGATTGGAGCCCTTTCAATGAAAAGTGAAAGAAAGAAGTTTCAATAATTTATAAAAATGTATAGATAGGGCTTATATATTATTAGTAACCAAGAATAACTAAAATGGTTTATATGAATTCTTTAAATAATTTTTTGATTTATAGTTCTTAAACAATGTTTCCCTGACTTTTAATATTTATTCTGTTGTTTTGTGAAAACATATTGCAGGGAAATTTAAGAGATCCTATGGTTTATTAATATTCAAGCTTCCAAATTCAATGTTTAAACATTGATACTGTTGCAGTATATTACAATATATGCATTGCTCTTATAGGAAATTGTTTTTCCTATTTTAAAGAACTTGGATTATTTTGCATTTACAAATATCTTATTTTGCAATAAAGAGCATTATTTAAAATGTCAATGGATTTTATTAATTAATTATATTTTTACTTAAAAAAATGTATTTAGTGTTTCATTTTTCAAAAGCTAATAGTGAAAAGTTTTTATCTGAATCAAAAATGTTAAATGCTGAAATTGTTTTGGATTTAATAGATACAAGTTGAATATTTATTTTAAGCTGAAAGATTTGTTGTGACATTTTACTAATGAGTCATTTCAAACTAACATAACAGCTACTGGTACTTAATACCTATGGCCACCAGTTTAATTAGCAATTTTCAGATTAAATCAAGCTCCATTTTGCAAGGTGATTCATTATGTTTGTTGTCAATTTATCTCGGTGACCATAAATATCAATAAATACTATATTATTAAATGATAACAAATAGCACTGCCTAGATGACATGTAAACATTCTTATATAGTAATTTCAGTTACTGTGACAAGATTTAATTTTATTTAAAAGTAATAATTCTAAAGCTGGTAATAATAGCATTTCATCTGTACTGGCACAAATAGTACTTGTATATTACTTCATGATAATGAAAGAAATAATTGAATTTTTTAATTAACATTTATTTATGTCGCTTATCAATAGGTTTCTTAAATTGTTAAATTTATCTGCAATTAAATTGTTGTTTAATATTTTTTTAAATCATTATTTCTCCCTGAAAATCTGATGACAGTTTAAGATCATGTACAGTTTTGTTAATCAAGTCGGGTTCGCTAAATATTTTCAAAGCCTTAATAAAGTTTGATAATGCTGTACTCTGTGCCTGAAAAAAAGATGAAATAACTTCTTACAGTTTTAATTGTTTAAACAATTAACTTAATTAAAGATAATTTTTGTAGTATTTATTCTTGTGCAAATAATGCTAAAGTAATGATATCAGTATCATGATTATTATATGAAAGTCAAATATCAATATGGGCATGAGATGCAAGTGGAAAAAAGGAAAAAGTTGAAGTAATAGTTGATTGATTTCTTAATCAAATCATGTAGATAGAATTTCTAATTAATGAACTTCCTCTGTTTTATTACTGATGGAAAAGGTGACAAATTTTTACTTCTAGATTATCTAGCAAGATATTTAATATTTTATTACTTTTTGTGAGAAAGGATAATTTTATTTTTTATCTTTTATATTAAGTGTTATTTTTATTGTTAAATTAAATTAACTATTAATTTATATGTGTATAAAATTTAGTTTATATCCTCACTATAATGCGATAAAAATGTACTTTCAAAAAATTATTTACAGTTTAAATAATTTTATTATTTAATGTTCGATCTAATATATAAATTAGTATTATGTTTTTAATGTATGTATTTGAATAATTTTAATATATTATAGATCTCATTTAGTTTTTAATGTAATTGTTAAATTTTTCAGTATTTTATGCTTAAATCGAGTATTATTGTATTTATTAAATTGAAATGATATTGCTTTTGACTTTTCTTAGTATATCAATTTAAATTTTTTAATAGTATTTTAGCAGACCAGTCCTAATCTGTTTCCTTTTTAGAATTTTATACGCTAATTTTACTTAATGAAAACCTTTCAGGCATTCTCATCCATTACTTCGCAAGGCAGCCAGCCTCATTCACAAATTTCAGTGCTGCGTGCTTCCCAGCGACAATTTAATCAATATACTGCTGCTTAGGACCACCCACTCTTCGAAACATCGCAACGAAGGCATCACATCTATCGACTGCGATTACATAAACAGATAACTGCAGCTCATCCACATTCCTCCCTGAAAGAACAAGCTAACTAGCGTAGCTCTCCATCAGGAATCCGCGTGTTCCATCTCTGAAAATTATATCCAGCGGCTGCCACCACAGCTTTCTCATACTCCCTCCCACCACATTCCTCATCTATAACACCCCGATCAACATGCTTCAATAAAGGTTGTTCACTTTGTTTCCTTGCTCCTTTTCGCCATCGTTACTTTATGGTAGTTATGCTTTATTAAAGTTAATGGTCAACTGCATTCAGTGTACAAAGGATTAAAACTTATCCAGTTTTTATGATTTTTTTTCCCCCGTACTTATCCTATTTTGTTTTATTTTGTAGTAGTGTAAATTTATAGATTGTGAGTGAATTATATTGAAAAACTAATTTTTCTTATATCTTGCAAAAATGTCGAAATATCATTAATGATGCCTTTTCTCATGTGTTTACTTTGCAGCCGATCTAGGTACTCTCGAAGCAGAAGTCGCAGTCCAAGATATAGCAGAGATAGAAGAAATCGATCTTATTCTAGGGAAAGAAGATGAAGGTAAAAAATTCATCACATTTTCAACATAACCTATCATTAGCCAAGGAGAGAGAAAAAAAATGCTTTTCAATGACTATTTTGCTATATATAATGACAAAATTTTCCTAACCATTCTTTTGAGGATAATAAATAATTCTATAATAGCATTAAAAAAATTTGTACTTTTAATTTTATGTGCAAATTTTTAAAACATTACATTCAATTCTAATGCGATATTGGTACTTTTCCATTACACCAGCGCAAGTGAAAAGTCGCCAATAATGGTGCAACCAACGCCAAACTGAGTATTGCCGTCGGTAACCTTTTCCTGCCACATCTTTTAAAGAAGGTCGCGGCCATTTTGTCACCTGCGCCAAAATGGCGACTGTGTGCTGTCGCCAAAAAGTCTGCTTGGCGAGATTTACGCTGATATAATGGAAAAGTACCGCGATAGACATTCCTGTTCTGAATGTTTTCATCTAGACTTTACTGGATTGAAATTTTAAGTCCCATATAAAATTGGTTCTTCCTATGGTGACTCATATGGTTTTCTTCTCATGTTTTATTATTTTAAATTATAAAACTTATTTAGCGTAACATAGAAAAAAAAATTACTCTTTCCAAACTAAATCCAACCAATCATGCTTCTGTTATATGAATAATTTAGTAGATTCTTTTACCTCATCTACAAATGTGCAATAGATAGATTAATTATAAATGACGAAGTAAAAGGAATTATCTTATCCACCAATGGCATGAAAAAAGGGAGGAGCCTTGTTTCTCCAACAAAATCCAGTTTTCCCAAGAGTATTTTGAGATTTTGGCTATCTGTAAATCATAAAGAATAATAAGTTCATTGTATATATCATTTAAATTCATTTACCTCTATAAAAAGAAGGAAATATTTTAATTCTTCAAGTTTTTGAACAATATAATGCACAAAACCTATAAAGGTTTTTTAAAAAATCAATATAAAGGGTAAATCAAAGAATTTATTTCTAATGAATGGTATCAAAAAAAAATAATAATAACTCCAAAATAATGTAACTTTTGTCTGTTTATTATATATAGCTATAATAATTTGATTAATTCAATCACAAAATGATTTAATAAATAAAAGCTTTAGCACAAATATACACTTCAATAAAGCTAAATAAAAAAATTTTTAAATTAAAGTGCATAATAATAATAAATGTAAGGGTACATAAAACCTGTTACACATAAACTATGTTTCATGAAAGTGATTTTGATTAATTAAGTAAAAAGATGCTAATTAACATGCACCTTATTAGTATTTATTGTAAACTATTAAAAATTAGCTAATTTCATTTTATAATACAGTGCTAACACAGAAATAACTAGTTTTTAATATGTTTTAGATTTTATAAACTTCTTATGTTTATTTATTGTAGGTTTGCTGAAAAATGAAGATATTGGAACATCAACACAAATAACATTTGATTATTTATATGAACATATTTGTATATATATTCATGTTGTGATACTTAATAAATATTTATCATAATTTTTGTGCTGTTATTTTATTTAACTTCTGAAATTTTTAGAACTATCTTCACATTTAAATTGAGTATTTTACTATCTAATTATGTGCAAAATTCATGATTCTATGGAAAACACAAATTATTAGACAAGGTGTGTTTACTGACAGAGTATTTATGAAAAGAAATATTACTAAAAAAAAATCTTGTGTATATATCTTTGAAATTGTAGTCGTAATTCATTAAACTGTCGCAGTTCTTAATTATCAGATAATATCTAAAATTTACACTTATTATTCATAACTCTAATTTTGCTGCTATTGAATTGATTCACTTTAAACCGAAGACTTTTTTTAAACTTCTCCTAACTTCTAATAGCTTTCATTCCTTTTTTTTTTTTTTTTAAATGTACAAATAAGCTACATATTTTTTTCAAATATGATAAACAAGTTCTAAAAATTTCTAAGCAGAAGAAACATACACATTTTAAAACTTTTTATTAATGTCATAAAATGTAAAAGAAAAATAAAATATATAAATCTCAAGAAGAGGGAATAATAAAATGGCAAACATTTCAAATAATGAATATGTTTAAATGCATATATTCTTTTTAAAAAAAGCATAATGAACAATAAAAAGCTACTGATTTTAAACATTTACATTTAAAAAATTGTCAATTCAAATTTTGAAGCTTGTTCAGCAGATGCAATATCTTACTTTTTTTTCCAACATGTAACTAATAAATCCAGTTATTGTACAAAACTGATAATACAATCTCCAACCAGCAAAATTTTGATAATTTTAAAAAATTCAAAAACTTATATAATAGAATCACATTAATATATATTTAAGGAAAGTCAATACAATTAAAAACATGCATAAAAGCATTTATAACCATCAAGTCAATGGTGACACCTGGCCATGACAGAAACAGATCAGCTTAAAATTATAACTAAAGAATGAACATATTAAAATATTAAGGCCACCATATAGAACATGTAAAATTGGAAATAAAATTTTTTAAAAATATTCCCGGTGAAAAGGCATTAGTTATAGTACAAGATAGCATCATTAACTTTTTCATTATCCAATAATGTTGATAAATTTACACGATATAATTGATGAGCCAATTATTGCAATTGTATTATGATGAAAATTTTATGATTTTAAGTGCCAAAATCACTGATATATGTATTTACAAATTATTGTACTATTAGAGAAATCTCTCCATATATTATAAAATTGCTTTTGCCTTTGATATATAGCAAAGAAAGATAAACGAACAAAAAAAAAATTTTGATTGTTAATATCAACAATATACATTTGTTTGGTGTTTATGAAAGTCACTATAGTCAATACAAATAACTTAAAAATATTTATAAGCTATAAAATGTAATAAAAACAAATAATAAATAAAATAATAATAATCACCAGGCCTATAACAAATGAAACCTGAAATGCCCTTTACTCTTTGGTCATTAAAAATATAAATTTTTAAAATTATGCATACTTTTAAATAAGATTATTTATACTGTAAATAAACAATATCAAAGAGTTAAAATAAATTCTTATAGTATGATTCAATTATTTTATCAAATTAGCTTTCAGAAGATATTTTTCTCAAAAGCTGTAGCTCAATTGCAACAGTTTCGATTTCTCCCACTCACTAAATAAATTTTATTTTATCTGATATAAAAAATGTAACTATAATTTCAATTTAAAAAACATTTTAAATATTAATGCAAAGGAAAACAAAAAGGTAATTGAATATTATTGTTTCATCATGTTGCAAGGAGGCAGATAATCTTAATCTCATTTAATTTCAGCCGTATTTTGTTTTATATTTTTGACAATTAAAATTTTATTTTCAACTTAACACATATATATATGTATATAACCTATAAATCACTTTTTTGATGAATTATTAAATAAGGATTCTTTTGCTATATATAATGATAATGCAATTATACATTTATCTTAGTCGAAGGTTAAGGGGTCTTTTGAAAGGGTACTACTTATTTAAACAAATCCAAAATCATCTTTTTCACTGCTAATAATTTCTTTACAACATTATTATACCTAAAATAATGCGATCTTTTATCAAGACAATGAATGAATGGCAACTAATGCACAGGGCTTACCAGTAATGAATATAAGTAGCAAACAATTTATAAGTTCATCATGCCAATTCAGTTTTTAAATCCATAGTGCACTTTATAGAAAAAAACAGGGCTTGCATAAAAAAATAAAATATTTTCTGCAGAGAAAAATACAATCCTCCCGATAATATATGTTCGGCTGAAATTATATATATATTAGTTATGAATTTCATAATATTCGAAATTGAATCCAAATTTAAATTGCCATTCACTAAAGATACTCTATATAGTAACTGATTTGGCTGGCAAATATAACACAGAATGTTCCTTATTTAAAAGAAATATTATTAACAGTTACTAAGAGGGTTGCTGAACAACAGTTGCATAGAATAGAATTCAGTAGTTTTAATAAAAGATATACTTCCAAGATATTTATTATTTAAATAGAAAAAAAAAAATGTCAGGGCAAAAAAGTTTCAAAGGCCTTTGGCACTTAAATTATTACACAAAAACATACTTAATATACACAAAGGATACTTAATATTAAAGGATAAAAACATTGCAACATATACCTTGAATATATATATATGAAATATCATGTACTATGAAATAATTTGATGGCAAGGTCAATATATCCTTGATAAACTAATGAAATTCATGTAAGTGGCAAGTGAAAATTCTTGAATGAAACACAAAATATGTGTCTAGAGTATAAAAACAATAAAATAATGGCCTACAGATTAAAATAAATGCTATAATAATATTCCAAATATTGTAAATTATGACAGGAGGGACCAGCAGCCAGCTCATGTTCTGAAAAGAAAAAATTCACATTGATAATAAATTTTTCATATTTTAATAAAACCAGTAATGGGTTAAATTAAAAAAAGAGAGGTAGGAGTTATATTGCTTCAATAAATGCTTGTTAATATTTAAGTGACAGTCAAAGTGCATTCTATTAGCATTTTACAGAATTTAATTTTTAATAAATCCTGATTAAAACATTTAGTAAATTAAAATATCCTGAACAAAAATTAGCAAATTAACCAAAAAATAAAATCATCTGTTTATAGAGCACTAAAAACATTACCTGGATTATTTCTAACATGTAGTCATACTTGCAAGCAAAATTTGAAAGAAAGAACAACTTTAAATTACTTATGCCTAAAACTCCTAAATAGTTGATATATAATGTGATTTCAAGACTCTCGATACTTGTAAGTCAAAGCACCTTTATTACTTTTTATTATATTTTTTAATCAAAGTATAAATCAAAAATCTCTTCGTAATACAAGAATTTTAATTTTTTAAAACAAATTTGTCACTCCTTTAACTAATTTCATTTGTCCTTCAAAAGCAATAAAGCTATTTACTGTATTGATGCATATAATTGTAAGTAAAGCTGCATATATTGTGATTTAATTGGATAAGGAAATAAAAGTATATGATTAAAGACCCTCCAGAATATATAATACCTTAAAATGACTGATATTCTAATATGGTGTTTCTAATCCTGTGTTGATTAGCATATTTATAAATCTAAGATTTACAGTTATTGGAAGAGCAACATCTTTGGAACCAAAAGAGTGATGACGAAATCTGTTTAACTCCAATATAAATTAAGGAGGGGGAAGTACCTTTATGAAATGTTCCGAGAGAAAATTAACCGAAATTTATCAAGGTAACCACTCAAATTTGAAAAGAAAAAATCTCGACAATTTCCCTGTTTTTATCTCTGTATGTACATTCAAGATTAGAGGAAATGTAAAAATTACACTCATCTGCTAGTTATAATGGAATATGATTTTAAGGAGTGCAAAAAGCAAGGGAATAAGTGGAAAAGCAACATTTTAACATTTCTTGAAATAGAATGTTGAAGATAGGTTATATTTACACATAAAAAATAATATTTATTTATTATATAAAATTTAGCAAAATAAAAATTATATATTAAGGGGCGGGGGATAAATTACTTTTAATGTTCTGCAACTCTAAGTCACATCAAATTAAGAACTTGGGAAAATAAAAATTGTGTTTTCCTGATACAAATCCGTTATAATTACTTTAAAAAAACAATACAAAATAAAATTACTTGTTTAAAAAATTTATTCAATTCATGTATTAGGGCATCAATTTCTGCAGATTTTTCATAGAGTTACCGGATTAAGTCCATTAAGCTCCATGAAACCTATTCTGGAAAATCATGACAGATTTTTTTAACCATCCAATTTATATTTAATACAGATTCTGGGCAACTTATTTCAAAAAAAGAAAAAGAAAAAAATTCTTATCTACTTTGGATAATCTCAATGCTTCTCAAATAAGAAACAAAACATTCAATAAACTCAAACTTAATACAGAGTGAACCTCCTCCACAGATTGAATGTTGTAATTTTGTGAGAGAAATACACTATTCTTTTGCATATTTACAAAAGCTGCAATTCAGGAATCTCACAGAAAAAGAACCATCATCTCATAAATGAAAATTGAGATGATTTATGCAAAAAAGGGGTGAATTTCCTTTTTACATGGCCACAAACAGAACTAATTTGTTTTTGGAAGCTACGACTACCCTTAAGTTTTCCAATTTATAGAAATTAGCATTTTTTCAGATGAGAAAAAATAACTAAAAAACGAAAAATCCTGTGCTTTCCTGTTTTTATGAAACTTTTCAAATTTCCTTGCAATTTCACAGTTTTTTATAACAATTTTTAAATCTCCTGTGTTCTCCTAGTTCTCCTACTGGCATGGTAACTCTATTTATGTTTTACAAAAAAAAAAAAAAAAAAAAAAAACCCTCCATGAGCTGATTTATAGAGTCAACCAAACTGCTGTAAGCAATTTATAATTAAAACAGACATTCACTGAGTAGCTTTGAATAATACTAGTTAAAAATAAAAATTAATGATAAGATGCATGAATTTATTTGGTTAATTTACATTACTAAGCCATATTACTTTATAATTAATTGCAAGCAATGTACAAGACAGAAGTATAAAAATTTCTTATTAATATATAACAGTAATTCAATCCACAACTAAAGTTGATAAGCAGCAATTTTTAAAAAAAGCTATTTTACCTTCCTCTAGACAGAGACTTGCTTCGGCTTCTAGTGCGACTTCGAGTGATACTACGACTCCGGCTTGCAGAATGGCTAGGAGAGCGGCTTCTACTAGCAGAACGACCTCGAGACCGAGATCTACTTCGACGGCTCCTAACATTCAAGCAAAGAATGTAAGTTGAAAATAAAAGAAAAGCATAGAAATTACAGAACATTTTAAGATTTGTTAAAAAAGTAGCTATTGATATAACTAATATAGATAAGCATGCAAAAATAGCTAATAAAGTGTAACGATCATAGAAGAATTTTATTCTACAAAACAATATTCAATTATGGACAACATATTCAACCCAAAATGCATAATATATTATATTATTCTAATAAATTTTCAATCACATAATTTGCTTGGTGCAAATCATGTGATTTATTTTTAAAATTTAGTAAATTCATTAGGTTTATTAGTATCAGAAAATTTTACCTTAGAAATTTTTTAAAACAAATTATTAAATTTTAATGTGAAATGCAAATTAAGCTATGTAATTGATAATTTTAATTTTTACTCTCAATAAAAATAACTATTTAATTAAATTGTCTCTCAAAACATGCAGTTTAATGAGTATTAATATATTCTGTGTAATGAAAGAGCATTAAGTTGTTCTGCAGTTAATATATTGATTGTCGATAACTCCACACTCATTCAGCCACAATATTCTTAGAATTGATGAGGTCATGTTATTCCATGGAAATTCAATAATTGAATCAAATAAAATAATCGTATAAATGTAGATTATACAGAAGCAGTATGTAAAACTCTCAACAATATATCTGAAAATATCCAAGAGTATGACTGTAAACTGCAACAAAATACACACAAACAGATGAAAATGAAAAAAAAAAAAATCATCATGGAAAAATTATGTATTAAAATTAAAGAAAGCAACACTATAATAAAGACAGAAAAAGACTCATCAATTTACTTACACATTCTCCAATACTTCAAACAATAATGTAAAATCACTAAACTGAAGCATGTAAAATGTTTTTTATTATAAATTCAATTTTTCGGTGATGTATGTTGGAAATAAATAACTTTTTTGATCAAAGACATTCAATTTATATCAAATAACTATAATCGTTTTCAGAGTCCCTCCTTCGATTAGAAATAGGAAAAATACAAATGAACTAATCTGAAACTGTTTTATATGCAGTTCTAAAAGTATTCCAGAAATCAAAGAAAAGAATCGCTAAATTAGAATATCTTCTAATACTTTTTCTTTTTCTCAAAGAACTATTTTGAAATAATCAAAGAGCTAATTGTATTCAACAAAAACATTTTTAATTCTTTCTCAGATCAATGGAAAAAGAAGAAAACCAATGTAAAAACAATGCCTTTAAGAAATTTAAAAAACAGCATCACAAAATCTAAATTACTGCTCTCATTCCTTAATAAAAACACACAGTTTTTACAGTTAAAACAAGTATCCTATTTCTTTTCAAACTTACCTTACAGCATTATTTCCATGACACATTCAATATAAAATTTATATTAAGAGTGATTTTTATTTTCTGTTAACTTAAATATTAATGCCAATTTTATTGATTTTTTTTTAATAATGTGCTTACAGTTTAAAAAACAATACATGAAAATACTCTCTCCAATACATTTAAGTTGACTGATTTTCAATTTTCTTTCAAACTAAGAAAAAAATAAATTTGAAAATTTTTATATTACTATTGTCCTTATACTTTTTATTGCAAATATATTATTATTATATTTAATTGCAAATATATAGCATCTTTTTTTTTATTGAAAACAGTAAATTAGATCATGATATTTTCAATTTCACTTCCTTAAGAAAGTTAACATATTAGGACAAGAATTTTATACAACCATCAATTAAAGGAATAAGTTTGATCAATTAAGAACTATGGTGGAATCAAAGTTACACAAAATTTAATATGTGACACACATTGTAAAATACAATTTAATAATAAGTTGCCAACTACCTTTAACAATCAAGTACCAAAAGTGCCACATGTATATACTTGTTCATTTAATTTTTAATCTGCCTATGGAATCTTATGTTACTTGTTCCCCCAATATCATGAGATCATAAATGACCTTTAAAATGCCTTAAGGTGATATTCTAACTTCTTAACCTAAGATATAATCAATTACAGTAAGGTCTGTGTATGGTTCTAGCATCCCAGATTATTGCATTTCAATGCAAGAGAGGCAGTTACATACTTCACAACTAATCTATACTTATAATAAAGCTCAATGTGTGTGTGTGCGTGTGTGTGTGTTGGCGCTCTACAGGCCAGACCGTTGGACCTACAGCTACCAAATCTGGTACATGTATACTTTGGAGGTCGGGAATGGGCACCTCAGAGCCCTTTTTTCGAATTTTTAATTAGAATTTGAATTAATTAAAATTTAAGCGAAATTTTGACGTTTTTCCGCTATAACTTCCGAAAATATGATCGCATAAACATGATTTTTACATCAATTTAAAGATTAAAAAATTAGCTTTCTAACGGTATCAATTTTTTTAATTTATAACGTAAGCTTCTATTTTTAACGAATTTTTAAAGAAATATTTTAACCATGTTTTTATCACGTGACTGGATAAAATAAAAGAATGCCGGAAGTTCAAATAAAAAAAATTATCATCACTAAATAAATCTACAGAAATGCAACTTTTAAGCACGTGACTGGATAAAATAATATAAATATAAAATGTGATATTTTCTTAAAAAAATAAATGCAAAGCAAAGGTTTCTACAATCGTTTGCAATATCTATATCATTAACTCAATAAATCTTCTTTATTTACGGTAAACCTGATTGAATTTAGACAGGATATGCATTGAAATCCCGACTCAATGGCATCTTTATGTAATCGTTTGCAATATCTGTATCATTAATTTAATACTTTTTTCCCTTTCTCGCTTTCTTTAAAAAAACATATTTAATATTTTGGCAAATTCACCGATTTTTTTTTAATATTTTGGAAGCATAATCGATGGTTAAAACTAACTGATTTATAAAATTAAAGAATATTATTAGGAAAAGGTGTACTTTTAGAACTTTCCGTCCATCATCTTAAAGAAAATATTAATTTCAGGTCAATCAATACCTGGAATTACTTCAAGGCTAATGAATATGTGATTTAATTGAAAATTTTAGAACGCTTTACTCATGGCGAACCAGCTGGTCACCAAAGGCGGCTAGTTACAAATAAAGGTGTGTTTTTTAATTATGTATATATTTGTGTGTGTGTGTGTGGTAATTAGTGAATGTATGTGTGCATACAAAATACATATACAAACTTGGAGCAGTTAAGATATCATTATTAGCTTTAACAAAGAGTATGAAACAAATTATTTTAATTTCATACATTCCCATCCACTGCATAATAAATAGAAAATAAATCGGAGTTTTTTTTAAATAAGGTCAATTTAAATGAGATGAGAATAATTTTTTTAATGGCAAATCAGGCAACTAAGTTAGACGGAGATAATATTCAAAAGTTCTACAAATGTGTAGTTGGAAGAGAAATCCAAAAATGCTTTTCTGTTAAAATGTATTATTTTCAACTATAAATTAATTTTGTATAATTTTCTAGCAATGCTAAGTACATTGGACTGCTTGAAAAAATTTATTACTTACAACTTATCAGCAAGTAAAATTTATTATTGAATGTGTCAAGGAAAAACTAGTAGCAGTGTTGAGAGCTCAAATGGAATAAATGGACACTGAAGATATTGAAGTTCTATGCTGAGAAGATCGTTGATCGCTAGTCGCAAGTGCTATTGATGACTCAAAGCATTTCTCAGGTTGTAACAAGAGTGTCGCTTAGAAACTGGGCACTCAAACGTTGAGACGGTGACATTATCTCGAAGTTCACCATTAATTACAGGAAGAATTCATAGGCCTTCTCGGCGAAGTCTATGCAGTGCGACTAGATGTTCCTGATGTGAAGAGCAGATCTCGAAGATTGCGCTCAATTCGGTGTATCGTTTACTGAAGCATCAGGATGTATCTAGCCGAATTTACGTGATTCAAGCAGTTTTAGCCTAAAAAATATGGTTAAAAAATTATTACAATGCTTCCCGTACTCAATTCTAATAAGCATTGTAGCTTTAGTGATTTTCTAAATTAAAAAAAAAAAACGAAATAAATAAAAAGCATAATAATGAGGATTTATTAGAAATCTAGTACAATTTTGATTAAATATAATTTTTCTTTTTAAAACTATGCTTTGCTTTTTATTTAAACAGCATAAAAATCTATGCTTTAATTTTACGGAAAAATGAATTAGGTTTTGAAATAAACCACCACCCACTATTAAAAAAAAATAGTAAATAAATTTAATCTAAATCAATAATTAAATAAAACAAAAAATATTTAAATTTAGTATTCACAACATAAAACAGCACGTATGGCTGCTGCAGACAAAATTTATATTTAGTATAACTGGGTTTTTCTTCTTAGACTGCATTTCATGTAATATTTTTATTTTTCTTGTTTGTAAAGAAATGAATTGTTCGCTATAATTCAAGTTACAAAATAACTGTCCATTCACAATAAATATGAAAAGGCTCCTTCTTGGCGATACTAGGTTACAAAATAGAGATTTCTTTTTCATAGAGAAGAAATGAATCATGAAAAGAATCATATTGTGTAAATGATTAAAACACACAAAAAATATTATTACCTCTTGCTAACACGCTTACAGTCTCTTGCATAATGCCCTCGTTCACCACAATCATAGCATCGATCATCTGGATGAAATGGGCGAGGTGGGGGCCCTCTGAAAGAACTTCGGGAACGTCCAGTGGATAATTCAACTCTTACTCTGCGCCCACATAGTAATCTAATTGAATCATACAGATTTAATTTTAAAAAAAAAAACACATAAATATATTTAGAAAATTTAGGAGAAATCAAAAAAAGAGAAAATAATTACAAGATACAAAATGGCTGATGATCATAATAAATATTATTCATCTAAATATGTAGTAAATATAACCAAGCTATTTTATTTTCCTTTTAGAGTAAACATTAGTTTTGTAAATTTCATATTTTTTAAAAGTTGGAATAAGCAATTTAACAAACTTAAACATATATGAGATTTTTTTTTATTGTTAACTAATCTATTGTGTTTTTAAATCATTTAATATCATATTTACAGAAAAGAAAAGTGAATAGAAAGGAAAAACAAACATTTTATACTTTTAAAATATCTTATATTTTAATGAAACTTTTTCCCCCATTGTAAAATATATGTACTTTGATTTTTTTTTTAAATTGTATCTTAATTTTTTAAACTGTATATAGCATTGCACTCTCATTCACAAAATATCCGTATTACCAAAATTGTTAACTAAACAACAATACAGAAAATGATTTTTTTAAGTGTAATTATTTCTATGTCTATGCATTCATTTTTATATGTGTCTGTTTTATTATCTTTATAACTTAGATGACATGGAATATATGACATATTTAATATGCTGAATTTGCATCAAACAAATTACAGTATTGCACATATTGGAAAAATGTTTAAAATGGGGAAAAAAATTGAAAATTACAAAGAAAAAAATATTAGACACATACAAGACACAGTACATACAAGTACATATGTTGACATACAAAACACAGTATGCATAAGAATTAGTAAATACATATAAAATAAATATTCCTCTATATGGCTTAAAATTCTGAAGATTGCTTTGCTATAATATTTCAAAAATAATAGAAAGATCATTAAAAGAAAAAATAAATTACAGTACATATATTTTGTTAATACATTTTCATAACATCTATTTTTTAAAAAACAGAATTAAAGTTACAATAAAAGTTAATACCAAATGTTTTGAAAAACATTATATTATAAGCATCATATGAGTGTACACATTACCTATAAGAAAGGTAACATATCAATGCATGTCTTGATGTTGCAGCAACATAGATCCAACAACAAATATTTAGTATTGTATATACTTGATGTTTTACTTTCAATCGAAAAGAAAAAGGAAATTGTGGATCTAAATAGAAAAATTACTTATTCTGCCCATGAGAATAACATATGTTTTCTGACTAAATGATTCTCAATAACAATGCAAATGAATGCTAGTTTGTACCAGCTATACTTTTCAAACTGTGAATTCAAACTTTCGAAGTATCAAATAACATGGTGATATTTAGAAATTTTAGTTGAAGTGTAGTTTAGTGTGACTCCTGAGTTTTTTGCCAATTTGGCAACCCAATGATCTTCAAGCAATCCCTGATGATGTTTTTGTTTACTACTTTTTGCAATGATTGAATAACATATGAGCTACAACTATTTTATGAAAATTGTTCAACTAAAAATAATTAAATAAATATCTATTAGAGATTTTTAGTTCTGCATTATAATTTTAAGTTTTTTACTACTAGACACTGCAATTTTATTTTTAATGTCTACACGAACAGAATCTATTTATTTTGTTGCAATTTTTAATTATCAGTATGAACTTTAAAAAATTGTCTGAATTCTTACTATAAAAATCTTTTGCAATGGAATTCCTTGCAGTTCTTATAATTCTTTTTGTACTCTGCTGGTTCACTTCATAATTTGTTATACTTGTATTTGTGCCAGAATAGATGCCTAGTGAATGGGATGGCTGGAAGTATTTTGAAAATGCAGAATAGATGATGGGCGAGTGGAATATATATATGTATAGATATATTTACAATGAACTTAGGAAAGGATATTTGTTTATATGTACTGTTCCTGATATCCATACAGTCTTTATGTACAATGAGCGACCAAAGCTACTAGGTTCCCATTCCCGCTGCTAGCAAAGCCCTGCGATTTTTTTTCCCTATAGATAAAAAGCTATAGGATGCCATAAAAGAACAAAGCCATAGGATGACCACAGGAAGTTAAAAAATTCAGCCCAGTGTGTTCAGATGCTGGAAGACGTCTCATGCTCTAAATTTTGCCCTTTAAACAACAGATTGAAGCAGGTAGTTAGAAAAACTTTTTTTATTTATATATTCTTAAGATAAGTAACAACAGTGATCCCAAAGATTATAAAAATTTTAAATAAAATCTCAATTAATATTAAATAAATCTTGGATTTTTAAACAAAAATTTATCAGTTAAGGCCCTAATTTTAATGCAAAAAATGGTAACCATAACTGTTTTGCAGAAAAGTTTATTTTGTTCCCCATCTTTATCGGCGACTTGGCATCCTTGGTGCAGCAAGGGACGTACTAAACTACACTGAAATTTCACCATATCATGGGCATATTTGTTTCAATTCATTAATTATTTGAATTAAAATAAGTATAGACTTTCCCCTTGTAGATGATATTGATAACAAAAGTATTAGTAGTATTGTACAGAAATTATACATTATATATTTATGAAAAACTTACTTTCCATCTAACCCTCTAACTGCATCTCTAGCATCACGAGAATCCTCAAACTCAACAAAGGCAAATCCAGGCGGATTCCTAGCAACCCACACATTTCGGAGAGGCCCATAGTAGCTGAAAGCATCTTCTATTTCATGCTTGGTTCCACTGTTGCCTAAATCTCCAACATAAACTTTGCAGTCAGGAGGGCATCCGCTATCTCTGTATCTGCTTGACATGTTTTCTGTTTATAAGAAAATATTTATTACAGTTAATAATTAAATAATGATTTGAAAAATAAATAAATGAGAATGGTAGAAGTAAGGGGGAAAATAAATAATGCTTAAATTTATATCATAAATCACTTTTAATATCGATCAAAGCTTCTAATTAAAAAGCAAGGCAAAAGAAGTTATCAATTGCTATTAAAAGGAAACACCTTTCTACAAGAAGATAAATCCCCTTTTCTGTTATCTATAAGCGAGCGTTGGGACCTTAGAGGATTGAAACATCTGAATTTCTTTTATAATATAAAATATATAAAAGGACTCCACTTTGCAAACAGGTATTAGAGAAAAACAGACAAGTAAATGATTAAGCTCTTATTCAATTTTCTATCTCAACAAGTAAACTTCTCTCAAAAAGCAGAGTGTGTATTATATTCATAATATTCCATCATATTGAGAACAGAGGTAATGAAATTGTCATAAATAATTAAAGGTTCACTTTAGATGTCTTGAACAGACTTTCAATATAGAAAGTTTTTTTTAAGCCTCTTGAATGTAACCAAGTAACAAATTTAAAAATTAATTATGAGAATATCATAATGAATGATAATTCAAACTTTTAATACAGAAAAAGATATGAGATGCGTCAAAACAATATTTAAAAAACTAAATTTCTAAATTTTTCGAAAGTTATAATCTCGTCAATTCTATATATATTTATAGGATATATTTTTTAAAAAATTCTCAATTCTTCAAAATTTTATTTCTTAGATCAATCAAACCATTGAATATCAACATTAATTCAACTCAATTCGATTCGATTCAATTTTACAAGTACAGCACTTCAGAGTATCTAGATGTTGTACAGGTTGAGATTTCAATATTCGAATTATATGCCTTAATATCTACCATGATCATACATTAATTTCAACATTTCTTAACAAATATTAAGCATGAAAAGGTTTCATAACATTTATTTATAATTATATTCCCAAATATAAGAATTACTTCTGTTCCTCTATTGGCTTACAAGTCAGTCAAACAATAACGGACGATCGAAATGAAAAACAAAACAAATATCTTTGCATTCAAAGTAGAGATGTTTGTGTCCTGGAATTAATTTTTATATTTAAAGCACACATACACACACTGTAGCGCCTGATTGACGTGATTTTTTTTGAATTACTTTAAGTTCAGATAATAGTTTATGAATAATAACAACAAAATACCTTAATGTTTTTAGTTATCTAATTGAAGTATGCAAAAAAAAAAAAAAAACTGAGCAGAAATTAATATTTGCTTATGCAATGTTGAGCTTATTGAGTAAAAACAAAACAAAAAAAAAAACTGATTCTGTCTTTTGTACAGAAATTTCGAAAACTTATTTTATTTATTTATGATGATTCTTTTTTAGTATAATCATAGAAATCAATTTTATCATTAGTCTGATGGAGGAGGAATAAAATGTTGTTTCTATAGACGGAAAAAAATTTAAATATTATCTGAGTTCTAATAAGCCTTTGCATTCGGGTGTTCGCTTTGAGACACTATTAATTGCTTATCTTTTGATTAAATTTAATCGTTAAAAATACTTACTAAGTGGTAAGAAAATTCAAATTAGTTACTCAGAGAAATTCAATATAAAATAAATGTATACATTGATTTCTAAGAGGAATAAATAGGTCCTTGCATCAGATGAATAATTATGCTTTGAGTTACTTTTTCGGGCATATAGGGTAAAAAGAAATGTGGATGTCAGAAGAATATTTAAAATAATAGCAATAATAATAATTTTGAAACACTGAAAATAGTATGAGAAGGAAATAAAATCACATGATTGAATATCAAATAAAATAAAAAGAATAATAAATATAAGGTGATTGTGATTCCAATTTACTATATAATTCGCTCATGATTTTACGAATTTTGTTCTTATTTTAAATTAGAGATTTTTTTTAAAAATTCACTTTTATGACCCTGATAAAAGTATTTTTTCAAGTTTCTTTTTTCAGTGTTCACATCAATCGAAATATTTAATAACTATAATAAAACATGCAAAGAGTTTGCATTTATAATTTACTGTAGCTTTTGATTTGGAGATGCGTTACTCCTTATGCGGTTAGAGCGATCTTTTGAGTTTACAAAACAATGCTGAGATATCCAGCCTCCTGAATAACTTGCAAAAAGAAAACAATCAATCAGCTCTATTTCTAAAAATGTGATCTTGTGTGTTTTCTTGTCGATTTTAAGCTGTTGATATTTGCATCATAATTTCAAGATGAATATGCAAAAATGTTTGTACTCCTTGACAAGAAAATATTCAAAGCTTGTACGTCATGCTTTTGGAAACAAAAGTCATTTTAGAACTTATACAATCTTGAGAGCAGAAAAGAAAAAAATCTTGAGAATGCGATCAATGCTAAGCATGCAAGTAAGATTTTATATAAGTTATTTAGGGTTTTTTATTGTTAAATAGAGCATTTGGTATTATTCTGTTTGCTATTGGCTGTTTCCTATATCTAAAATAACTGTATAGATTAACGAAATATATGTACCATGCTCTTTTTTTTCAAATTCATTAACCTATATGATGGTTTTTCAGATTTCAAATCCACATCATACGCAGAATAGTATAGAAATTTATTTTAATTCAAACTGAAAAGCGTAATATATATATTTGGAGAGGGGGGGGGTGCTAACTTTTTCCAAATTACTCCAAGCAATAGATAATTCATATTAATTGTAAAATAAGCTGGGTTACCATATTTGGTCGTTAATCCCCTTTTACAATTTGGAGATTGTAATATATTCTTTAATTTCACCAATTCTCTCTTTAACTGGGAAATTTATTGTAAGCACATAAACAGTAAACATATGAATACAGATTTATAAAATTCTAATGAATGCTTGCATTTTTATACGAAATGCAACAGCGTTTGTTGTTAATTTGGGATTTACATCCATACATTTTAATTATATTTTTATCAGTTAGAAGTGATAATTTGTTTGTATTATTAACTTTTAGTTCTTTTATCTATTTATTTTATTTATACTATCTCTATCCATCCCACATCCCAGTTAACATGTTCATTTTCACTATTAAATTTCCAAACTTCATTTTTACCATGGAACTTTTGTAGTGATAAAACGTAAACTTCATAAATGTCTATAAGTACCATTTTGTTTTATTGTATTTAATTTTGGTGATATTAAACAGGAAATGTTTTTAAAACATAATATGTCTTTGCATAGTTTTTTTAAAATATTTTATGTCCAATCATCATGCTTCTTTGATACCATACCAAATCTAGAATTTGCATTGCCAAATGTATCATTGGTGTAAAAACTTATTGAAATTGGCACAAAGTAGATCGGAAAATATTTTCTTTACTTTTCCATTATACCGGCACATGCGAAAAGTCAGCAGTAATGATGCAACTGCCTAATGGAATATCGCCACCAGTAACCTTTTATCATCACATTTTTTAAAGAAAATTGTGGCCATTTTGTCACCTGCACCAAAATGGTGACTGTGTGCTGTCGCCAAAAAGTCTGCTTGGCGAGATTTGCGCCAGTATAGTGGAAAAGTACCATATTTTCTTAATATATTTTAAACTAGCCGCCTTTGGCAATCAGCTGGTTCGCCATGTGTAAAGCGTTCTAAAATTTTCAATTAAATCACATATTCATTAGCCTTGAAGTAATTCTGGGCATTGATTGACCTGAAATTAATATTTTCTTTAAGATGATGGATTGAAAGTTCTAAAAGTAAACCTTTTCCTAATAATATTCTTTAATTTTATAAATCAGTCATTTTTAACCATCGATTATACTTTCAAAATATTTTTAAAAAATTCGATGATGTTGCCAAAATATTAAATGTTTTTTTAAAGAAAGCGAGAAAGGGAAAAAAAGTATTAAACTAATGATCCAGATATTGCAAACGATTACATAACTATGCCATCAAGTCGGGATTTCAATGCATATCCTGTCTAAATTCAATCAGGTTTACTGTAAATAAAGATGATTTATAGAATAAATGATTTAGATATTGCAAACGATTAATGAAACCTTTGTTTTGCATTTATTTTTTTTAGAAAATATCACACTTTATGTTTCTTTTATTTTATCCAGTCACGTGCTGAAAGTTGCATTTCTTTAGACTTGATTTACGATGATAGTTTTTTTTATATTTGAACTTCCGGCATTCTTTTATTTTATCCAGTCACGTGATAAAAACATAGTTAACACATTCGCTGCCACTGACGCGCTTGTGCGTTACAAATAATATATAATTGTATCAAACCATCTATGTTATTAGATGACACCTTCTCTACTACAGTTAAAAGATAGCAAAGAAGGAGTCATCTAATTAGATAAATGGTCCTGATATCAAGCGTGGGTAGTGGCAGTGAACGTGTTAAAATATTTCTTTAAAAATTCGTTAAAAATAGAAGCTTACATTGTAAATTACAAAAACTAATACCGTTAGAAAGCTAATTTTTTTATCTTTAAATTGATGTAAAAATCATGTTTATGCGATCATATTTTCGGAAGTTATAGCGGAAAAACGTCGAAATTTCGCTTAAATTTTAATTAATTCAAATTCTAATTAAAAATTCGAAAAAAGGGCGCCGAGGTGCACATTCCGGACCTCCAAGGTATACATGTACCAAATTTGGTAGCTGTAGGTCCAATGGTCTGGCCTGTAGAGTGCCAACACACACACACATTGAGCTTTATTATAAGTATAGATGAGCCTTTTAGATTTGTAGCTCATTGCATACAGTTGTTTGAGGTACATGGGGAATTTTGTAGTATACTCTAATGATGTATTTATCAGGGAAAGAGATATTGGTTTGTTTGGTTTGGTTATATTAACATCCCATTTTGAAGCAACTCTAGGGCTATTTTGGGACAGACCTCATAATTTTGAACCATGACCAGGTGACGAGGACGACACCTGAACTGGCACCCCCTCTCCACACCACACCACCGGAGGACATTTGGCCTGACAGATTTAACGTGCAAGAGACCACCTCACACGACGGATTTTCGGTGGAATCGAGTCTCGAACCTGAAACCCTTTGGTTCCGAAGCCGAGACCTTACCACCAGGCCACCGTGGCCCTCAAGGAAAGAGATAAATCTTGCATAGAATATTCACAAATAACTGGCTACAAATTAAGGATTTCATCCTTAATTTGTAGTTAATTAAGGATTAATTTGTACAAATTAAGGATTTCATCCTTAATTTGTAGGTTGCTAATTAATCATCCTTAATCCTTATTTGTTATAAATTATCCTTAAGTGAAAATGCCAGTAACTGTGAATGTGTCATTTTATCAGAGAAAGCTAGAATTCCTAAAAGAAGGATGCTTCATCAAGTCAAAAAAGTTATTATAATATACTCTAATTATAATATACTTGTATTATCTGTTGTAGTGAAGTTTCTTTTTTTCTTATGTAAAATTCTAATTTTAATATTTTTTTTATTTAGAATATTTTTAATTGGCATTAATCTTTAATTTTATAATAACAATCAATTTTTATCATTTGAATTTTCAACAAAGCTTCTTAATGAATATAGGCAAATTATGTCATTCAGAATATAAATATAATGTAAAATATCTAACTTATATTTAATGTTATTGTTATAAAACAATTAACATTAGGAAATTTTAATTATAAAAAAAGAAGGAAAAAAACAAAAGAATAAATAAATTTTAAAGAAAGCAATTTTAATGGCAAGCCTTTTGACTTTTTCAGTTCAGTTCTTAAGATAATTATAATTTTAATTTCAAATCACAAGAAACATTCTGAAATTTCAATGTTGTTAATGATATGGTTAATTAAAAATTTTAATAAACTTTCAATTATGGATGTAGAATGATAGCAGTTTCTTCTCCAATGTGTACAAGACCAGTACATAAACTGCTAAAAGATTAATTTATTAATGAGATTTTTTTAAAATATAGTAAATATTGCTTCATGTATCCTTTCAAATATATTATTGAATAATTCAATAATAATATTATATAATTTTTGTTTATTAAGAAAAAATATATAATTTTAAATACTTAAATAATGATAATTTTTTTCTGACTTTTTATATAAATGTTATTTTATTCAGCCTAACTTAATGAGGTATGATTTAACTGTGATATGAATGATAAATATTTGATAAGCTTCCATATTATGGTAAAAGAAAGTTGTAAGATGGTGTTTATTATTATTATTATTATGAAGGTGGTATTTATTAGTATTGTTTAATATATATCCATATTTTTATATTTGGTTACTATTTCATGTTGTGTAAATTATGTCCAAATTCTGCACTTTCTAGAAAAAAGACTGAATTTTTAAATGATATGCATAGTAATAAAATAATGTATGTGTCCAATATTAACTGATATATATGTTTATAAAATAATCTGTTGTACTGACTGACTGCTTATAAAATAATTGAAATTTTTTATCTAAAAAATTGGGAAAGATGAAAATGATATTAACCTTATTTAATATTAAAATTAAAGTGCCATTTGAATTACATTTAATGCCCCAGTTTAAATTTTCTTTATCAGGGAACTATTTATATTACGAAGATTTTGATTTTTAAAAAGAAAGTGTTAGTGTATCATAACCAGAATCATTTAATTGTAATAAATATCTTATTTTTTCTCTTACTTAATTATGAAAAGCAACGTACTTTTTTTTCTATCTCTCTCTCTATATAAAATATAATGTAATATAATTTTATAAGAGTTATAATGAAAAGAGATGTTTCTAACAGCTTTTAAGATTGTTAAAATCTAGGTAATACCTGACTCTGATTATTTATTTTCTTTATTTATTTTACTTAATATATAGACTTACTAATTTATAATTTATAAAATTTCTTGTCACTGCATCAGATCTTAATGATGTTTCATTTACTGAAATTATATCCAATATTATTAATTTTTTAAGAAATATTTATTGAAGAGATTATTTTGTTATTACTTTTTTAAATTTATCTTTGGAAATACTTTTAAAATAAAATAAAATAATCATTGTAAATATCTGTAATATTGATTATTATAACAAGAATTTTGTGTCGTTTTTAAATTTATGTAATTGTATTATATATAGTAAATTTTAACTATCATGATGTTCTTGTGATTGTACAACAATGGAATTTTATATAATTCTTCTAGATTTGCTCCTCTACTGGTCTGCAAACTGATCTTAGTACTGTGAAAAATGAAGAGATATCAAAAAATAATTCATCCATCCATCAACAGCATTATAAATTTGAAGACATGTCTTTTGATAAACCTGTTCCTCATGAAGACCTTATTGCTACCTTATATAAATGTAAAACTGTAAGTTTCAAACCTTGTTTTTGCATTCTCTTCTTGTTTTAATTGAAATCTAATTCATTTACTCTCTTTTTCTCTAGTGCATTTCAATCAAGGTTAAGGCATTCACTGCCTCCATCCTTGCCTGATATCAGGACCATCTATCTAATTAGATGACCCCTTCTTTGCTATCTTTTAACTGTAGTAGAGGAGGTGTCATCTATTAACATAGATGGTTTGGTCCTAGAAAGGAATGCAATCTATGAGTTACCTTGTAGTTAGTAGTTGACCTGTTAAATTAACAAATGAGCTTTTGCTTTGAGGATATGATTTTTTTAATAATATTTTCTAGATAATTCTGCTTCTGCTCATTTTATAGGATCAAGTTCTTCATTTCTAAAAGGATTTTTTTTTTCTCATGTTTTATTCAGATTAAATTTGTTATTGTTAAATTGTTATTTTAAGGCTTTTTTTTTTCTTTTTTTTCTGATTTGTTTCTAGATCAATGTAATCTTTTACAATTGGTTAACTTATTCATGCCAACAATCGTTGCAAAATTTATGTTTCGATATTTATATTGATTAAAAAAATTAAGTTTCATTTAAACTTCTTATATTTTTATACAATAGGTTGAAACTACTAATTTTTTAAAATTTATTGATAGTTCTTTTATTATTTGAAAATTATGGTTTAGAGAGAGTTTAATTTATGATCAATAAAAAATATTTTTTACCAATTTGTGGTGGAGGTGGCTTGGAAATTGCTTTGCCTAGGTGTGTCGTGAGAATTTAATCTTATTGTGCATACCCTATATTTAGAATCAAGTTACTGCTAATTCAATCTTGGCAACAGGACAATCTACAGAATTTTATATTGCTTCAATATTTTTACTTCCTTAATTTGTGGTGTAATTTCCATAACTGCAATGGCAGGAATATTTCACTGTGTAGTTAGGTAGGCCCTCCCCCCCTCAATTGGCTATAAAGAAAAATGTAAAATAATGCAATTAATTTTAGAAAATCGTTAATGTTTTTTTTTCTTACCACATACTGGAAGCTTTATCTTCTAAATAAAAATTACACCATTTATTTAATCTTAATAGATATAAAGAATCATAAATATTGTTGTTATTCTTTAGTTATAATGAAGTATATGGTTAATTAAGTTAATGGTTGACATATATGGTATTATGTTGAAGTATAGAGTTTTTTTATTATTAGGATGTAAGCTAGTATATCTTTGCATTATTTATTATGTTTGGTAAAATGATAAGAAAATAATTAAATACTCAAAGTGTAAATTGTAGTACTTGATTAAAAACAGTCCTAAAGTACATGTGGTGCACATAAATTTAAAATATATATATATCGCTTTAGCAATAATCTTTCTTGATTTCTGTGTTAATTCTTGAATATTATTTTTATTATTATTTTGGATGACCAGAATTAAATACAGTCATAACTTCTGATTACATTCATGCTAACCAGATGCATTTTCTCTTTCCTTTTAGAATGCTGTGTTTTCTTCTTTTTTTATGAAAATAAATTTATTGCAACTTTTCTAATTCACACAATTCATAAAAGCGAAATTATGAATTGAAAAGTGACCAATAATAAAAAGCATGAATTAAAAAAAATCATGCTTATGTTGTGACTTTGATTTTATTGCGTGAAATCTTTTGTAAATAAATATTTCTTGAAACCAATTCATTTTTATATAATTTGTGCAAATAATTATAAAGAAAATTAGAAAAATTAATGGTAATAAAATGAATATGGTTGTAGATACTTAAATATTTTGGAATTTGTCATGAACTTTGATAGTGACAAGAAACTTAAAGTGTATTTATCAATATACAGAAATTTTTAAAAAATGCCAATATTGCAAAAAATTTTCTTTTTTGACTCAATGCATTTATTTAAAATTTAGAGAATATGGTATTGTGTACATCTTCTTCTTATTATTTTTAATTATGTTTCATAATAGTTTGTAAATTTTGTAGTTTTAAATCGTAGTATTATTGAATCAAAGTATCTGTTTCAGTTTTAATTCACAAAAATCATGCCATTTGAACTGCCCATTGTCAAAAAAAGTATAAGAAGAAATTTTTTTTAATGAAAATTTAAATTTTATATATATATATATATATATATATATATATATATATATATATATTTCATTTGTTAGCAGATTTAAATCTCTTTCGGTTTTTTTTTCTTCTCCCTCTCAGTGTGGTGGTTATAATTCTGAAGTTGTTAAAAAAAACAGTTTTATGAAATATCTATATAGTTTTAATTAAAGTAAGAAAATAACTTTTCATGTTTGTTAACTCATGGTTTTTTTAAAAATCTGCTGTATACCATCATTTGATGAAATAATTAGTTAAATTATAGAATGTAAGCG